>WNWK01001338.1:35000-42500 GCA_009830355.1 Cherax destructor
TGGTAATGACCAACACACAGTTGGTACGAGTTAGGAGAGTGCTCTCTTAAGCGGACGTGTACCTACTTACTCCCTCACCTATTTATGTAATTAGCTTCTTCTGTCACCTACTGCCCCCCCATCACTTCGCTGATTGGGAGTCCTGGACGCGTTCTGAACGACCCCTCAACCTGCAACCACAACTAGGTGAGTACAGGTTGAACCTACGTCTCTGTGAACGTGTTCTGAACGTTCAGTGAGCGACAGGTTGAACCTACGTCTCTGTGAACGTGTTCTGAACGTTCAGTGAGCGACACGTTGAACCTACGTCTCTGTGAATGTGTTCTGAACGTTCAGTGAGCGACACGTTGAACCTACGTCTCTGTGAACGTGTTCTGAACGTTCAGTGACGACAGGTTGAACCTACGTTTCTGTGAACGTTCTTTGAACGTTCAGTGAACGACACGTTGAACCTACGCCTCTGTGAACGCCTGAACGTCGCTCGTTACCGACAATTTACGCAAAAATAACGTAATTTAGCCAATCAGACCTGATTCCAATATATTTATCCGACGTTCTATGTATGCAAATGAAGCTTTTCATGTTTATAATTGGGCAAATTTGACCCCCCCCCTGTTTATTTGTTTATATTAATGTGTATAGTTCCTCCTCTCTCCCCTTCCCCTTACCTCCCCTCTACCCTCCCCTCCCTCTCCCTTCCTCTCTGAAGAGATTTCGTAATTCTGTTAATTTATATATATATATATTTTTTTTTTTTTTTTTTTAAACGCTAATATATATAGGATGGGGTCCCCCTCTGGTGCAAATTGTGGGACCCATAGCCTCGGAGAAGTGGATAAAAAGGCCTCAAGGAAGAATATTTGGATTTCTTTCTGAAGCCATTTGAATATTCCACTTCTCCTACCACCCCATCCCATATACACACATACATGCATATAAATGCTTTATTAATAGACAGAATACATTTATAGAAAACACAAACATGAATACAATGGTACAATATGTCAAAGATTATGAATCTCCTCCAGTTCCTCCGAAGCCGGACGCGAGCCAAGTATGCAGCATGCGTTTCCCCTCTGGATGGCCACGCTGAGACGCTGGAACATGAACGTGGCTGCCCTTGGGTCCCTGGTGGTGTCGATGAGTCTGGAACCCAGTTCTTTAAGGAAACGTGTTGCATTTTTTCCCCATGATCCCAAGGTCTCTGATCCCACTGGGACAAATTGATACTGTTGGCTTATGTCCCTGTACTTGCCGATCTTGTACTCCTCTCTGTGGTCAGCAGCTCCTCCCTGTCGCCCTACACTGTGATGGATGTAGGTGTCAGCCAGTGTCGACACACAGGTATAATCCCATGCTAAGAGCTTGCCATTCTTCCAAGGATAGATGGTGATCCCGTCGGGGCGGTTTGCTGGGTTGTGGGCGTTGTTGGCTGCTAGTGATCGAGGCTCTCTCTCGGCTGGGCATCCAGCTGTAGCAAGGGTTCTCTTTATGATGTCGTTGACCTCATTGTGTCTTGCATGCCAACCCTTGGTTTTAGAACAGTTAAGACCATGTAGACCATATTGGTCGGCTTGCGCATCGCTGCAAATACACGTATATTCCGTGTGAATAGGGGCAACAAGGCGCAGAGCCACTGCAATATGAAGGGTCTTAGGGTCGAGGCGTGTTCCCATGGCCGAAATGGGAACTGTTTGGAGGAAGTCCCCAGAGTGATGTGCACTCACAGCTAGGAGACGGGCAGTCTCCCTGTCTGATGTTACGGCCCTGAGCATATTGGCAAGTATCTTTTC
The DNA here is from genome assembly GCA_009830355.1 of Cherax destructor. Lineage (NCBI taxonomy): Eukaryota > Metazoa > Arthropoda > Malacostraca > Decapoda > Parastacidae > Cherax > Cherax destructor. The sequence continues at coordinate 36,794 of WNWK01001338.1, forward strand.
AGTGATGGGGCCGTCCCAGCTTGACTGTTTGTAGGCCAGTTCTTCACTAGGTTTTGGTGTTGGAGCAGCAAGAGTCTCCCATTCAGTGATGGCACTGGTGTAGCTAGAGTCCTGTATTCCTACTGAATCACTGAGGCTGTCTGGAAGAATTTGTTTCATTAGCTCATTTGATGCTATGGAAGAGGATAAGAAGGCTGGTAGGGCAATCTGGGAGGATTTGCGTACTCCCAGCCACCCAAGCCTGACTGGAAGTGAGGCTTGCAACCACTGTCCATCATCGAGGGAAAGATTCAATACACTCTCTAGCATGGTCTTGAGGAGAGAGTCGTATTCCTCGAGTTTCGGGCTTCTGAAGGCTGGGGAGCATCTCAGGAAGTATATATATATATATATATATATATATATATATATATATATATATATATATATGACAGGGGAACCACACAAACGACCTTTGAAGGATTGTATACAAGCATTGTAATGAATTTTGGGGGAAAGAGGCCATAATGGCCCCCCCTCTCTTCTGTGGTTGGGGAGGAGGGTGGTGGTAGTGGGTATAGAAGGGGGGGATGGAGGAAGGGAAGGGGGAGGTTGTGAGAGGAAGGGGTGGAGTGGACGGAAGTGACTTCGGCCTTACGACACACACACAGGAGCTGTGCCTCGACCCTAGCAACCACAAATAGGTGAGTGCATTCCACCAACCACCGGTCACGTGACCTCCCCTCACCCCCCAACAACCACTTAACAACCCACGTCAATCACCTGGTTCCCCCTGCCTCTGTTATCACAACTTTCAATTATTGCCCTCTCAATTATCCACTTGACGAAAGCAATTATCATTCAGTTATTTACAAATCTATTGATAATTCAACTATTCTCCGCTCGTCGAAATTATCAACGTTATCTGTAATAATAATAATAATAATAATAATAATAATAATAATAATAATAATAATAATAATAATACAATAATAATAATTAATAATACTAATTAATAATAATAATTTAATAATAATAATAATAATAATAATACAATAATAATAATTAATAATACTAATTAATAATAATAATTTAATAATAATAATAATTTAATAATAATAATAATAATAATAATAATAATAATAATAATAATAATACAATAATAATAATTAATAATAATAATTTAATAATAATAATAATAATAATTATAATAATAATAATAATAATAATAATAATAATAATAATAATCTTTATTTCTAGAAGTACATGATACAACTTATACAGACCATAGCTGACATCAATGACATACTACTATATAGAAAGCCGCTTGTTATGCTGAGCATTACCCGCAACTTAGGTCAATTTTGTCCCCAGGATGCCACCCACACCAGGCCACTAACACCCAGGTACCTATTTTACTGCTAGGTGAACATGGACAACAGGTGTCTTAAGGAAACACGTCCCTAATGTTTTCCAGCCGTACCGGGGATCGAACCACAGACCTCAGTGTGTGAGGTGAGTGCGCTACCAACCCAGCTACGGGGACACGACGCAGGCCAGAAAGATACCTCATAATCTACGCCTGGAAGACACTGAAGGATTGATTCTAAATCTAAATCACTGCTTGTGATTTCTGTGTAGATTTAGATTTAGATTTAGAGAGAGAGAGAGAGAGAGAGAGAGAGAGAGAGAGAGAGAGAGAGAGAGAGAGAGAGAGAGAGAGAGAGAGAGAGAGAGAGAGAGAGAGGCGTCTTTCTGAGGCAGCGGCTCTGGGGTAAAATAGATAAAGGCTCGAATTACAGCACACTCTCACACCTCACACAGACTTTCTCTTCTCTCTCTCTCCTCTCTTCTTTCTTCTTCTCTCTCTCTCTCTCTCTGCTCTCTTCTCTCTCTCTCTCTTCTCTCTCTCTTCTTCTTCTCTCTCTCTCTCTCTTCTTCTCTCTCTCTCAGAGTCCAAGAGAATGAAAAGCAGGAAGGAACTATTCCTGTGATACTGGAAGGAAGGAAGGAAGAGAGAGAGAGAGAGAAGAAGGGGGAGTGAAGAGGCAGGAAAGAGGGAGTGAAGAGCTCTGATGAATGGGGAGATAAGGAGACGTTAATAATGGGAGCGAAGACAGGAATTTTTGGATGGAAATGGCAAGATGAATGGACTAGAGAGAGAGAGAGAGAGAGAGAGAGAGAGAGAGAGAGAGAGAGAGAGAGAGAGAGAGAGAGAGAGAGAGAGAGAGAGAGAGAGAGAGAGAGAGAGAGAGAGAGAGAGAGAGAGAGAGAGAGAGAGAGAGAGAGAGAAGAGAAGAGAGAGAGAGAGAGAGAGAGAAGAGAGAGAGAGAGAAAAGAGAGAGAGAACAACACAGCATTTAAATTTCAACATTAAAATATTCATATGCATGTATGTATACATATATATTTGTGTATACATGTGTATATGTGTATACATGCTTGTATATGTGTATACATGCTTGTGTATGTGTATACATGCTTGTATTGTGTATACATGTTGTATATGTGTATACATTTGTTAGTATACATGCTTGTGTATGTGTATACATGCTTGTGTATGTGTATACATGCTTGTGTATGAGTATACATGATTGTATATGTGTATACATGCTTGTGTATGAGTATACATGATTGTATATGAGTATACATGATTGTATATGAGTATACTCTCTATGATTACTGTGGTCACTTCCCCCGGGACCCGGTCCAAAACCTGGGTTTAAAGTCTATCTACTACAGAGTCATTAAGGCTGGTTGGTTGGTTAATGGGGTTTAAAGTCTATCTACGTCAGAAAGGGTCATTAAGGCTGTATGTACGCCTGTTCACACCAGTTAATAATACTTTAATACCTAAAATGCTGATTAAGTAGTGAACTACCAGTATATATATATATATATATATATATATATATATATATATATATTATATATATATATATATATATATATATATATATATATATATATATATTTCTACTTTCAACAAATTGGCCGTTTCCCATCAAGGCAGGGTGGCCCACCAAGGCAGGGTGGCCCATCAAGACACGGTGGCCCACCAAGGCAGGGTGGCCTACCAAGGCAGGGTGGCCCACCAAGGCAGGGTGGCCCACCAAGGCAGGGTGGCCCACCAAGGCAGGGTGGCCCACCAAGTCAGGGTGGCCCACCAAGGCAGGGTGGCTCACCAAGGCAGGGTGGCCCACCAAGGCAGGGTGGCCCACCAAGGCAGGGTGGCCCAAAGAGAAAAACAAATGTTTCTCTTTTTAACTTTAGTAATATATACAGGAGAAGGGGTTACTAGCCTCTTGCTCCCGGCATTTTAGTCGACTCTTACGACACGCATGGCTTACGGAGGAAGAATTCTGTTCCACTTCCCCATGGAGATAAGAGGAAATAAGAACAAGAACTAGCAAGAAAATAGAAGAAGACCCAGATGGATGTGTATATATATGCTTGTACATGAATGTGTAGTGACTTAAGTGTAAGTAGAAGTAACAAGACATACCTGAAATCTTGCATGTTTATGAGACAAAAAAATGACACCAGCAACCCCACCATCATGTAAAACAATTACAGGGTGGTTGTTGTCTATATATATATATATATATATATATATATATATATATATATATATATATATATATATATATATATATATATATATATATATATATATATATATATCTTAATTTGTCTATAATTAAGAGAAATTGAAAAAGGCCTTTGACCAATGACAGAAAATGGGACACACACACACACACACACACTAATAATAATAGAAGGGAAATATGTGTGTGTGTGTGTTGTGTGTGTGTGTGTGTGTGTGTGTGTGTGTAAGACCTCAGGGTCATTGTAAGTGCCGGATTCCCTGTGATTGGTTTAAGCCGACTAATGATAGCTAATTTGGAAGACGAAATGAATTTCGGTGTTACCCGCAGAGGCCCTTAGTGCTCGGTCGGCTGGGTGAGGCTCCTAAAAAACATGCCCCATGTTGGAACCCTGGGCGAAATGTAGCCTGTTTCAGTGCCCTTGGGGGTGCCAGATGGTGTGGGTATGGGTAGGGGTAGTGAGTGGGGTGGTTGAGAGGGCAGGAGAGAGGATGGAGAGGGATACACGGTGGGTTGTGGTGTTGATGGTGGTACCCCACTCGGAGGTGTGTTTGTGGTGGGCGGGTGTTTGGGCTTTTGTCTGGTGAGTGTGAATGCCCTAAAGGAGAGGTGGTGACGGGGACGCCCATACACACCCGCATACACACACACATACACGCATACACACTGATCCATACACACACACACATACAAACACACAGATGTACATGGATTCGACTGGCAGTTGGGACTTACCAGTGACCACAATCACATCTCTACCACCGTCTCCAGCCTCTACCACGTCTACCACTACGTCTACGTCTACTACTACTATTTCGTCTACGTCTACTACTACTATTTCGTCTACGTCTACTACTACTACGTCTACTAATACTGCGTCAACCTCTATTACGACTACTGCTACTACATCTGCTACTACTACTACTAGATCTACTACCATGTCTACTGTTACTACGTCTACTACTACTACTACTACGTCTACTACCATGTCTACTGTTACTACGTCTACTACTACTACTACATCTACTACCATGTTTACTGTTACTACGTCTACTACTACGTCTACTACCATGTCTACTGTTACTACGTCTACTACTACTACTACATCTACTACTATGTCTACTGTTACTACGTCTACTACTACGTCTACTACCATGTCTACTGTTACTACGTCTACTACTACTACTACATCTACTACCATGTCTACTGTTACTACGTCTACTACTACTACTACATCTACTACCATGTCTACTGTTACTACGTCTACTACTACTACTACATCTACTACCATGTCTACTGTTACTACGTCTACTACTACGTCTACTATCGCCGCTGCGTCAATATCTCAACCATAAATTACTGTCAATAACAAGGTCATCCATTTTCATCCATCAGTCACTGTCTGCCTCATGCTAAACCCGCATGGGCCAGTTAGAAGCAGGTCCTCCGTCCTATCAGGGGCGAAACGCCAAGTCTCTGATTGGGAACTCAAAACATCTGAGCATCACATCTGATTACCGGACGCAGGATCGAGCCTTCACCTGTCTGGGTCTTTAGGGTTAAACCCTTTCGACTGGTTAGTTTCTTAGGTTTAAAGCCTATGTCCTGCACGAGGGTCATTAAGGCTGGTTGGTTGGTTAATGGGGTTTCAAGTCTATCTACTACACGAGGGACATTAAGACTGGTTGGTTGGTTAATGGGGTTTCAAGTCTATCTACTACACGAGGGTCATTAAGGCTGGTTGGTTGGTTAATGGGGTTTCAAGTCTATCTACTACACGAGGGTCATTAAGGCTGGTTGGTTGGTTAATGGGGTTTCAAGTCTATCTACTACACGAGGGTCATTAACGTCACCTGGTCACCACCAGTCAAGAATACTTTAATACCCTGAGACATACACCTCTCAGTGTATATACACAGAGATATACACTCCCATACGTATATACACATTCAGATATACACTCACATATGTATATACACTCTAACATATACACTCCACCAAGTAAATATACACAATTCCTCTCACCTCAGGGGAATTATACACATAAGGAGTAAGCATACACATTAGCATATACACCGGGTCTCCTCTCACCTGAGGTATACCAGAGGTATACCTCCAGA
>WNWK01001338.1:52500-77500 GCA_009830355.1 Cherax destructor
TATCTTAATCCATAAGTCAGGGGTTATCTTAATCCCTAAGTCAGGGATTGTCTTAATCCCTAAGACAGGGATTATCTTAATTCCTAAGTCAGTTATTATCTTAATCCCTAAGACAGGGATTATCTTAATCCCTAAGACAGGGATTATCTTAATCCCTAAGTTAGGGATTATCTTAATACCTAAGACAGGGATTATCTTAATTCCTAAGTCAGGGATTATCTTAATACCTAAGACAGGGATTATCTTAATTCCTAAGACAGGGATTATCTTAATACCTAAGACAGGGATTATCTTAATCCCTAAGTCAGGGATTATCTTAATCCCTAAGTCAGGGATACCTGAATCCCTAAGATAGGGATTGTCCTAATCCCTAAGTCAGGGATACCTGAATCCCTAAGATAGAGATTATCTTAATCCCTAAGTCAGGGATTATCTTAATCCTTAAGTCAGGGATACCTGAATCCCTAAAACAGGGATTACCTTAATTTAATCCCTAAGACAGGGGTTAAATCAGGAGTCACAGGGATTATAGACACAGGGATATACATACTTCTAAGTACATATAAACAAATGTGTACTTAGAAGTACAAATATTTACTTCTAAGTACATATTTGTACAAATACACCTCTCCTAAGACCAATATATATATATAGTATATATATATATATATATATATATATATATATATATATATATATATATATATATATATATATATATATATATATATATATATATATATATATAACAAAATAATTAGATATGATAATTTAATAATTAAATTAACAAAATATATGATTTTGTTAACAATAATTCTGGATGTTTGTTAGTTGAAAGTGGAGAAAAATTCTCCACAATTTAATGGTAAGAATTAGGTGGAATTAATGGATATTTAACGATGGTTTATTAACAATAATGTTTAACGAGTTAACTGGAGCAGTCTACAGTTGAGGTTAACAAGTACATTAACTTGTTAAGTACAGTTTGTAAGTACAGTCACTTATTAAGTAGGGTCATTTATTAAGTACAGTCACGTACAATCATATTTCGTGATAATGACAGCCATGGGGTCATAGTCATGGGGTCACAGTCATGGGGTCACAGTCATGGGGTCACAGTCACGGGGTCACAATAATTGGGGTCACAGTCACGAGGTCACAGTCATGTGGTCACAGTCATGGGTCACAGTCATGTGGTCACAATCACGAGGTCACAGTCATGGGGTCACAGTCATAGGGTCACAGTCATTGTGTCACAGTCATAGTGTCACAGTCATGGGGTCACTGTCACAGGGCCACAGTCATGTGTTCAAACTAGAGGCGGTATTATTATTATTATTATTATTATATTATTATTATTATTATTATTATTATTATTATTATTATTATTATTATTATTATTATTATTGTTATTATTATTATTATTATTGTTGTTATTATTATTATTATTATTATTATTAGTTGTTGTTGTTGTTGTTGTTGTTGTTGTTGTTGTTGTTGTTGTTGTTATTATTATTATTATTATTATTATTATTATTGGTGTTATTATTATTATTATTATTATTATTGTTAATATTATTATTATTGTTAATATTATTATTATTGTTGTTGTTGTTGTTGTTGTTATTATTAATTATTATTATTATTATTATTATTATTATTATTATTATTATTATTATTATTATTATTATTATTATTATCATTATTATTATTATTATTATTATTATTATTAGTATAGTAGTAGTAGTAGTAGTAGTAGTAGAGTGGTAGTAGTAGTAGTAGTAGTGGTAGTAGTAGTAGTAGTAGTAGTAGTAGTAGTAGTAGTAGTAGTAGTAGTAGTAGTAGTAGCAGTAGAGTAGTAGTAGTAGTAGTAGTAGTAGCAGTAGCAGCAGTGGTAGTAGTAGCAGTAGTAGTAGTGGTAGTAGTAGTAGTGGTAGTAGTAGTGGCAGTAGTAGTAGTAGTAGTAGAGTAGAGTAGTAGTAGTAGTGAGTGCAGTAGTAGTAGTAGTAGTGGTAGTAGTAGTAGTAGTAGTAGTGGTAGTGAGTAGTAGTAGTAGTAGTAGTAGTATAGAGTAGTAGTAGTAGTAGTAGTAGAGTAGTAGGTAGTAGTAGAGTAGTGGTAGTGGTAAGTGGTAGTGGAGTAGTAGTAGTAGAGTAGTAGTAGTAGTAGTAGTAGTAGTAGTAGTAGTAGTAGTAGTAGTAGTAGTAGTAGTAGTAGTAGTAGTAGTACTAAGTAGTAGCGCAAAAAGTAGATAGTTAGAAAGTAAATGTTACCTTAATAACAAATATTGTATAAAACAACAATTGTTGTACCGTTAATACAACAGTTACTGTATCGTTAATACAACAGTTACTGTATCGTTAATACAACAGTTACTGTACCGTTAATACAACAGTTACTGTACCGTTAATAAAACAGTTACAGTACCGTTAATACAACAGGTACTGTACCGTTAATACAACAGGTAGAGGTCCGTTAATACAATATTTACTCTACCATTATTACAACTGCTTCTGTACTGTTAATACAACAGTTACAGTTCCGTTAATACAACAGTTACTGTACCGTTAATAAAACAGTTACAATACCGTTAATACAACAGTTACTGTACCGTTAATACAACAGTTACAGTTCCGTTAATACAACAGTTACTGTGCCGTTAATGCAACAGTTACTGTTCCGTTAATACAACAGTTACAATACCGTTAATTCAACAGTTACTGTACCGTTAATGCAACAGTTACTGCACCGTGAATACAACAGTTACAATACCGTTAATACAACAGTTACTGTACCATTAATACAACAGTTACTGTACCGTTACCGTTATTACAACAGTTTCTCTACCGTTAATGCAACAGTTACTGTACCGTTAATGCAACAGTTACTGTACCGTTAATACAACAGTTACTGTACCGTTAAAACAACAGTTACAGTAACGTTGAAACAACAGTTACAGTAACGTTAAAACAACAGTTACTGTACCGTAACCGTTAATACAACAGTTTCTCTACCGTTAATACAACAGTTACTGTACCGTTAATACAACAGTTACAGTACCGTTAATACAACAGTTAATGTACCGTTAATACAACAGTTACTGTACCGTTAATACAACAGTTACAGTACCGTTAATACAACAGTTACTGTACCGTTAATACAACAGTTACTGTACCGTTAATACAACAGTTACAGTACCGTTAATACAACAGTTACTGTACCGTTAAAACAACAGTTACTGTACCGTTAAAACAACAGTTACTGTACAGTTAAAACAACAGTTACTGTACCGTTAATACAACAGTTACTATACCGTTAAAACAACAGTTACAGTACCGTTAATACAACAGTTACTGTACCGTTAATACAACAGTTACAGTACCGTTAATACAACAGTTACTGTACCGTTAATACAACAGTTACTGTACAGTTAAAACAACAGTTACTGTACCGTTAATACAACAGTTACTGTACCGTTAATACAACAGTTACTGTACCGTTAATACAACAGTTACTGTACCGTTAATACAACAGTTACAGAAACGTTAAAACAACAGTTACTGTACCGTTAAAACAACAGTTACTGTACCGTTAAAACAACAGTTACTGTACCGTTACTTATACAACCTCCACTTAACCGATGTTTCGCTCAATAATATTTTTTACTTCAAACTTTTCGCTGATGATTTTTTTTTTTTTTTTAAATTTGTCAAAAATAAAGCCATAAACCTGGGTGGGTAGTGAAGCTGGTTTATGTCAGGTTTATCGCTAGCTTCTAAGCTGTTTTTTAGGTTTATAACGGGTTTATATAGCGTTGGTTTAAACATAAATGGGGTGGCCAGTCTATCGAAGATAGGCTTTATTAATAATAATAATAATTATTATTATTATTATTAATATTTTTATTATTAATAATAATATTTTAAATATTATTATTATTATTAATATTATTATTATTATTATTATTATTATTATTATTATTATTATTATTATTATTATTAGTATTATTATTATTAATATTATTGTAATTATTATTATGTTATATTTTTTTTTTTCAATGTTATTATTATTATATTTTTATTGTTATTATTATTATTATTATTATTATTATTATTATTATTATTATTATTATTATTAATATTTTTAATATTATTATTATTATTATTATTATTATTATTATTATTATTATTGTTATTATTATTATTATTATTATGTTACATTTATTATTTTCAATGTTATTATTATTATTATTATTCATATTATTTTTATTATTATTATTATTATTATTATTATTATTATTATTATTATTATACTATTAAATTCTCAGGAGAGCGCTAAACATGTATGGACCTGGAAAAGGAAGTTTGATCTGAGGAAGGAGACGCAGCTCCAGTCACTTGGATCACGAGCCTTCAACGGTCACTTAACGGTAGTTTAACGGTAACGTAACGATAGTTTAACGGTCACTGAACGGTAATTTAACGGTAACTTAACTGCAGTTTAACGGTAACTTAACGGCAACCTAACGGTAATTTAACGGTAAGTTAACTGTAAGTTAACGGTAAATTAACGGTAAATTAACGATAACTCAACAGTAGTTAAAATACTTTAACAACCTCATTTGCAAAACAGGAACTATCAGACTATCAGAATAGTCTAATAGTCTGTTGGTAGTTCCGGTGGTCTTACGGGATAGTTTACCAGATAGTTATAGGGATGGTTAGTGGGATAGTTTACCAGATATTTATAGGGATGGTTAGCGGGATAGTTTACCAGATATTTATAGGGATGGTTAGCGGGATAGTTTACTGGATAGTTATAGTGATGGTTAGCGGGATAGTTTACCAGATAGTTATAGTGATGGTTAGCGGGATAGTTTACTGGATAGTTATAGTGATGGTTAGCGGGATAGTTTACCAGATAGTTATAGTGATGGTTAGCGGGATAGTTTACTGGATAGTTATAGGGATGGTTAGCGGGATAGTTTACCAGATAGTTATAGGGATATTTAGCGGGATAGTTTACCAGATAGTTATAGGGATAGTTAGCGAGATAGTTTACTGGATAGTTATAGGGATGGCTAGCGGGATAGTTTACCAGATAGTTATAGGGATGGTTAGCGGGATAGTTTACTGGATAGTTATAGGGAAGGTTAGCGGGATAGTTTACTGAATAGTTATAGGGATGATTAGCGGGATAGTTTACTAGATAGTTATAGGGAAGGTTAGCGGGAAAGTTTAATGGATAGTTATAGGGAAGGTTAGCGGGATAGTTTACTGAATAGTTATAGGGATGGTTAGCGGGATAGTTTACTGGATAGTTATAGGGATGGTTAGCGGGATAGTTTACTGGATAGTTATAGGGATGGTTAACGGGATAGTTTACTGGATAGTTATAGGGAAAGTTAGCGGGATAGTTTACTGAATAGTTATAGGGATGGTTAGCGGGATAGTTTACTGGATAGTTATAGGGATGGTTAGCGGGATAGTTTACCAGATAGTTATAGGGATGGTTAGCGGGATAGTTTACTGGATAGTTATCGGGCTGGTTAGCGGGATAGTTTACCAGATAGTTATAGGGATGGTTAGCGGGATAGTTTACCGAATAGTTAAGGCTGGGCTAGCGATAGTTTCTCTACAATTTTTCTGTAGCGGTGATTTAGGGATAGTACTCCGATAACCAGCGACTTTTTTAAACCCGTAGGATTCGCGATAGTTTAGCAATAGTTGAAGTAGTAGCTATAGTAGCAGCCGCAGTAGTAGTGGTGGTTGTAGTAGTAGTAGTAGTAGTAGTGGTTGTAGTAGTAGTAGTAGTAGTAGTTGTAGTAGTAATAGTAGTATCGGTGAGCGATGAGAGTTCATCAATCAAAAACCATCGTATAAAAAACTATCGTTTAAAAACTATCGTTTAAAAACTATCGTTTTAAAAACAATCGTATAAAAACCATCGTATAAAAACTATCGTATAAAAACCATCGTATAAAAACTATCGTATAAAAACCATCGTATAAAAACCATCGTATAAAAACTATCGTATAAAAACTATAATTTAAAAACTATCGTTTAAAAACTATCGTTTAAAAACTATCGTTTTAAAAACTATCGTATAAAAACCATCGTATAAAAACTATCGTATAAAAACCATCGTATAAAAACTATCGTATAAAAACTATAATTTAAAAACTATCGTTTAAAAACTATCGTTTAAAAACTATCGTATAAAAACTATCGCTTAAAAACTATTTAACAATCGTGAAAAAATTGTGAAAAATACCTGGATAATTCGAGATAGTTAAGCGACAGTGTAGCGGTGTGCAAACTATCCGGCAGTACTATCGTAGCGGTAGTTTCGCGGTGTCTTAGCCGCCGTTTCGGCGGAAGTTTGGCGGCGTATGGGGCGCCGTGGGGCGGCGGCCGTGGCCTGTCGCTAGCTGGCTTCCAGTCGTAAGTACAACTACCACCATCGCTATAACATCAACAACTACCACCATCGCTATAACATCAACAACTACCACCATCGCTATAACATCAGCAACTACCAACATCGCTATAACCACAACAATAACCACCATCTCTATAACATGTATAACTACCACCATCGCTATAACATGTATAACTACCACCATCGCTATAACATGTATAACTACCACAATCGCTAGAACCACAACAACTTCTTCCATCGCTATAACATCAACAACTACCACCATTGCTATAACATGTACAACTACCACCATCGCTATAACATGTACAACTACCACTATCGCTAAAACATGTACAACTACCACCATCGCTATGACATGAACTACCACCATCGCTATAACATGTGCAACTACCACCATCGCTATAACATGTACAACTACCACCATCGCTATAACATCAACTACCACCATCGCTACAACATGTACAACTACCACCATCGCTATAATATGTGCAACTACCACCATCGCTATAACATCAACAACTACCACCATCGCTACATGTACAGCTACCACCATCGCTATAACATGTGTAACTACCACCATCGCTATAACATCAACAACTACAACCATCGCTATCACATCAACGGCTACCACCATCGTTATAACATCAACAACTACCACCATCGCTATAACATCAACAACTACCACAATCGCTATAACATCAACAACTACCACCATAGCTATAACATCAACAACTACCACCATCGCTATAACATCAACAACTACCACCATCGCTTTAACATCAACAACTACCACCATCGCTATAACATCAACAACTACCACCTTTGCTATGATATCAACAACTACCACCATCGCTATAACATCAACAACTACCACCATCGCTATGATATCAACAACTACCACCATCGCTATAACATCAACAACTAACACTATCGCTTTAACATCAACAACTACCACCATCGCTTTAACATCAACAACTACCACCATCGCTATAACATCAACAACTACCACCATCGCTTTAACATCAACAACTACCACTATCGCTATAACATCAACAACTACCACCATCGCTATGATATCAACAACTACCACCATCGCTATAACATCAACAACTACCACTATCGCTTTAACATCAACAACTACCACAATCGCTATAACATCAACAACTACCACCATAGCTATAACATCAACAACTACCACCATCGCTATGACATCAACAACTACCACCATCGCTTTAACATCAACAACTACCATCATCGCTATAACATCAACAACTACCACCATCGCTATGACATCAACAACTACCACCATCGCTATAACATCAACAACTACCACCATCGCTTTAACATCAACAACTACCACCATCGCTATAACATCAACAACTACCACCATCGTTTTAACATCAACAACTACCACTATCGCTATAACATCAACAACTACCACCATCGCTATAACATCAACAACTACCACCATCGCTATGACATCAACAACTACCACCATCGCTATAACATCAACAACTACCACCATAGCTATAACATCAACAACTACCACCATCGCTATGACATCAACAACTACCACCATCGCTATAACATCAACAACTACCACCATCGCTATAACATCAACAACTACCACCATCGCTATAACATCAACAACTACCACCATCGCTATAACATCAACAACTACCACCATCGCTATAACATCAACAACTACCACCATAGCTATAACATCAACAACTACCACCATCGCTATAACATCAACAACTACCACCATAGCTATAACATCAACAACTACCACCATCGCTATAACATCAACAACTACCACCATCGCTATAACATCAACAACTACCACCATCGCTATAACATCAACAACTACCACCATCGCTATGACATCAACAACTACCACCATCGCTATAACATCAACAACTACCACCATCGCTATAACATCAACAACTACCACCATCGCTATAACATCAACAACTACCACCATCGCTATAACATCACAAATTAAACGATATCTTAATTATAACGAACTTTGCGTAAACTGCGATACAGTAAACCGCCGAAATTTACGGATAACGATACCACAGATAAGAGGGACGCTCGCGGCGCCGCGGCGCCGCAAATGCTGCGACAGACGTAACATAATTAAAGAATATCGCAAAATGCCCGGATATCGCAAAACGATATCCGGGTAGAGACTGGCGAGTCGCGAACAGCGAAAGTATCGTAAATCGCGCGTTTCCAATTGCGTTACGCTGGACGCAAGTGGATAGCGCGAATAACGCGATTGCGATTTCTTCGCTAAATGCAAACTGCAATGTAAAACACGATAGCGCCGATGAGGGCGATGTAGATTTCGACGATACCGTAAACAGCGCAAAATCAACGCGACGTTACCGCAAACAGCGTGAAATAGCGAATCCCTTAACGGTTTTTATGAGAGATTCAACGAATCAGAGCAAATAACAACAGTACCGTTGATCTCTGTTTATACCTGTTTATTATTGTTTATATCTGTTTATTATTGTTTATATCTGTTTCCGGTACCAGCTGGTTGAGGGGAAGGGGCTTCCGGTGCCAGCTGGTTGAGGGGAAGGGGTTTCCGGTACCAGCTGGTTAAGAGGAAGGGGATTCCGGTACCAGCTGGTTGAGGGAAAGGGGCTTCCGGTACCAGCTGGTTGAGGGGAAGGGGTTTCCGGTACCAGCTGGTTGAGGGGAAGGGGTTTCTGTATCAGCTGGTTGAGGGGAAGGGGTTTCTGTAACAGCTGGTTGAGGGGAAGAGGTTTCTGTAAAAGCTGGTTGAGGGGAAGGGGTTTCCCGTACCAGCTGGTTGAGGGGAAGGGCTTCCGGTACCAGCTGGTTGAGGGGAAGGGGTTTCCGGTACCAGCTGGTTGAGGGGAAGAGGTTTCCGTACCAGCTGCTTGAGGGAATTGGTTTCCGGTACCAGCTGGTTGAGGGAAGGGTTCCCGTATCAGCTGGTTAAGGGGAAGGGGTTTCCGGTACCAGCTGGTTGAGGGGAAGGGGTTTCCCGTACCAGCTGGTTGAGGGGAAGGGGTTTCCCGTACCAGCTGGTTGAGGGGAAGAGGGTTCTGTAACAGCTGGTTGAGGGAAAGGGGTTTCCGGTACCAGCTGGTTGAGGGAAAGGGGCTTCCAGTACCAGCTGGTTGAGGGGAAGGGGTTTCCGGTACCAGCTGGTTGAGGGGAAGAGTTTTCTGTAACAGCTGGTTGAGGGGAAGAGTTTTCTGTAACAGCTGGTTGAGGGGAAGGGGTTTCTGTAACAGCTGGTTGAGGGGAAGAGGTTTCCCGTACCAGCTGGTTGAGGGGAAGAGGTTTCCCGTACCAGCTGGTTGAGGGGAAGATACAATGTGTACTCGCCTATGTGTGGTTGCAGGAGTCGATTCACAGCTCCTGGTCCCGTGTGGGTGTGTGTGTTTATGTACAGATACGAGCACTTACCTGGGCTGTGGGCGTCAGGGGGAGGGGCGTGGGCGTCGTGTCGTAGTCCTAGCATGGAGGGCATGCCGCCGCCCATGCTCATGGGCGTGACAGGGCCGCCCAGGCCACCCATGCTCATCCCTGGCAGGAGGGCGTGGTTCATCCAGACATGACGTGAGTCTGGAAAAAGTGGGTGTTGCTGGTGGGCGGCGAGGGCGGCATGACGTGAATACAGCAGGTGGGGCGCCGCCCCCAGTGACCCACCCGCCCCTAGCGACGAGGTGGGCGGCGTGGGCGGGGAGTCAGACTGTGACCCCAGGCCCAGGAGCTCTTGGATAGCGAAGGGGGAGCGCTGAGGGAGCGTGGGCGCCGTCAGGGCGGTCATGTGGGCGTGGGCGTGCAGGGAAGGAGCGGTCACATGTACAGTGCCGCGGTCCATCATTGTGTGGGCGGGCGGGCGGTGCTTCACACTGCCGCCCACCAGCACCAGGCCGCCCAACAAGCCGCCCACAGTTCTCTACCGCCCACAGGGAGACAAAACAGCCAATATTAGTAATATATATATATATATATGATATACAAAACATTCTTGCATTAACTAAAAACCTAATATATAATTTATCACATTGACCATTATAGCATATATAAATTAATATATTTATTTCATAAAGAATTATATAATAGTATATACATATTAAGATTTATTCAGTTATATATATATATATATATATATATATATATATATATATATATAAATTTTTCACCTTGAAAATTATATACACTTTGAATGTTTATAAATATATTACACTGTCTATTAAACTATCTATTACACTGTCTATTACACCAATACACTATCTATTACACTGTCTATTACACCAATAGACTATCTATTACTCTGTCTATTAAACTATCTATTACTCTGTCTATTAAACTATCTATTACTCTGTCTATTAAACTATCTATTACACTGTCTATTATACTTTCTGATAATTGATCAATAAGACACATGTACAACACCCATGTGTTACACCCGTGTCTTTATTGATCAATAAAGGCACCCAGGTGTTACACATGTGTCTTATTGATCAATAAAGACACCCAGGTGTTACACATGTGTCTTATTGATCAATAAAGACACCCAGGTGTCACAAATGTGTCTTATTGATCAATAAAGACACCCAGGTGTCACATATGTGTCTTTTTCAACGATTAATATTCACAAAAAAATCCATAAAAATAAAAACAAATATATATACAATTTTTTTTTCATTATTGAATAAATTTCGAATTTTCTGAAAAATTTTGAAAACTAAAAAAAAAAAAAAAAAGATAAATATATTGTGAAATATTTTATATATACGAAATTTTAAGATTTGGTTCAGTTTCTCCTTGAAGCGTTAATTTGGGGCAGACAGATGGCCAGGTAGATGGAAGCTGGTTCTGGCAGGTGGTACTTCGTGACAGGTGGTCCTTCTAACCAGGTGGTTCACCCTGGCAGGTGGTCCTTCCTGGTAGGTGGTCCTTCCTGGCAGGTGGACTTTCCTGGCAGGTGGATCTTCTCCACAGATGGTAATTCCTGGCAGGTGGTCCTTCCTGGCAGGTGGTCCTTCCTGGCAGGTGGTCCTTCCTGGCAGGTGGACCTTCCCGGCAGGTGGACCTTCCTCACAGGTGGTCCTTCCTAGCAGGTGGCCCTTCCTGGCAGGTGGTCCTTCCTGGCAGGTGGACCTTCCCGGCAGGTGGACCTTCCTCACAGGTGGTCCTAACTGGCAGGTGGCCCTACCTGGCAGGTGGCCCACCCTTACAGAAGGTCCACCATGACAGATGGTCCACCCTGGTAGATGGACCTCCCTGGCAGATAGTCTACCCTTCCAGCTGGTCTACCCTGGCAGATAGTCTACCCTGGCAGCTGGTCTACCCTGGCAGCTGGTCTACCCTGGCAGCTGGTCTACCCTGGCAGCTGGTCTACCCTGGCAGACACACTCTACATCTACGGGACATAAAACCTCAGCAGTCCAACTCACCTCCGCCTTTGTTTACACGCCAGACCAACGCCGCCTCCGCCGCCGCCGCCGCCGCCACCTCCGCCGCCGTCGCCGCCGCCGCCAACCTACCTACCGGGGGAAAAAATACAAATTCCCCCCCCGTCCCCGCCGCCGCCGCTACAAGAACACTTCCAGAATTGCCTTCAAGAATCCTGCCGCCGTCGCTGCCGCTGCCTTCCTGAGCCCTCCCCCCCAGGGGGGCCGCCGGAACTTCACTAATTAACCGGTCCAAGTTAAACCGGGGGTGGTAGGGGGGTAGTGGAGGGGGAGGTGTTTTTTTTTAACACGGTGTGGCGGAGGTTAACAATGGTGGCAAGAGGGGATCACAGAGGGTGTGGAGGCCGCCTGGGCTTAACAGCGTGTAGTTCACATATAAAATGGCAGTTTGGGACACCGTGTGTTGTCAGTCGGCGCGCCTGCGCACTCCCCCGGGGGGCGGCACTGCGCTGCCACATGCCTCCAGCTGCCTAGTCTATCCCCTCATTAAACCCCCTCGCGTTAACCCGGGTAAACTCGGAACGATGCTTAGGATAAACCGCGGGTTTAAGCTTGGTTTACCCGCATCACTGGCGTTAATTAGGTCGGTTAATGAGTAATTTATTAATTAATAGGTGGGTAATTTGGCAAGACGGCTCTTGGGAGGAGGAGAGCGAGGGTTGTGATTGGTGGATGAGGCCGCCCGGTGGCCACGCCCCCGAGACCATCTGGCCAATGAGACGGATGGCAGTGCTCCCCTCCCGGGGATGTAGGAGGCCAATCAGAGCGCCGGGATCTTGATTGAGCGGGGTGGAGGCTCCATGTTGTCCCCGCCCACTCAGCTCTTGTCAGTGGTGACGGGCGGCCCGCGCCGCCAACACCCACTTACCGCCCATCCATACCATATGTCAGCATTTTTCATGGGGGAGGGAGGGGGAGAGAGGGGAAGGGGGAGGAAGAGGAGGGGGAAATTTGCATTCCTTTGATCTCAATGTAAATATGGAGGATCTGTTCCCCCTGGTCCCCTCCCCCTCCATAAAAATATACACGTCCCCCCCTCTCCCTGTCTTCCCTCCCCCCCTTCCCCTTCCAAGGGTTCGATTCCCCGTCAGATTCAAGAAATGTTGAGCAGTCATTGAGGGTAAACACACACACACACCTAGCAGCGACCAGCGAAGAGGCGGGACCAGGAGCTGTGACTCGACCCCTTCAACCGCAAATAGGTAAGTACACACACACACACACCAACGACA
Source organism: Cherax destructor (assembly GCA_009830355.1). Lineage (NCBI taxonomy): Eukaryota > Metazoa > Arthropoda > Malacostraca > Decapoda > Parastacidae > Cherax > Cherax destructor. The sequence continues at coordinate 65,645 of WNWK01001338.1, forward strand.
TTCAGGAACCTTAACAAAGAGTCCTTGACGTATGCTGGAGCGTTGAGTACGCAGCACCAGTGTTGAGCCCTCGTCTGGACAAACATGAGAGGAAACTAGAGAAAGTACAAAGACTGGCAACAAAACTAGTAAAGAAACTGTCGCATAGAGAGGGTTACAACCTGACTGACACTGTAAGTAATCCCATCGTTAATCAGGTCCCACTGTACGTGTATAGTACACAATATCTACAAGATTAAGAATTAAACACATGTAAAACATCTGGGTGTCTTTATTTGTAGACGTTTCGCCCACCAGTGACTTCATCAGTACAAGGACATAATGTGAAGACTGTACAACTATATACATAAGATCTGGGAGTCAGTCCCTTAGCCTGGAGAAGAGTTCTCCAGGCTGAAGGACTGACCCCCTCAAATACTTTTCCTCCAAGGTTGATGGACTGATTAAATTATCTTTATTTCACTACTACACCTGCTGCCTCTGTATCTGACTGAAGAATAATAATATGTGGGCGAAGCGTTTCATCAGTAAAGACACCCACCTGTTGGACACGTGTCTTAATATTCAACTAGGTTAGGTTACGTTAGGTCAGGTTAGGTTAGGGTAGGTTGGGTTAGGTTAGGTTAGGTTGGGTTAGGTATAGGTTAGGTTACGTTAGGTTGGTTAAGGTTGGGTTAGGTTAGGTTAGGTTAGGTTAGGTTGGGTTAGGTTAGGTAGGTTGGTTGGAGTTGGTTGGTTGGTTAGGTTAGGTTAGGTTGAGTTAAGTTAGGTTAGGTTGGGTTGTGTTGGGTTAGGTTGTGTTGGGTTAGGTTAGGTTAGGTTATGTTAGGCTGTGTCAGGTTGGGTTAGGTTAGGTTAGGTTGGGTTAGGTTAGGTTAGGTTAGGTTAGGCTAGGTTAGGCTAGATTAGGTTAGGTTACCCTAGGTTAGGTTAGGCTAGGTTAGGTTAGATTAGGTTAGATTAGATTAAGTTACCCTAGGTTAGGTTAGGCTAGATTAGGTTAGGTTAGGTTAGGATAGATTGTGAATTTTTCTTCTGGATCCAACCCACTAGCACACATATATATGCAACACACTTTCAACACTGCCAGAGAAAGAAGCTTTGGTGACCGTGGAAGCCATCCTGATATTTGGGGAAGGGTTGGATATACGTGGTTGGTTTTGATATCTGTCTTGTATGGACCAGTAGGCCTTCTGCCGTGTTCCTCCTTTCTTATGTTGTTGTTAGGAGAAAAGGGCACAAGTGGAAGCAATGTGATATTTTATTGTGGCGACGTTTCGCTCTCCAGGAGCTTAGTTAAGCCTTTATAAACAATACAGAATAGTGTTAGTTGCTTCTGTGAGTACACACACACACACACACACACACACAAACACACAGGACCAGGCAGGGATAACAGGGAAGGCACTACAATGGATCAGGGAATACCTGTCAGGAAGACAGCAGCGAGTCATGGTACGTGGCGAGGTGTCAGAGTGGGCACCGGTGACGAGTGAGGTTCCACAGGGGTCAGTCCTAGGACCGGTGCTGTTTCTGGTATTTGTGAACGACATGACGGAAGGAATAGACTCAGAAGTGTCCCTGTTTGCAGATGATGTGAAGTTGATGAGGAGAATTCAATCGGACGAGGACCAGGCAGAACTACAAAGGGATCTGGACAGGCTGCAAGCCTGGTCCAGCAATTGGCTCCTGGAGTTCAACCCCACCAAGTGCAATGTCATGAAGATTGGGGAAGGCCAAAGAAGACCGCAGACGGAGTACAGTCTAGGGGGCCAGAGACTACAAACCTCAGTCGAGGAAAAAGATCTTGGGGTGAGTATAACACCAGGCACATCTCCTGAGGCGCACATCAACCAAATAACTGCTGCAGCATATGGGCGCCTAGCAAACCTAAGAACAGCATTCCGACATCTTAATAAGGAATCGTTCAGGACCCTGTACACTGTGTACGGTAGGCCCATACTGGAGTATGCAGCACCAGTTTGGAACCCACAACTAGCCAAGCACGTAAAGAAACTAGAGAAAGTGCAAAGGTTTTCAACAAGACTAGTCCCGGAGCTAAGGGGTATGTCCTACGAGGAGAGGTTAAGGGAAATCGACCTGACGACACTGGAGGACAGGAGAGATAGGGGGGACATGATAACGACATATAAAATACTGAGAGGAATTGACAAGGTGGACAGAGACAGAATGTTCCAGAGATGGGACACAGCAACAAGGGGACACAGTTGGAAGTTGAAGGCTCAAATGAATCACAGGGATGTTAGGAAGTATTTCTTCAGTCACAGAGTGGTCAGGAAGTGGAATAGTTTGGGAAGCGATGTAGTGGAGGCAGGTTCCATACATAGCATTAAGAAGAGGTATGATAAAGCTCATGGCGCAGGGAGAGTGACCCAGTAGCGGCCAGTGAAGAGGCGGCGCCAGGAGCTATGACTCGACCCCTGCAACCACAACTAGGTGAGTACACACACCATTATCATCAACACAGGTGTTAGACTCGCTGGTAAACTAGAAGGAATCACAGGTAAATTAAGGTGATCTTGGCTCCGTTTTCACTTAGAACATTAACACTTAAACCACTTGCATAATTACAGGTGTTAAGCAGGTGTTAAACAGTGCTAAACAGAAGCTACAGGTGTTAAAGAGTAGCTACAGGTGTTAAACAAGTGCTACAGGTGTTAAACAAATGCTACAGGTGTTAAACAAATGCTACAGGTGTTAAACAAATGCTGCAGGTGTTAAACAAATGCTACAGGTGTTAAACAAATGCTGCAGGTGTTAAACAAATGCTACAGGTATTAAACAAATGCTACAGGTGTTAAGCAGAAGCTACAGGTGTTAAACAGAAGCTACAGATGTCAAACAGAAGCTACAGATGTCAAACAGATGCTACAGGTGTTAAACAGAAACTACAAGTGTTAAACAGAAACTTCAAGTGTTGAACAGAAGCTACAGGTGTTAAACAGATGTTAAAGATATTAAACAGGTGTTCCACAACAGTCAAGGAGAATAAGCTAGGCTGGCCAATACCTCCTCTACGCATTTTCCATTTGCAAGATTGTGTCATAAGAGCGTGACATAGAGCGGCGGGGGACCCTGCAAGAGAGCGGCGGGGGACCCTGCAAGAGGACCCACGAGGACCACATCTTCTCCATCTAATATACACACTACGTAAATCAACTATACACATGACATAAATCATATATACATTACTGTAACACACACACACACACACACACACACACAAACACACACGTTTCTTAGGTCAGATATACGCACGCTAAATTTATATATATATATATATATATATATATATATATATATATATATAAATAATAATAATAATAATAATAAAGATGCAGTAAATAAAAGGGGTCCAGAAGACCACATAATTATCAGTGAAAAAAAAAAAGATCTAAATTTTGTTATCCAGATTTATGGACCACACAATTCTGATTTACATGATTTATGGACCACACAATTCTAATTTACAAGATTTATGGACCACACAATTCTGATTTACAAGATTTATGGACCACACAATTCTGATTTACATGATTTATGGACCACACAATTCTGATTTACATGATTTATGGATCACACAATTCTGATTTACAAGATTTATGGACCACACAATTCTGATTTACATGATTTATGGGCCACACAATTCTGATTTACATGATTTATGGACCACACAATTCTAATTTACAAGATTTATGGACCACACAATTCTGATTTACAAGATTTATGGACCACACAATTCTGATTTACATGATTTATGGACCACACAATTCTGATTTACATGATTTTTGGATCACACAATTCTGATTTACAAGATTTATGGACCACACAATTCTGATTTACATGATTTATGGACCACACAATTCTGATTTACATGATTTATGGACCACACAATTCTAATTTACAAGATTTATGGACCACACAATTCTGATTTACAAGATTTATGGACCACACAATTCTGATTTACATGATTTATGGACCACACAATTCTGATTTACATGATTTATGGATCACACAATTCTGATTTACAAGATTTATGGACCACACAATTCTGATTTACATGATTTATGGACCACACAATTCTGATTTACATGATTTATGGACCACACAATTCTGATTTACATGATTTATGGATCACACAATTCTGATTTACATGATTTATGGACCACACAATTCTGATTTACATGATTTATGGACCACACAATTCTGATTTAAAGGAAGAATAAAAAATCAAATACTCCCTAAAAAGAAGTCATTCAATAAAGTAATTTTTTCAAAGGTAATTTTAGGGTTAATTAACAATGTTAATGTGTGTTAATATATATTCCATGTTAAACGTAGTGGAACACTAGTGTAGCCAGACGACGTTTAGTTCTATCTAGAGCGAAAAGTTTACCCCCATATAGGTCTCCTAAGGGCGAAATGTTCTTCGAATAACTCTCTCTCTCCCTCCCTCTCTCTCTCCTCTCTCTCTCTCTCTCTCTCTCTCTCTCTCTCTCTCTCTCTCTCTCTCTCTCTCTCTCTCTCTCTCTCTCTCTCTGGCTACATTTCGCTCCCCCGCTGTTTCGTCATCATCCAGCCAATAAAGATTAACGCCACTTACAGTGTCCTTCACTTAACACTTATTAACTTAACACGGGTAATAAGCAACAATAATATTAACATCACAGTAAAGATAATTACTTTATTACGCAACATTAATAAACAACTATTACAAATAAATATAATATAAATAATAAAGTAAAAATAATTAAAATGAAAATAATAAAAATAAAAATAATAAAAAATAATAAAAAAATAAAAAAAAATAAAAATAAAAATAATGAAAACAATAAAAATAAAAGTAATAAAAATAAAAACAATAAAAATAAAAACAATAAAAATAAAAATAATAAAAATAAAAACAATAAAAATAAAAATAATAAAAAACAAAAATAATAAAAACAATAAAAATATAAATACTAAAAATAAAAATAAAAATAATAAAAACAATAAAAATAAAAATAATAAAAACAATAAAAATAAAAATACTAAAAACAATAAAAATAAAAATAATAAAAACAATAAAAAAATTGGACTAGCAATAAAGAGTAATAAATCTGTTTTATTATTATTACATAAGAATAAACATGTGGCAGTTAATTACTCGAAATTTATTCCAGTTCTGAAAAATAAAGCAAAAAAAATAACAGGTGTAGTAAAGAGAATTTTTTTTATTGACCAGAACCAGAGAAATAAAGTTAAAGATCTGTTTATCTATCATGGGAGTCCATGGGAGTACATGAGAGTCCATGGAAGTCCTTAGGAATCCATGGGAGTACATGTGAGTACTTGGTAGTCCACACTGAGACTATCTACTACTATCTATTTTGAGGACTACCACGTATTATCTATCTGAAGTAAGGATAGTCAAGCACGATAGATAACCAGATTATCTATCTATCATCCCTAGACCTGAATCAATAGATATCTGCAGGTGTTTAGTGATGTTTGTTGATGTTTGTCACAACATGCAGGTGTTTAGTGATGTATATTGATGTGTCCCAACATGCAGGTGTTTAGTGATGTATATTGATGTGTCCCAACATATGTCGATGTTTCAGTGGATGTTTGTCGATGTTTAAGTCAGCAACATTTCTTTATTGTGTTTTTAATAAGTGTGTTTATATGAATTCGCGCTGTTCATATATTTTAAATGGTTTATATATGAGATTTTGGGGGATTCTGGGGGCATAAATTTGCTGGGAATTATTTGTGTACGTCACGCCCACCCATTTTTGGGTGGGCGTGTCGCCCGCGCCAGTCCGCCCACGGTCATTCAACACCACCCACGGTCATTCAACACCGCCCACGCTTACTCAACACCGCCCACGCTTACTCAACACCGCCCACGCTCGCACCCAGGCCTGTCAAAGCCCTCCCTCTCATCAGCCCACGCCACCCACGCCCAGGCGTGGGCAGACTCACACCTTCCCTCGTCTCAGCTCCTGACATAAAAGGCTTGACGACCTCATAAAAAAAATCTCACAGGCAAGATGTTGCTGCCAGATGAGGAAAACTTACAGAGGCCTACTCTCCACCAGGCCTCCAAGGCCTTAACCTCCCATTTCTCTCCCTCACGATGCCTCTCAGTAGGCCTAGAATCTCTCCTCCAATCCCCCTCCCCCTCCTTGCAAGCAATATAGGGCTGCCAAGCCTACGTAAAGCACGATAACCCACCTATCACGTATCGTCGAGAGGGTAAATACAAGCGCAGGTAGTTGGCAACACCATCCACCATAGGTGTGGATATTAGCACCTGAAGCGCATTCGATAGCTACGATACCAGGCTTCGATCCCCCAATCTACGCTCTCCCCCTGGCCTCCACGATCCCTTGGAGACCGTAGAGCTACACGGAGCCAGTCGCCAGAAGGTCTGCTAAGTGAGAAAGAGCTGTGTTGTTCTTCGGGAGGTTGGGTGTAAGGGTTGGCTTAAGGGTCGAGGAGCCGCGTTGGTAAGCGTCTGAACGCAGCCTCCAGCCCCTCCTCTAGTGAGGTTGGCGTTGGTCTTCCCAGTTGGATTTGGTTAGTGAGGTTGGAGGGGTGTGTTGAACCCACACCCTGCTCTCTCTCTACCCCCGTTCCCCATCACCCCTTCAACCCATTCCTTGACGCTGTGAACCACCATCACACCACCCCCCTCCTTCCCTTCATTACCATTCCATATATTTGCGTTTTGGTTATTTTGTTTTTGTGAAGTGATTCCGTTGAGGTTTTCTGAGGTTCCCTTCTCTAAGGCAAGTATATTTTGCTACCCTCCCAGCCTCCGTCTGTCTGTCTGTCTCTCATTTCTCTCTCTGTCTCTGTCTGTCTGTCTGTCTGTCTGTCTGTCTCTCTCTCTCTCTCTCTCTCTCTCTCTCTCTCTCTCTCTCTCTCTCTCTCTCTTTCCATCATAGCAACACTAATATCCTGTCGCTACACTTCTCCAGAACGAAAAAAATCGATTAGTGTGGTGGTAGAGGGATCTCACTCTCTCTCTCTCTCTCTCTCTCTCTCTCTCTCTCTCTCTCGCAAATATCTTATCATATACACGTACAAAGATGGCCAGGAGCTGAGTCTCGCTAAGTTCACACACACACACACACACACACACACACACACACACACACACAGGTCACATATCTGATGGGCAACGTTACGTATCTGATGGCTACATTGCATATCTGATGGCTAGGTTACATATCTGATGAGCAACGCTAAGTATCTGATGGGCTAGGTATGTTATACCTGTTCTTGAGGCTGTGGATGGATCCTGCTTCTAAAGCCCCGCTCTCCAGGCTAAAGAAGTATTTCATGACGTCTCTGTGACTCAACTGTGTCTTCAACTTCCAGCTGCGACCTCGCGTACCTAAGTCTCTCCTCTCAGACTGGCTTTACCTGTCCACCCTGTCAATTCCCCTCATTATTTTGTACGTCTTAATCATGTCTCCTTTAGTCCTACTTCCTCCCTCCCCCGAGTCTGTGTTCTGCTTCCGGATGCCTTTGTCCTTCGCCGATATTCACTCCAACAGTCACTTGTCAGACCAGTCTTATGGCGTGTCCAGACCCATTTGTAGTCTTTCCTTGTCTAACTGCTGCTTGTATCCTCCTTAATTTCACGTCATCTGCGAACAGGGACACACCTCTGACTAGACTTTCTCCTGTCATGGTCGTGTACACGCACAGGAAACAGTGTATACCTGGAGAGGGTTTCGGGGGTCAACGCCCCCGCGGCCCGGTCTGTGACCAGGCCTCATGGTCAGGTACTGACTTTAAGTGCCTGTCCAGCGCCTTCTTGAAGACAGTCAGGGGTCTATTGGTAATCCCCCTTATGTATGCTGGGAGGCAGGTGAACAGTCTTAGACTTCTGACACTTATTGTGTTGTCTCTTATCGTGCTTTTCTTTGGGGGGGGGGGGATATGTTGCATCTCTTGGCGAGTTTTTTGCTTTCATAGGGAGTGATTTTCGTGTGCAAATTTGGTACTAATCCCTCTAGGATTTTCCAAGTGTCTATAATCATGTATCTCTCCCGCCTGCGTTCTAGGGAGTACAGGTTTAGGAACTTCAAGCGTTCCCAGTAATTGAGGTGTTTTATCGCAGTTATGTGTGCCGTGAAGGTTCTCTGTACATTTTCTAGGTCAGCAATTTCACCTACCTTGAAAGGTGCAGTTAGTGTGCAGCAATATTCCAGCCTAGATAGAACAAGCGACCTGTGCCTTGTGGAGCAGAGCCTTTCACCGTAGCTGCCTCAGAATTTACTCTATTGACTACTACTCTTTGTGTTCAATTTGTCAGGAAATTATAGATCCATCTACCAACTTTTCCTGTTATTCCTTTATCACGCATTTTGTGTGCTATTACACCATGGTCACACTTGTCAAAGGCTTTTGCAAAGTCTGTGTATACTACATCTGCATTTTGTTTGTCCTCTAGAGCATCCAGGACCTTGTCGTAGTGGTCCAGTAGTTGGGACAGACAGGAGCGACCTGCTCTAAACCCATGCTGCCCTGGGTTGTATAATTGATGGGTATCTAGATGAGTGGCGATCTTGCTTCTTAGAACCCTTTCAAAGATTTTTATGATATGGGACGTTAGCGCTATTGGTCTGTAGTTCTTTGCTATTGCTTTACTGCCCCCTTTGTGGAGTGGGGCTATGTCTGTTGTTTTTAGTAACTGCGGGACGACCCCAGTGTCCATGCTCCCTCTCCATAGAATGCTAAAATCACATGACACGGAGTTCCATGAGTCTGGGTCTGGGGCAGAGTGCATGGCCATGTCACTTATCGCCTTTTCGAAGTCATGTGGAGTCAGGATAATATCAGATAGGATTGAATCTACCAAATTCTGTGTCTCGCTCATTAAAATTTCATTTTTTCATTTAGGTCTTCGACTCTCAGTCTGGTTAGTGCTCGCTAAAAACCGAGTCATACTGGGACTTTAGTAACTCACTCATTTCCTTGCTGTCATCTGTGTAGGACCCATCCCGTTTAAGTAGGGGCCCAATACTTGATGTTGTTCTCGACTTTGATTTGGCATAAGAAAATAAATATTTTGGGTTTCTTTCAATTTCATTTTTGGCTTTTAGTTCTTCCTGCGTGTCTTGACTCCTGTAAGATTCTTTTACCTTAAGTTCGATGTTTGCTATTTCTCAAACCAGTGCCTCCCTACGTATTACAGATATACTGGCCTCTTTCAGCCGCTCTGGGGGTCCAAGTACTGACCCTTGTGGAACCGCACTCGACACACTGCCCAATTTCCACACCTTCTCCCTGGCAGGAGGAGGTGTTAAGTATTCCTTGATCCCCTGTAGAGCTTTCTCTGTTATTCCTGAATGCTTCTCTAGCTCCTGGGTCACTCTTCGGTGTGGTACTGTACCGAATGCCCTCTAGCAGTTCAAGAATATACAGTCTACCCAACTCTCTCTCTCTACACTGTTTACTTAATTGTCCACTTATTGAGGAATATAGAGACACAATATAATAACCTATGTGACATGTCAAGATATCTTATTAATGAAAATAAGATACCAGATATGCTATAAAAAAATCCTAAATTTGCTTGTAACAGATAAGTGAACTGTAGATATAAATCCAAATGTATTATTTCTGTTAACCCTTTTAGGGCCTAGTTCCTAGGCCTATTGTGTATCCATATGCTCTTGGGCTACCGTCCACAGGATGGATATGGGGTGCACAATAAACTAGCCACTTCGGTGGCAAAATCTAAAATCTAATCCGTCTCTCCATCCTGCCTCACTTAAGTTGTGCCTCACTTAAGTTGTGCCTCACTTAAGTTGTGCCTCACTTAAGTTGTGCCTCACTTAAGTTGATTTCTCGTAGAAATAAAACAGATTTCTGGGACCAAATTTACTATTGCGAAAACTATGCCGGTTGGAAACATAGACACAAATACAGTACAATGTGAGCCTTTATTGACGACGTTTCGCCCACACAATGAGCTTTATTAAGTCACAAACACATCTACCTGGGTGAAGAGTAGCTGAGTGTGTATAGTGTGGTGAGTGTTGGGTGGGTAATCCCATGACACAGTGTCATGGACCCATGACACTGTGTCATGGGTCCATGACACTGTCATGTTGTTGTCTTGCAACACTGCATAGCTCCTGACGACGCACGAGAGTGTGAAAGATCTAGAGTTAAGGATTTCCATCCCCAAGTGGCTTGTTCTGCATTGTTACTGTACTCACCTATTTGTGGTTGCAGGGGTCGAGTCACAGCTCCTGTGTGTGTGTGTGTTTGGGTAGATAGATAGATAGACAGATAGATACATATAATATTATCCAATGTAAGTAGTAATAAACGAATTTTATTGAATAAACAGAGGACTGGAAGAAGGCTCGAACCTTGGTCTCTTTTATACAACGTTTAGATCTGGTAGGTACAAGAACTACAGCTCAACTCCTCGCCTATTAATAAGAGGATTTAAACAGCGCTGGAGCAGCAGTGACGAGGTTCGATCCTGTAATTTTGTTTTCAGAGGGATCGAGCCTTCACGGGGTCCAGGAGCTGAGATCCAATCCCTGCAAAGACAGTCAGATGAACACACAGTGTACTGAAGGAAGTCTTCACTGAAGGTTCTGAAGGAAGTTCAGACTGAAGGTTCTGAAGGAAGTTCTGACTGAAGGTTCTGAAGGAAGTTCAGACTGAAGGTTCTGAAGGAAGTTCAGACTGAAGGTTCTGAAGGAAGTTTTCATAGGAGAAACAATTCACTCTGAGTGAAACATGGCATGATAAAGCTTTCACACTCTCTCTCTCACTCTCTCTCTCTCTCTCTCTCTCTCTCTCTCTCTCTTCTCTCTCTCTCTCTCTCTCTCTCTCTCTTCTCTCTCTCTCTCTCTCCTTTCTCTCTTTCTCTCATTCCTTTACTCTTCTTTCCTCTTCCTTTTTTTCCTCTCTATTACCTCGCACTTTTCATCTACCTCTTTCCTCCTCCCCTTCTCTCCCCCCTCATCACCTCCCTGACACCATAACCTCCCTCCCTCCCCCCTCATCACCTCCCTGACACCATAACTCCCCACCCTGTGTCTTCTTTCTGCCCTGATGAGACGGAGTACCATGAGATGGTACCATTGTTCCTGCTGTCACCTCTCCAACCTGCAGGCCGGTAGGCTGTGAGGGTAGGCTGTGAGGGTAGGCTGTGAGGGTAGGCTGTGAGGGTAGGCTGTGAGGGTAGGCTGTGAGGGTAGGCTGTGAGGGTAGGCTGTGAGGGTAGGCTGTGAGAGTAGGCTGTGAGGGTAGGCTGTGAGGGTAGGCTGTGAGGGAAGACAGTGAGGGAAGGCTGTGAAGGTAGGTTGTGAGGGTAGGCTGTGAGGGAAGACAGTGAGGGAAGGCTGTGAAGGTAGGTTGTGAGGGAAGGCTGTAAGGGAAGGCTGTGAGGGAAGGCTGTGAGGGTAGGCTGTGAGGGTAGGCTGTGAGGGTAGGCTGTGAGGGAAGGCTGTGAGGGTAGGCTGTGAGGGTAGGCTGTGAGGGTAGGCTGTGAGGGTAGGCTGTGAGGGTAGGCTGTGAGGGTAGGCTGTGAGGGAAGGCTGTGAGGATAGGCTGTGAGGGTAGGCTGTGAGGGTAGGCTGTGAGGGTAGGCTGTGAGGGTAGGCTGTGAGGGTAGGCTGTGAGGGTAGGCTGTGAGGGTAGGCTGTGAGGGTAGGCAGTGAGGGTAGGCTGTGAGGGTAGGCTGTGAGGGTAGGCTGTGAGGGAAGGCTGTGAGGGAAGGCTGTGAAGGTAGGTTGTGAGGGAAGGCTGTAAGGGAAGGCTGTGAGGGAAGGCTGTGAGGGTAGGCTGTGAGGGTAGGCTGTGAGGGAA
>WNWK01001338.1:82500-105000 GCA_009830355.1 Cherax destructor
CTTCACTTTGCCCCCTCTTTTACATCCCTCGCTTCCCCCTCTATCACCCTCATTCACCTCCCCTTCCTCCCCCTCCTCCAATTCTGCTGTGTCCATCTCTATCTATCTATCTACAAATCTGTCAATCTTACTATATATATTAATCTCTATCTCTCTGTTTCTCTCTATATCTACCTTCTATCTCTCAGTTTCTCTCTATATCTACCAAATATCTATCTCTATCTACCTATCTATCTCTATTAATCTCTCTCTCTCATACGTTTTCATTTCCTTTAAATTTTAAGGCTAGACACATGTATTCTGGATACAAGAAACACAAACTGTTAGGGTCAAACACTGCTTTCATTCGTGTACAGTCAGCTTGTCTATTTGCAAAAGAAGAGAGGAGCCTCGCCCTGGGAACGCCCTGACCCACGTACAATACCAGAACGTTGCTTTCAAATATTGTTGGTGAATGCAGTGATTCACACTGCCTTCAAAATTGCATTCTCCACACACACCATTCACAGTTTTCTTAAATGGAATCTCTACGACATCCAGTGGCTTTCACACACTCGTATATTAAGTACAGACTTGTGTAAGCATCGAATATCTTTGAGGGAATTACAGGAGACTGGACCTAACTTGTAATTCCAAGCGGTGAAACGAAACTCCGAGGCAAGAGATGCAATGTAAACGAAGTCTTCATATTTCTCCTTTGAAAAGGAATTTACAGCAGACTGATGGCTGGTCAGTGTGAAGATAATATAGTAGTATAAGAACCAGCTGAACCAACACTCTGGATATATTCAAACTTAGGATAATACTAGGGGCTGGTCACGGACCGGGCCACGGGGGCGTTGACCCCCGAAATCCTCTCCAGGTATACTCCAGGTAGGCTGGGATAAAGTGATGTCAGCAGATTCGTGACGTTGGTAGTGATAGTTACATTATTGGTACTGGTAGTACCAATACTATTCTTGACTAACACTCGTAGATAACACACGATAGTGATAGTCCTTTCTAAGTACTCTGCTATTTGTCCCATGTACTACTACCATACACTAATATGTACTCCCATGTACTACCATGCACTCATATGTACTCCCATGTACTACCATGCACTCATATGTACTCCCATGTACTACCATACACTCATATGTACTCCCATGTACTACCATGCACTAATATGTACTCCCATGTACTACCATGCACTAATATGTACTCCCATGTACTACCATACACTCATAAGTACTCCCATGCACTAATATGTACTCCCATGTACTACCATACACTCATAAGTACTCCCATGCACTAATATGTACTCCCGTGTACTCCAACGTACTCATTACCCTCTCTACCCACTCATTCCTCCTCTTCCCTTCTCTCTCCCTCCATTTCTTCCCCACCTCTCTCTCTCTCTCTCTCCCTCATTGGTTGTTACGATGGCTTGGTAGTAACCTCGTTAGCGACTCATCACGTCAGCGTTTCACCAATAAATCGCCTTATTCGCTGGTCCGCGAATTGGTTGTTACCGCTGCTTAGATGGTCACTGTGCCGCCCCGGGGGTACTGCCGTGTGTGTCAGTGTCTCTCCGTGTTTGTGTGGTGTTTGGCACTGAATATCTCTGTGTTTGTTTTGAACAAAAATATTTGTAAGATTTCTGCGTTTTACTCAAGAAAATCTGAATTAACTGTGATTATTATTATTATTATTATTATTATTATTATTATTATTATTATTATTATTATTGTTATTATTATTATTATTATTGTTATTATTATTATTATTATTAATATTATTATTATTATTATTATTATTTTTATTGTTGTTGTTGTTGTTATTATTATTATTATTTATTATTATTTATTATTATTATTATTATTATTATTATTATTATTAACATTATTATTATTAATATTATTATTATTATTAACATTATTATTATTATTATTATTTTTTTTTTCAAAAGGGCACTTTGGGCATGGGGTAGCTCTGCTGGTATATGGTTATTCTATTTAAATAATTACCAGTTTGCAAATTCACCACCAATTTCTGAAATAGGCAAAATATGGGAGGGAAGATCACTCCCCCCTCTTATTTAAAATTCAAAATTCCAATTGAATAAATGATTCTATAGTCTACAATATATTTTTGAAAAATTCTTTGATGTCTTAAGGATAAGCTGGTCAAAATAATGTTTTTTCACTTCAACTGTGAATATTAATATGCTTTTGAAATGTATACAAAGTGTAGGTGACACACACACACACGAAGAGACGGGGCCAGGAGCTGTGAATCGACCCCTGCAACCACAATTAGGTAAGTAAACACAGACACACACCCTCCATAATTCCCCTAACACCCTCCATAATTCCCCTAACACCCTTCATAATTCCCCTACCACCCTCCATAATTCCCCTACCACCCTCCATAATTCCCCTACCACCCTCCATAATTCCCCTACCACCCTCCATAATTCCCCTACCACCCTCCATAATTCCCCTAACACCCTCCATAATTCCCTACCACCCTCCATAATTCCCTACCACCCTAAATATTCCCCTACCACCCTCCATAATTCCCTAACACCTCCATAATTCCCTAACACCCTCCATAATTCCCTACCACCCTCCATAATTCCCCTACCACCCTCCATAATTCACCTACCACCCTCCATAATTCCCCTACCATAAGAACATAAGAACATAAGAAAGGAGGAACACTGCAGCAGGCCAGTTGGCCCATACTAGGCAGGTCCTTCACAATCCGTCCCACTAACAGAATATTTGCTCAACAATCTTCAATGCTACCCAAGAAATAGCTTTACAATTCTACCACTCATGCGCGAGTCACTCAAATCCAACCCCCTCTCACTCATGAATTTATCAACCTAAATTTGAAACTACCCAAGGCCCTAGCTTCAAAACCCTACTAGGCAGACTGTTCCACTCATCAACTACCTATTTCCAAACCAATACTTTCCTATATCCTTTCTAAATCTAAACTTATCTAACTTGAATCCATTATTGCGGGTTCTCTCTTGGAGAGATACCCTCAAGACCTTATTTATATCCCCTTTGTTAATACCCATTTTCCACTTGTATACCTCGATCATGTCTCCCTCATTCTACGTCTTACAAGTGAATGTAATTTTAGGGTTTTCAATCTTTCTTCGTAAGGAAGATTTCTAATGCTATGTATTAATTTAGTCATTCTACGCTGAATGTTTTCTAACGAATTTATGTCCATTCTGTAATATGGAGACCAGAACTGAGCTGCGTAATCTAGGTGAGGCCTTACTAATGATGTATAAAGCTGTAATATAACCTCGGGACTTCTGTTGCTAACACTTCTTGATATAAATCCCAGTAATCTATTTGCCTTATTACGTACGCTTAGGCATTGCTGTCTTGGTTTAAGGTTGCTGCTTACCATCACCCCCAAGTCCTTCTCGCAATCTGTATGGCTAAGTTCTACGTTATTTAACTTATAAGTGCTTGGGTTATGGACACTCCGAGCTTCAGAACCTTGCATTTATCTACATTGAACTGCATCTGCCACTTTTCTGACCACGAATTAAGTTTGTCTAAATCTTCCTGAAGTTCTATGACATCTATGTTTGAATCAATTATCCTACCTATCTTCGTGTCGTCAGAATTTGCTCATATCACTAGTAATTCCCTCATCAAGGTCATTGATATATATTATAAATAACAATGGGCCTAAGACTGATCCCTGTGGAACACCACTTGTTACAAGTCCCCATTCGGATTTAACCCCATTTATGCACACTCTCTGCTTCCTATTGGTGAGCCATGACTCGATCCATGACAGCACTTTTCCCCCAATGCCATGAGCTGCCACTTTCTTTAACAGTCTCTGGTGCGGTACTCTATAAAGCCTTACTAAAGTCTAAATATACAATATCGAATTCTTTATCGTGATCAACAGCCTCAAAAGCTTTACTGAAGAAGGTTAATAAATTAGATAGGCAGGAACGGCCCCTCGTGAATCCATGCTGGGTATCATTAATCAAATTATGGTTATCTAGATGGCTTCTAATAATATCAGCTATAATTGACTCTAGTAATTTGCCTACAATTGAGGTCAGGCTTATTGGGCGTAGTTAGACGGTAGTGACTTGTCCCCTGCTTTAAAAATAGGAATTACATTAGCCATCTTCCACATATCAGACACTACACCTGTTTGAAGAGATAAATTAAAAATGTTAGATATTGGTTCACAGAGTTCCATTTGCATTCCTTAAGAACCCTTGCAAAAAGCTCATCAGGACCGCGATTTATTTTGTTTCAGTCGGTCCAGTCCTCCATAATTCCCTAACACCCTCCATAATTCCCCTAGCACCCTCCATATCCCCTAACACCCTCCATAATTCCCCTAGCACCCTCCATAATTCCCCTAGCACCCTCCATAATTCCCCTAACACCCTCCATAATTCCCCTACCACCCTTTATAATTCCCCTAGCACCCTCCATAATTCCCCTAACACCCTCCATAATTCCCCTACCACCCTCCATAATTCCCCTACCACCCTCCATAATTCCCCTACCTTCCCCTTACATTGCATGTCATCGTGATTTTTTCCCCTTCCATCAACACAATCCCTTTGCTCTCTCTCACTCTCTCACTTTTTCCTCTCTCTTTAATTATATAATATGAAGAGTAAAAAGGAGTGATGGGAGAGAGGAAGAGAGAGAGAGAGAGAGAGAGAGAGAGAGAGAGAGAGAGAGAGAGAGAGAGAGAGAGAGAAATATGAGTGAAAACGGGGCCCCTGTTCGTTGCTTTGATGTTGTCATTTCACATTCTTCACCCATCCGAGGAAGAGGAGGAGGAGGGGAGGGGAAAGGGGAAGGGGAAAGGGAGGGGGAGACGGAAGGGGAGGGAGAGAGAGAGAGAGGGGCGCGAACGAAAAGACGGCAGATTGGGCAGAATGACGAGGGGGAGGAGGGAGAGGGGAGGGAGGAGGGAAGGATGGGGATTCTCCTTTAGGCTCCTCCTTTTACACACACACACAATACCCTCCTCCCTTCCCTTTTTTTCCCCTCCTCCTCAACTCCCCCTCCCCTCCCTCCTCCTCCTCCCTCCCCTCCCCTCTTCACTATAAAGACGCCTTGCATAGTAATTACACAGAGGGGCAGAGGGAGGTGGGGATGTAGGTCTCGGGGGTGAGGGAGGGGAGGGGGCAATTAGAGAGGTAGGGAAGGGGTGGAAGGGAGGGGACGTAAAGGGGTAAGGGGACTAAATGCAAGATAAAAAATGGGAACCAAGCAGGTGTTAAGGGAGGACAATATGACAATTTATATATATATATATATATATATATATATATATATATATATATATATATATATATATATATATATATATATATATATATATATGGTGGAGAACAGGTGATATGCAGTCTTAATGACCCTCGTGTAGTAGATAGAGTTTAAACCCCATTAGACACCTACTGGCTACGAAACAGATAATTTATAAAAGCTACAGATAAAGCCAGTATCTATATCTACCTCTCAATAAAATCTTTATCTAGAGACTTTAATGATTATTTATTTTGATTTGATTTGAATATTTTGTCATTGACTTTGAGGGAAGCCTAGAATAATTTAGATTTAGAACCGAGAGCTATTTCAGTTTAGCTATCTATTGCTGTCTATTTTTGTTTAGCTGTCTATTGCTGTCTATTTAGCTGTCTATTGCTGTGTCTCAGTTCTTGGCAGCTGAGATAGGCAGAGTTGCAATAGAGTCGTGTTTGTGTTTTAATTAATGCAACTTATCATGTTTGTCTACTCTGTATAGCATATTTTGAGATATTGACTGACTACTGTATTCACTGTTGTATCTTTCACTGTATTATCTGCTGCTGTATCTACTGCTTCATTTCTTTCAAAGGCTTTCATGATTTCTAACATTATCAAGGAACTGTAAAAATTAAACAGCAGAAGACATATAAAGGTGAGATTACACCTCGTGGTCAACATACAACACCTGCCCTTTTATGATGATGTGGGTGAGGTGGGCAAGAACCTGCCACACACACATTATAAACATAAGAACATAAGAAAGGAGGAACACTGCAGCAGGCCTGTTGCCCCATACTAGGCAGGTCCTTCACAATCCGTCCCACTAACAGAATATTTGTTCAACCTAATTTTCAATGTTACCCAAGAAATAAGCTTTGACAATTTTATTTACTCATGTGCAATTCCCACTCAAATCCAACCCCTCTCACTCATGAATTTATCCAACCTAAATTTGAAACTACTCAAGGTCCTAGCTTCAATAACCCTACTAGGCAGACTGTTCCACTCATCAACTACCCTATTTCCAAACCAATACTTTCCTATATCTTTCTAAATCTAAACTTATCTAACTTGAATCCATTATTGCGGGTTCTACCCAACTTGTAAGATTTTAACTTGTTGAATATATCTTAAATTCTTCCCAAATGTTATTAATTATAAATGAGTTTAATAAGTGGAAGATGGGTATTAATAAGGGGGATAAAAATAAGGTCTTGAGGATATATCTCCAAGAGAGAACCCGCAATAATGGATTCAAATTGGATAAGTTTAGATTTAGAAAAGGGTATAGGAAGTATTGGTTTAAAGTATATGAGTGAACAGTCTGCCTAGTAGGGTTATTGAAGCTAGACCTTGGAGTTTCAAATTTAGGTTGGATAAATTCATGAGTGAGAGGTTGATAGTGGGACTCACTTGAGTTAATAGAATCTTCAAAGTTTATAAGAACATAAACATAAGAACATAAGAAAGGAGGAACACTGCAGCAGGCCTGTTGGCCCATACTAGGCAGGTCCTTCACAATCCGTCCCACTAACAGAATATTTGCTCAACCCAATTTCAATGCTACCCAAGAAATAAGCTTTGACAATTCTACCCACTCATGCGCGAGTCCCACTCAAATCCAACCCCTCTCACTCATGAATTTATCCAACCTAAATTTGAAACTACCCAAGGTCCTAGCTTCAATAACCCTACTAGGCAGACTGTTCCACTCATCAACTACCCTATTTCCAAACCAATACTTTCCTATATCCTTTCTAAATCTAAACTTATCTAACTTGAATCCATTATTGCGGGTTCTTTCTTGGAGAGATATCCTCAAGACCTTATTTATATCCCCTTTGTTAATACCCATTTTCCACTTGTATACCTCGATCATGTCTCCCCTCATTCTACGTCTTACAAGTGAATGTAATTTTAGGGTCTTCAATCTTTCTTCGTAAGGAAGTTTTCTTAACACTATACAGGCTGCCCAAAGAACATTTATCCCGTATAAAGAAATTAGATCAAGTAGAAATGACCCAAAATGGATGAATAATAGGGTCAAATATCTTTTAGGGCAGAAGAAAGGAATTTATAGGCGCATAAAAAGAGGTGAGGGTCATCTTATAAATCAGTATACTGACATTAAGAGGGACGTTAAAAAGGGAATAAGAAAATCAAACGGGACTATGAAATTAAAGTTGCTAGGGATTCAAAAACTAACCCAAAAAGTTTTTCCAGGTTTATAGAACAAAAAGTTAGGGATAAGATAGGTCCCCTTAAAATAACTTTGGGCATCTTACTGACAAGGAGAATGATATGTGCTCTATTTTTAATAATTATTTTCTCTCGGTTTTCCACAGGAAGACATTAATAATATCCCAGTAATTAATTTTTACAGAGGCCCAGAAGAAGATAAATTATGTAATATCACAGTCACTAGCGAAATGATTATGAAACAGCTGGACCGACTGAAACAAAATAAATCGCCGGGTCCTGATGAGCTTTTGCAAGGGTTCTTAAGGAATGCAAAATGGAACTCTGTGAACCAATATCTAACATTTTTAATTTATCTCTTCAAACAGGTGTAGTGTCTGATATGTGGAAGATGGCTAATGTAATTCCTATTTTTAAAGCAGGGGACAAGTCACTACCGTCAAACTCCGCCAATAAGCCTGACCTCAATTGTAGGCAAATTACTAGAGTCAATTATAGCTGATATTATTAGAAGCCATCTAGATAACCATAATTTGATTAATGATACCCAGCATGGATTCACGAGGGCCGTTCCTGCCTATCTAATTTTTTAAACCCTTTCCCAGTAAAGCTTTTGAGGCTGTTGATCACGATAAAGAATTCGATATTGTTTATTTAGACTTTAGTAAGGCTTTTGATAGAGTACCGCACCAGAGACTGTTAAAGAAAGTGGCAGCTCATGGCATTGGGGAAAAGTGCTGTCATGGATCGAGTCATGGCTCACCAATAGGAAGCAGAGAGTGTGCATAAATGGGGTTAAATCCGAATGGGGACTTGTAACAAGTGGTGTTCCACAGGGATCAGTCTTAGGCCCATTGTTATTTATAATATATATCAATGACCTTGATGAGGGAATTACTAGTGATATGAGCAAATTCGCCGACGACACGAAGATAGGTAGGATAATTGATTCAAACATAGATGTCATAGAACTTCAGGAAGATTTAGACAAACTTAATTCGTGGTCAGAAAAGTGGCAGATGCAGTTCAATGTAGATAAATGCAAGGTTCTGAAGCTCGGGAGTGTCCATAACCCAAGCACTTATAAGTTAAATAACGTAGAACTTAGCCATACAGATTGCGAGAAGGACTTGGGGGTGATGGTAAGCAGCAACCTTAAACC
Source organism: Cherax destructor (assembly GCA_009830355.1). Classification (NCBI taxonomy): domain Eukaryota; kingdom Metazoa; phylum Arthropoda; class Malacostraca; order Decapoda; family Parastacidae; genus Cherax; species Cherax destructor. The sequence continues at coordinate 91,171 of WNWK01001338.1, forward strand.
AAGACAGCAATGCCTAAGCGTACGTAATAAGGCAAATAGATTACTGGGATTTATATCAAGAAGTGTTAGCAACAGAAGTCCAGAGGTTATATTACAGCTTTATACATCATTAGTAAGGCCTCACCTAGATTACGCAGCTCAGTTCTGGTCTCCATATTACAGAATGGACATAAATTCGTTAGAAAACATTCAGCGTAGAATGACTAAATTAATACATAGCATTAGAAATCTTCCTTACGAAGAAAGATTGAAGACCCTAAAATTACATTCACTTGTAAGACGTAGAATGAGGGAGACATGATCGAGGTATACAAGTGGAAAATGGGTATTAACAAAGGGGATATAAATAAGGTCTTGAGGATATCTCTCCAGAGAGAACCCGCAATAATGGATTCAAGTTAGATAAGTTTAGATTTAGAAAGGATATAGGAAAGTATTGGTTTGGAAATAGGGTAGTTGATGAGTGGAACAGTCTGCCTAGTAGGGTTATTGAAGCTAGGACCTTGGGTAGTTTCAAAATTAGGTTGGATAAATTCATGAGTGAGAGGGGTTGGATTTGAGTGGGACTCGGCATGAGTGGGTAGAATTGTCAAAGCTTATTTCTTGGGTAGCATTGAAAATTGGGTTGAGCAAATATTCTGTTAGTGGGATGGATTGTGAAGGACCTGCCTAGTATGGGCCAACAGGCCTGCTGCAGTGTTCCTCCTTTCTTATGTTCTTATGTAATGCTATGTATTAATTTAGTCATTCTACGCTGAATGTTTTCTAACGAATTTATGTCCATTCTGTAATATGGAGACCAGAACTGAGCTGCGTAATCTAGGTGAGGCCTTACTAATGATGTATAAAGCTGTAATATAACCTCTGGACTTCTGTTGCTAACACTTCTTGATATAAATCCCAGTAATCTATTTGCCTTATTACGTACGCTTAGGCATTGCTGTCTTGGTTTAAGGTTGCTGCTTACCATCACCCCCAAGTCCTTCTCGCAATCTGTATGGCTAAGTTCTACGTTATTTAACTTATAAGTGCTTGGGTTATGGACACTCCCGAGCTTCAGAACCTTGCATTTATCTACATTGAACTGCATCTGCCACTTTTCTGACCACGAATTAAGTTTGTCTAAATCTTCCTGAAGTTCTATGACATCTATGTTTGAATCAATTATCCTACCTATCTTCGTGTCGTCGGCGAATTTGCTCATATCACTAGTAATTCCCTCATCAAGGTCATTGATATATATTATAAATAACAATGGGCCTAAGATGATCCCTGTGGAACACCACTTGTTACAAGTCCCCATTCGATTTAACCCCATTTATGCACACTCTCTCTTCCTATTGGTGAGCCATGACTCGATCCATGACAGCACTTTTCCCCAATGCCATGAGCTGCCACTTCTTTAACAGTCTCTGGTGCGGTACTCTATCAAAAGCCTTACTAAAGTCTAAATAAACAATATCGAATTCTTTATCGTGATCAACAGCCTCAAAAGCTTTACTGAAGAAGGTTAATAAATTAGATAGGCAGGAACGGCCCTCGTGAATCCATGCTGGGTATCATTAATCAAATTATGGTTATCTAGATGGCTTCTAATAATATCAGCTATAATTGACTCTAGTATTTGCCTACAATTGAGGTCAGGCTTATTGGGCGGTAGTTTGACGGTAGTGACTTGTCCCCTGCTTTAAAAATAGGAATTACATTAGCCATCTTCCACATATCAGACACTACACCTGTTTGAAGAGATAAATTAAAAATGTTAGATATTGGTTCACAGAGTTCCATTTGCATTCCTAAGAACCCTTGCAAAAGCTCATCAGGACCCGGCGACTTATTTTGTTTCAGTCGGTCCAGCTGTTTCATAATCACCTCGCCAGTGACTGTGATATTACATAATTTATCTTCTTCTGGGCCTCTGTAAAATTAATTACTGGGATATTATTAATGTCTTCCTGTGTGAAAACCGAGAGAAAATAATTATTAAAAATAGAGCACATATCATTCTCCTTGTCAGTAAGATGCCCAAAGTTATTTTTAAGGGGACCTATCTTATCCCTAACTTTTGTTCTATAAACCTGGAAAAAACTTTTGGGTTAGTTTTGAATCCCTAGCAACTTTAATTTCATAGTCCTGTTTAGCTTTTCTTATTCCCTTTTAACGCCCCTCTTAATGTCAGTATACTGATTTATAAGATGACCCTCACCTCTTTTATGCGCCTATAAATTCCTTTCTTCTGCCCTAAAGATATTTGAGCCTATTATTCATCCATTTTGGGTCATTTCTACTTGATCTAATTTCTTTATATGGGATAAATGTTCTTTGGGCAGCCTGTATAGTGTTAAGAAAACTGTCATATTGATACCTCTCTTCTTCACCCCAGTCCACAGTTGATAAGTGTTCTCTAAGTCCATTATAATCTGCTAAGCGAAAATCTGGGACCATTACTGAATTATCCCTACTATCATACATCCATTCAATGCTAAAGGTAATTGACTTGTGGTCGCTTGAGCCGAGTTCCTCTGTAATTTCTAAATTATTAACAAGGGTTTCCTTGCTTGCCAGAACCAAGTCAAGTAGGTTATTTCCCTTGTAGGTTCTGTTACAAACTGCTTCAAAAGCAATCCTGAACTACTTCTAAAAAGTCGTTAGATTCTAAATTCCCTGTCATGAAATTCCAATCAATCTGACTAAAGTTAAAGTCCCCTAGAATTACTACGTTATCGTGTCTTGTGGCCTTAACAATTTCCTCCCAAAGTAGTCTCCCTTGTTCCCTATCTAAGTTTGGAGGACGGTAAATCACGCCTAAAATCAATTTTTCACACCCTCTGAAAATTCTATCCAGACAGACTCTGTATGTGTTAATTCAGACTTTATACCTGTTTTTATGCAACAATTTAAATGATCACGGACATAGAGTGCCACCCCACCCCTTTCCCGATACTTCTGTCTACTTGGAACAATTTAAAACCCTGAATGTGACATTCGGCAGGCAAGTCCCGATTTTTCATATTAAACCATGTCTCAGTTATTGCAAAAACATCAATATTACCCGTACTTGCAACTAATCTCAACTCGTCCATCTTATTCCTAGCACTACGACTCGATCCATGACAGCACTTTTCCCCCAATGCCATGAGCTGCCACTTTCTTTAACAGTCTCTGGTGCGGTACTCTATCAAAAGCCTTACTAAAGTCTAAATAAACAATATCGAATTCTTTATCGTGATCAACAGCCTCAAAAGCTTTACTGAAGAAGGTTAATAAATTAGATAGGCAGGAACGGCCCCTCGTGAATCCATGCTGGGTATCATTAATCATTTCTTGGGTAGAATTGAAAATTAGGTTGGGCAACTATTCTGTTAGTGGGATGGATTGTGAAGGATGTGCCTAGTATGGGCCAACAGGCCTGCTGCAGTGTTCCTCCTTTCTTATGTTCTTATGTTCTTATTTGCATAATCCTAAAGCACTTTTCATGTTATTTTGAAAAGTATTTTATATGAAGTTTGATTATGTCACATTTCTCTTAAATATAGACCTGCTTGATACAACCTTCTCAACCATAGACCTGCTTGATACAACTCTCTCCACCACAGACCTGCTTCATACAACTCTCTCAACAATAGATCTGCTTGATACAACTTTCTCAACAATAGATCTGCTTGATGCAACTTTCTCAACAATAGATCTGCTTGATACAACTTTCTCAACAATAGATCTGCTTGATACAACTTTCTCAACAATAGATCTGCTTGATACAACTTTCTCAACAATAGATCTGCTTGATACAACTTTCTCAACAATAGATCTGCTTGATACAACTTTCTCAACAATAGATCTGCTTGATACAACTTTCTCAACAATAGATCTGCTTGATACAACTTTCTCAACCATAGACCTGCTTGATACAACTTTCTCAACCATAGACCTGCTTGATACAACTCTCTCAACCATAGACCTGCTTGATACAACTCTCTCAACCATAGACCTGCTTCATACAACTCTCTCCACCATAGACCTGCTTGATACAACTCATAGGAATGGTAACTTTAGACTTGCAAAAGGTCTTCGATACTGCCAACCACAATATATTATGTAAGAAACTTCAAGCTATCGGCATAGGTTCCACAGACTGGCTTAAGTCCTATCTTTGCAACAGAAAACAAATTGTCAAAATCAACAAAACGGAATCAGAACCACTGCCGATAGCATGTGGAGTTCCCCAAGGTAGTATTCTGGGTCCCTTATTATTCCTGTGTTATGTAAATGATATGACCATCAGTGTCAAGTGCAAACTCCTACTGTATGCGGATGACAGTGCTCTGTTAGTGTCAGGTAAAGACCCACAAGATATAGCTAATGTATTAACACTGGAACTGGAGTCCTGCAACAAATGGTTAGTAGACAACAAACTATCGTTACACCTCGGGAAAACAGAAGCCATACTCTTTGGCACGAAATATAAACTGAGCAGGGTAAATAATTTTAATGTCCGGTGTAATGGGGAATCCATCACTTCAGTTTCCTCAGTAAAATATCTGGGAATCCCCTTTGACCCATGCATGTCAGGAGAATTGATAGGAAACAGTGTAGTAAAGAAAGCGAATGCCAGACTGAAGTTCCTCTACAGACAAGCACAGTGTCTACCTACTGAGGCTCGCAGGACCCTATGTCTAGCCCTTATACAATGTCATATGGACTACGCTTGCTCTTCATGGTACTCTGCCTTGACAAAAAAACTGAAAGATAAGCTGCAAATCACCCAGAATAAAATGGTAAGATTCATCCTGGACCTGGGTCCAAGATTCATCCTGGACCTGGGACCAAGATTCATCCTGGACCTGGGTCCAAGATTCATCCTGGACCTGGGACCAAGATTCATCCTGGACCTGGGACCAAGATTCATCCTGGACCTGGGACCAAGATTCATCCTGGACCTGGGTCCAAGATTCATCCTGGACCTGGGACCAAGATTCATCCTGGACCTGGGACCAAGATTCATCCTGGACCTGGGTCCAAGAGAACATGTAGGCCAGGATGAATTACAACAATTGGATATGCTGAATATTGAAGACAGAGTAAAACAACTTAAGTTAAATCAAGTTTATAAAATTGTTCACAGTGTCCAGAATATCTTGCTGCCAATTTTGTCAAGGCTGGGAACCAAAGCAGTCATAGTACTAGGGGGAGAGAGCACAACTTTGTAGTTCCCACAGTCAGTGGCCAGGCTTCAAACACCTTTTATTGTACAGCAATAAAGGAATGGAACAGACTGCCTGCACATGTCAAAGCCAGTCATAGCATGAGCCAGTTCAAGAAGAGAACCAAAAGGTACCTAATGAATGTAGCGATAGAAAGATACCTAATGAATGTAGCGACAGAAAGATACCTAATGAATGTAGCGACAGAAAGGGAGGAGAATGATTTTTTTTTTTTTAGCTAACACACATGTATATGTAAATAACTCTTTTTACCTTGTTTCTAGTATATATCCTACATATATATCCTACAGTGTATAATATTAAGGTATTAAAAGGACCCCAATGGAAATAAGTCACTCCGTCTGACTTTTTGGGTTATCCTAGGTTCTCTACACATATGCTGCTATGTATGATAATGTATGTAACTGTATTTGTGTATACCTGAATAAACTTACTTACTCAACCACAGACCTGCTTGATTCAACTCTCTCAACCACAGACCTGCTTGATACAACTCTCTCAACCATAGACCTGCTTGATACAACTCTCTCAACCATAGACCTGCTTGATACAACTCTCTCAACCATAGAACTGCTTGATACAACTCTCTCAACCATAGACCTGCTTGATACAACTTTCTCTACCATAGACCTGCTTGATACAACTCTCTCAACCATAGACCTGCTTGATACAACTCTCTCAACCATAGACCTGCTTGATACAACTCTATCAACCATAGACCTGCTTGATACAACTCTCTCAACCATAGACCTGCTTGATACAACTCTCTCAACCATAGACCTGCTTGATAAGAACATAAGAAAGAAGGAACACTGCAGCAGGCCTACTGGCCCAAGCGAGGCAGGTCCAAGTCTCCCACCGGCTTAAGCCAATGCCCCGACCCAGCCAGGTCAGGTTACATTCACTTAAGGAAGGAGCACGGCATCTGACCTAGTAGCACAAACTAGTCAGGTACAACTCACACTGTCTTTGCAGAGGCACTCAGATATGACAGCTGAGAATAGTCCCTCCCAGCTGTCACTATCCCAGACCCCTCCTTTAAAGTGCAGGCATTGTACTTCCCATTTCCATAACTGGTTTCCCTGAATCCCTTCACAAAATGTTACCCTGCTCACACTCCAACAGATCGTCAGGTCCCAAAAACCATTCACACGCACACACATGCTTGCTGGAAGTCCAAGCCCCTCGCCCACAAAACCTCCTTTACCCCCTCCCTCCAAACTTTTCTAGGACGACCCCTACCCCGCCTTCCTTCCCCTACAGATTTATACGCTCTCCAAGTCATTCTACTTTGATCCATTCTCTCTAAATGACCAAACCACCTCAACAACCCCTCTTCAGCCCTCTGACAAATACTTTTAGTAACTCCACACCTTCTCCTAATTTCCACATTCCGAATTTTCTGCATAATATTTACACCACACATTGCCCTTAGACAGGACATCTCCACTGCCTCCAGCCTCCTCCTCGCTGCAGCATTTGCAACCCATGCTTCACACCCATATAAGAGTGTTGGTACCACTATACTTTCGTACATTCCCTTCTTTGCCTCCTTGGATAACGTTTTTTGTCTCCACAGATACCTCAACGCATCACTCACCTTTTTTCCTTCATCAATTCTATGGTTAACCTCATCCTTCATAAACCCATCCACCGACACGTCAATTCCCAAATATCTGAAAACATTTACTTCTTCTGTACTTATTATTATTATTAATTTAGGGAACTCTTGCACAGACCCAATTCCCTAGATCAAGAGCCCCTCACCAAGGAACCTCCCTTGAGGGGAAAGTTCGCATCCTGAAATTTCGTTCGTATCCAGAAGCAAAAAATCGACCAAATGACTGTTCATATCCTGAAAAGTTCGCATGGTGAGGCGTTCGTAAGCCAAGGTTCCACTGTACTCTGCTTGTTATATCATTTCTGCTTTGTAAAAACCTCTCAAACTACCTTTTTCTCTTGTCACACCCTTTACCTGTATAAATTAAATTTAGAAAAAAAAATAATGTGAAACAAGAAAACTTTTGTTTTTCTTTTTAGGTCAGCCCGCCTCAGTGGGATTCCAACATTTCAGAAAGGAAGCGAAAGCGAGAGAGCACGAGAGAGAGAGCGAGAGAGAGATAAACATAACCTAACATATCTCCTACCATAAAATCATGTGCAACAAAGTAAATCATTTAACTCTTTCAGGGTCCGTGCCGTCGTTCTACGGCTTTGAGTTCTGGGTCCAAACCGTAGTTCTACGTCATGAGCTCAGATAAGCTTTGAGCGGCAAATTTGGGCCTAGATATGATACAACCCTCTCAACCATAGACCTGCTTGATACAACTCTCTCAACCATAGACCTGCTTGATACAACTCTCTCAACCATAGACCTGCTTGATACAACTCTCTCAACCATAGACCTGCTTGATACAACTCTCTCAACCATAGACCTGCTTGATACAACTCTCTCAACCATAGACCTGCTTGATACAACTCTCTCAACTATAGACCTGCTTGATACAACTCTCTCAACTATAGACCTGCTTGATACAACTCTCTCAACCATAGACCTGCTTGATACAACTCTCTCAACCATAGACCTGCTTGATACAACTCTCTCAACCATAGACCTGCTTGATACAACTCTCTCAACCATAGACCTGCTTGATACAACTCTCTCAACTATAGACCTGCTTGATACAACTCTCTCAACCGTAGACCTGCTTGATACAACTCTCTCAACTATAGACCTGCTTGATACAACTCTCTCAACCATAGACCTGCTTGATACAACTCTCTCAACTATAGACCTGCTTGATACAACTCTCTCAACCATAGACCTGCTTGATACAACTCTCTCAACCATAGACCTGCTTGATACAACTCTCTCAACCATAGACCTGCTTGATACAACTCTCTCAACCATAGACCTGCTTGATACAACTCTCTCAACCATAGACCTGCTTGATACAACTCTCTCAACCTAGACCTGCTTGATACAACTCTCTCAACATAGACCTGCTTGATACAACTCTCTCAACCATAGACCTGCTTGATACAACTCTCTCAACATAGACCTGCTTGATACAACTCTCTCACCATAGACCTGCTTGATACAACTCTCTCAACCATAGACCTGCTTGATACAACTCTCTCAACCATAGACCTGCTTGATACAACTCTCTCAACCACAGACCTGCTTGATACAACTCTCTCCACCATAGACCTGCTTGATACAACTCTCTCAACCATAGACCTGCTTGATACAACTCTCTCCACCATAGACCTGCTTGATACAACTCTCTCAACCATAGACCTGCTTGATACAACTCTCTCAACCATAGACCTGCTTGATACAACTCTCTCCACCATAGACCTGCTTGATACAACTCTCTCAACCACAGACCTGCTTGATACAACTCTCTCCACCATAGACCTGCTTGATACAACTCTCTCAAGACTTTATACAATTCTTATCCATAGACCTGCTTGATACAATCTCTCAACCATAGATGTTAATTGAAATCTTCCTAGATGCTTGATACAACTCTCTCAACCACAGACCTGCTTGATACAACTCTTCAACCATAGATCGCTTGATACAACTCTCTCCACCATAGACCTAGCTATGATACAACCTCTCAACCACAGACATGCTTGATCAACTCTTCAACCACAGACCTGTTAGTACAACTCTCTCAACCTTTTTGAAATCAATTAGATGGTTAAAACTTCTCAAAGAATAAAAGAACATTGACTCTTGTCCTTCAAGTTATATTTATTGTTGTGCAGTAAAACTTTACCCAGTTTGTCCATAGTAAATTTAAAATTTTACAGAATCATGACACAACCGTCAGCATTTTTGGGAATTTTTAATTAAAGATTTTTAGTAATTTATCACATTTTTTAAGGGTATCCAAAGTTTTATGTAAAGATTTTTAAATACAACTTTGATATTAAAATTGTTAAGAAGAGAAGGTATACCAACCAAGTTTTCATGGTAAGGGAGAACAAATATATATGTTTTTAGTTGAATAAGATTGTTGGTATTATTTTTAATTGTAAAAATTATGTGTGTGTGTGTGTGTGTGTGTGTGTGTGTGTGTGTGTGTGTGTGTGTGTGTAAGTGTTTTAACATTATTTTTTTATCTACAGATTTCAACGGAGGTGACTTTCTTAAGTCTGGACTTTTAAGACTTAATGAGAAGACTTTAAGATTTTACTCAAGACTTTATGAGAGCCTAGGTAGGCTTGGTTCCAGGAAGCCTCCAAGAGGAAGCCTCCAAGAGGAAGCCTCCAAGAGGAAGCCTCCAAGAGGAAGCCTCCAAGAAGAAGCCTCCAAGAGGAATCCTCCTAGAGGAAGCTTTCAATAGGAAGCCTTCAAAGGGAAGCCTCCAAGAGGAAGCCTCCAAGAATCCTCCAAGAGGAAGATTGCTCTCCGGTTCCACGGATCAAGAGGCAATATTGGCCAGCCCTCGTTCTCCCTCCCCTTCTAGTTAGGGAGGATGATATTCCAGGAGAGGGAAGGCTAAGATCCCAAGGCCAGCTCATCGATACCCAATCAGAGGGACGCCAGGATCCTGGCGCCAGCCAATCACAGCCGGGGAAAGACTTATTAACCGCTGCCTCCCGATCCCAGCGCCTGGCTTTGTCTTCGCCTTCCCCACAACCCTCCCAGGAGACGACGCCTGTCGTTACTCAGCTGATATCCCTAATTGTCGCTCCGTCGAGCCACGACACTGAACGCGTCGTGGAGCTCAATAGAGCTCGCTCTCGAAGGGGGTAGAGAGCTCTATCTAGCTGGGGGGAAGGAGGATTTTTTTTAAAGTCGCTGGAAGGAAATCGAAGGTGGGGATTTTTTTTGTTTACGTTCACTGCATTCGAATGAGGCAGAATTTTTTATATATATATAACCCTGTTGGGGTTTTTGAGCGGTATTTGTGGGTTTAATTTTTTTTCGGGGGTGGAGGTGGTGGGTAGCCTGCTGTATCTGTCTCCTGGTTCCTGCCATCCTGCATCTGCCATCCTGCATTCTCTCCTGTACTCCCTGTCATCCTGCACTCCCTGCCATCCTGTTTCCCTGGTACTCCCTGCCATCCTGTTTCCCTGGTACTCTCTGCCATCCTGCCTCCCTGCCATCCTGCACTCCCTGCCATCCTGTCTCCCTGGTACTCCCTGCTATCCTGCGCTCCCTGCCATCCTGCCTCCCTGGTACTCCCTGCCATCCTGTTTCCCTGGTACTCTCTGCCATCCTGTCTCCCTGGTACTCCCTGCTATCCTGCGCTCCCTGCCATCCTGCCGCCCTGGTACTCCCTGCCATCCTGCACTCCCTGCCATCCTGTTTCCCTGGTGCTCTCTGCCATCCTGCCTCCCTGGTACTCCCTGCTATCCTGCGCTCCCTGCCATCCTGCCGCCCTGGTACTCCCTGCCATCCTGCACTCCCTGCCATCCTGCCTCCCTGGTACTCCCTGCCATCCTGCACTCCCTGCCACCCTGTCTCCCTTGTACTCCCTGCCATCCTGCACTCCCTTCCATCCTGTCTCAATGGTATTCCCTGCTATCCTGTCTCCCTGGTACTCCCTGCTATCCTGCACTCTCTGCCATCCTGCCTCCCTAGTACTCCCTGCTATCCTGCCTCCCTGCCATCCCGCACGCCCTGCCATCCTGTCTCCCTGGTACTCCCTGCTATCCTGCACTCCCTGCCATCCTGTCTCCCTGGTACTCCCTGCTATCTTGCACTCCCTGCCATCCTGCCTCCCTGCTATCCTGCACTCCCTGTCATCCTGTCTCCCTGGTACTCCCTGCTATCGTGCACTCCCTGCTATCGTGCACTCCCTGCCATCCTATCTCCCTGGTACTCCCTGCTATCGTGCACTCCCTGCCATCCTGCCTCCCTGGTACTCCCTGCTATCATGCACTCCCTGCCATCCTGTCTCCCTGATACGCCCTGCTATCCTGCACTCCCTGCCATCCTGCCTCCCTAGTACGAGCTGCTATCCTGCACTCCCTACCATCCTGCCTCCCTGGTACTCTCTGGTATCCTGCACTCCCTGCCAGCCTGCCATCCTGCACACCCTGCCATCCTGCACACCCTGCCATCCTGCACACCTTGCCATCCTGCACACCCTGCCATCCTGCACACCCTGCCATCCTGCACACCCTGCCAGCCTGCACACCCTCCCTATCTACCAGTCTCCCTACTTCCCTCCCTACCTCCCCTCCTTCCCTCTCCCCTCCCCTCCCCCTACTACGCATGTAAATGGCCACCAAAATATTTGATTTAATTAAACAAGATAATCATGGCCGCCCTATATATATATGTATATATATTTATTTATTTATATACATATATAAATTCCCCCAGTTATGTATATCAATTAATTCCGGGTAATATATAGTCGGCCAATATTTTCCTTTTTTTGGAGGGGAGGGGAGGAGGGGGACGGGGGATGATGCCACAAATAAATAAATAAAAGGGGGGGGATTAATGGCGCGGCGGCATGTGATGAAACTCATTCACAAACCAAATTGTTTTAAAACGAGTTAAAAAGTGACGAACTATTTTGTTGCGTTAAATTAACCTTAGTCATGTATATATATATATATATATATATATATATATATATATATATATATATATAATAATTAATAATAATAATAATAATAATAATAATAATAATAATTCAATAATAATCACGGGAGAGGGAAAAAAGCGCTAAACCCGAGAGGGTCACCATCAAATTGCACCAGCAGCCAACCAGCTCCAGTCCCTCGGAACGAGAATTCCCCCTCCCCCTCTCACCAAAGGAAGGACAGACTCTTGTCCCCCCTCCCCAAAATCTCTCCCTCCCCCATGTCAATTTATTCCATTTTATAATAAAGGATAGAGAGGGGAGGGAGGAATGGGAGGGGGAGGGGGCGTCTACCCCCTACCCCCCTCTGGCTGGGAAGGCTGGGGGAAATGCTTGTCAAAGCCTCGCAATCAGCGGGGATATGCAAATGAGGTTCCGGCCAGGCGCCTTGACTGACGCCGGGGTGAGCTGGGGGCAAGAGTGACATACCAGCCTCTTGCTGACTTATCCTTATCATGTGGAGGTGGATAGTGACTGTCAGTCAGTTCAGTCAGTCAGTCAGGTCAGTCAGTTCAGTCAGGTCAGTCAGTCACTCAGTCAGTTCAGTCAGGTCAGTCAGTTCAGTCAGGTCAGTCAGTTCAGTCAGGTCAGTCAGGTCAGTCAGGTCAGTCAGTTCAGTCAGGTCAGTCAGTTCAGTCAGGTCAGTCAGTTCAGTCAGGTCAGTCAGTTCAGTCAGGTCAGTCAGTTCAGTCAGGTCCGTCAGTTCAGTCAGGTCAGTCAGTTCAGTCAGGTCAGTTAGGTCAGTCAGTTCAGTCAGGTCAGTCAGTTCAGTCAGGTCAGTTAGGTCAGTCAGTTCAGTCAGTTCAGTCAGTTCAGTCAGGTCAGTCAGGTCAGTCAGCGTCAGTCAGTCAGTCCAGTCCAGTCAGTCAGTCAGTCAGTCGTCAGTCGTCAGTCAGTCAGGTCAGTCAGGTCAGTCAGTTCAGTCAGTCAGTCAGGTCAGGGTCAGGTCAGTCAAGTCAGGTCAGTCGGTCCAGTCAGTCAGTCAGTGGCGTCAGGTGTCAGTCAGTCAGGTCAGTCAGGTCAGTAGGTCATCCAGGTCAGGTCAGGGTCCAGGTCAGTCAGGTCAGGTCAGTCAGGTCGTCAGGTCAGTCAGGTCAGTCAGGTCAGTCAGGTCAGTCAGGTGTCCAGGTCAGTCGGTCAGTCAGGTCAGTCAGGTCATGGTCAGGTCAGTCGGTCCAGGTCAGTGGTCAGGTCAGTGGTCATGTGGTGTCAGGTCAGTCAGGTCGAGGTCAGGTCAGTCAGGTGTCAGGTGTCAGTCAGGTCAGTCAGGTCAGTCAGGTCAGTCAGGTCAGGTCAGGTCAGTCAGTTTATTAGTTTGTGTTGTATTTTCTGGTACGTTTGTTGTTGTTATTGTTGTTGTTGTTGTTCCAGTAAATAATGACATTAGATGTATACTGACAGTGTATAATGTATATTGACAGTATATAATGTATACTGACAGTGTATAATGTAAACTGACAGTATATAATGTATACTGACAGTGTATAATGTATATTGACAGTATATAATGTATACTGACAGTGTATAATGTAAACTGACAGTATATAATGTATACTGACAGTGTATAATGTATACTGACAGTATATAATGTATACTGACAGTGTACAATGTATACTGACAGTGTATAATGTATACTGACAGTATATAATGTATACTGACAGTGTATAATGTATACTGACAGTATATAATGTATACTGACAGTGTATAATGTAAACTGACAGTGTATAATGTATACTGACAGTGTATAATGTATACTGACAGTATATAATGTATACTGACAGTGTACAATGTATACTGACAGTGTATAATGTATACTGACAGTGTATAATGTATACTGACAGTGTATAATGTGTACTGACAGTGTATAATGTGTACTGGCCATTGGCCAGGTTCGGCTACTGCTCGCCTGCTCAACTAGGCTGTTGCTGTTGGAGTCCAGCAGCCTCCACATATCCATCACAGCCTGGTTGATCTGGTACCTGGTGAAGATA
>WNWK01001338.1:112500-137500 GCA_009830355.1 Cherax destructor
ATCAAGACCAGGGGCGCGTGGCAAGGGTCCTTGTGGAGTGGTCTGACAAGTGGTCTGGTAAGTGGTCTCCCCAGGACATAGATGGTTTTTCTTTGTCTTACTGAGAAGCTAGGGGAGATGTTGGTAGTTGTGGTGGTAGTTGTGGTTGTGGTGGTAGTTGTGGTGATAGTTGTGGTTGTGGTGGTAGTTGTGGTGGTACTTGTGGTGGTAGTTATGATGGTAGTTGTGGTTGTGGTGGTAGTTGTGGTGATAGCTGTGGTGGTAGGTGTGGTGGTAGTTGTGGTGGTAGTTGTGGTGATAATTGTAATAGTTGTAGCAGTTATGGTGGTAGTTGTAGTGGTTATGGTGGTAATTGCGGGGATAGTTGTAGTAGTTGTGGTTGTGGTGGTAGTTACGGTGGTAGTTGAGGTGGTAGTTGAGGTGGTAGTTGTGAAAATCACCTGCGGGAGGTTTACAGGGAATTACGTGAATTAATACCTGCAAGTAATTTGGTTGAGGTAAGCGGGACTTAAGTCACAGCAGGTCACTGAACTGCAACTCCCTCGATCCCCCACTTCCTCACCACCTTCACAAAAAGCTAGACCCTAACATTAAATTAATAATTATAATATCAAAACCAGCTACTCTGGAACAAAGTTTTGGACTGTATTTTATTTTGATTTACTTACTGGGTACACAAAAATATAACTATTAGTACAAATAACTTTACATTATCACTTACCTTTTCTAAATTACGAATTGAGGCCGATATATATATACCAATTTGACCTCAGAAGACGCCGAATTATTAGCACCATACAGGCCAGTGTTTACTCGTTAAATTCAATATTGCGTCTCCCCCGGCAGCTCGACTACCCCTCCCCTCACTCCAAATTTCTCGAAAGGGTCAAATCAGCCTCATATTTTATTACCCAATTATTATATTATCTGTATATATGTTCCACATTTAAGAAATTATGCAAAAAATTACCACAATAGTTATGGTGGTTATGGTGGTAGTTGTGGTGGTTATGGTGGTAGTTGTGGTGGTTATGGTGGTAGTTGTGGTGGTAGTGGTCGACGTAGTTGTGGCTGTAGTGATAATAGTTGTAGTAGTTGTGGTAGCAGTTGTACTAGTAGTTGTAGTTGTGGTGGTAGTAGTTGTAGTTGTGGTATTTGTAGTGGTGATAGTTGTAGTTGTGGTAGTTGTAGTGGTGATAGTTGTAGTTGTGGTAGTAGTTATATTTGTGGTAGTAGTTATAGTTGTAGTAGTTGTGGTAGTAGTTGTAGTTGTGGTAGTAGTTGCAGTTGTGGTAGTAGTTGTAGTTGTGGTACTAGTTGTAATAGTTGTGGGTGGTGTTTCAAGTGGTCTTGATTGATATATGTGTGAGGAGAGGGAGAGAGAGAGAGAGAGAGAGAGAGAGAGAGAGAGAGAGAGAGAGAGAGAGAGAGAGAGAGAGAGAGAGAGAGAGAAAGTCCCGTTTTCTCTATCTCACAGTTCCCAGTTTTCTTCTTAAGAAAGAGGCAAGACAATTCTCAACCCTTCCCTCTCCCTTATTCCCTCTCCCTTATTCCCTCTCCCTTATCTCTCCCTTATTCCCTTTACCAATTTCTTTCCTCCCTAGTTTAAGTTACCCATATGGAAATAAGTATTGTATGATTTTTAAATATCTTATTATGTATAATGTATTAAATTTATTTGTGTATACCTGAATAATACGTACTTACTTATATATATATATATATATATATATATATATATATATATATATATATATATATATATATAAATGCTTGCAGGAGACAGGTGGTTAGTCTCAAACAGCTGGTAGTCTTCCAAGTGCCTCCATATCAAAGGCGTTGGAGCAACGATCCAAGACATTGTATATCATTGTATAGACACTGATATATACCTCTCAGTGTATATACTCTGATATACACCTCTCAGTGTATATACACTGATATACACTCTCAGTGTATATACACTGTTGTTGAATATGGTAGCAGTAGTAAGAGCAGTAGTAGTAGTAGTAGTGTAGTAGTAGCAGTAGTAGTAGTAGTGGTAGTAGTAGTAGTAGAGTAGTAGTAGTGGTAGTAGTAGTAGTGGTAGTAGTAGTAGTAGTAGTAGTAGTAGTAGAGTAGTAGTAGTGGTAGAGTGGTAGTAGTAGTGGAGTAGAGTAGTAGTAGAGGTAGTAGAGTAGTAGGTAGTAGTAGTAGAGTAGTAGTGAGTAGTGAGTAGAGTGGTAGTAGTAGTAGTAGAGTAGTAGTAGTAGTAGAGTAGTAGTAGTAGAGTAGTGAGTGTAGAGTAGTAGTAGTAGTAGTAGTAGTAGTAGTAGTAGAGTAGTAGTAGAGTAGTGAGTAGTAGTAGAGTAGTAGTAGTAGTAGTAGAGTAGTAGCAGTAGTAGGTAGTAGTAGTAGTAGTAGTAGTGAGTAGTAGGTAGTGGTAGTAGTAGTAGTAGTAGTAGTAGAGTAGTGAGTAGTGTGTAGTAGTAGTAGTGGTAGTAGTAGTAGTGGTAGTAGTAGTAGTAGAGTAGTAGTAGAGTAGAGAGTAGTAGTAGTGAGTAGTAGTGTAGTAGTAGTAGTGAGTAGTAGTAGTAGTAGTAGTGAGTAGTAGTAGTAGAGTAGTAGTAGGCAGAGGTAGTAGTGAGTAGTAGTAGTAGTAGTAGTGTAGAGTAGTAGTGGTAGTAGTAGTGGAGTAGAGTAGTAGTAGTAGTGGTAGTAGTAGTAGTAGTAGTAGTAGTGGTAGGTAGTAGTAGTAGTAGTGGTAGTAGCAATGCCTATTAGGGGGGGATAACTCAGAAATAGACTATACATATTTCAATATATTTGGTAATAGATGGTAATAGATGGGTCTCACCTCTCTACATATGTACACTCTAGACACATCTTCGGAACTCTAAAGACACATATACACAGACACGTGTCGCGATACATACATATATATACACAGATGTGTCTTCAGAGGGCCAGTACACATACACGTCAGGACACGTGTAGAATACATCTATATATACATACTCACGTGTGATTTGGTCGATACACACGTGAGGTGACACATGTGTAATATATACACATGTGAGGCGATACAGGTTACATATACATAATACATAGCAAAGGGACCAGGCTTGTGTACGGTTAAAAAAGATTCATACACATGTATGCTGTATTTTGTGTATACATTGATGGTGGGATGATTGTGGGGGAGGGGGAGGGGGAAGGGGAGGGGGAAGGGGAGGGGGAAGGGGAGGGGGAAGGGGAGGGGGAAGGGGAGAGGGGAAGGGAAGGGGGAAGGGTAGATGTAGTGTATGATGAGGGGGAAATAAAGGGAAGGGAGAGGAATAGAGGAGAAAACACCTATTTACAGCTAATCAGGTTCCCTCCTGTACCTGTCTTACGACACAGGTGTCTGGTAGCTCAGAGAGCTAGGCTAGGAACTGAAAGGGGTCAGAGTTCGATGCCCGGCCGAGTAGAGACCTAAGGGCAAGTCTGCTGACACCTGCTGTTCCTGCCTGCCTAGCAGTAAGTAGGTACCTAGGTGTTAGTCACCTTACACCTGCTTTCAGTGTTCACCTAGCGGTAAGTAGGTACCTGGGTGTTATTCATCTCACACCTGCTTTCAGTATTCATCTAGCAGTAAGTAGGTACCTGGGTGTTAGTCACCTTACACCTGCTGCCCCTGTTCACCTAGAAGTAAGTAGGTACCTGGGTGTTAGTCACCTTACACTTGCTGCCCCTGTTCAAGTAGCAGTAAGTAGGTACCTGGATGTTAGTCGACTGGCGTGGGTGGAATCCTGGGGGAGGGAGAGGGACCTAAGGACCTCGGTGGAAACAAGTCACATTGGGTTATCCTGGGGTTGTTCCTGGGGTTATCCTGGGTTAACATGGGTTATCCTAGGTTATCCTGGGGTTGTCCCTGGGGTTATCCTGGGTTAACATGGGTTATCCTGGGTTAACATGGGTTATCCTAGGTTATCCTGGGGTTGTCCCTGGGGTTATCCTGGGTTAACATGGGTTATCCTAGGTTATCCTGGGGTTGTCCCTGGGGTTATCCTGGGTTAACATGGGTTATCCTAGGTTATCCTGGGGTTGTCCCTGGGGTTATCCTGGGTTAACATGGGTTATCCTGGGTTACTAACACGACATGGATAATAAGGACTTGTTTGCTGTTGTTATTGTTGTTTTTGGTACTGTTGTTGTTCTTGGTCTAGAAATAGATAGATAAGATCCTTTACTACAGAATATATTTTTAGGACACAAAGAAACTAGAGAGGAAAGAGGAAGAGACAGAGAGAGGGGTAAGCAAGAAATACAAGAGGACAATTGAACCCTACAAGAGAGAGTTTGATCGTCTTGGTGTAAGACAGATGAATCCCAGAAGAGTGTTGGATGCTGTGTGTCTGTCTTGGGTAATTTGAAGCTTGGGATATGTAGGTAGATGGGGCAAGGTATCCCAGGAACCAGGGGCAAGGTATCCCAGGAACCAGGGGCAAGGTATCCCAGGAACCAGGGGCAAGGTATCCCAGGAACCAGGGGCAAGGTATCCCAGGAACCAGGGGCAAGGTATCCCAGGAACCAGGGGCAAGGTATCCCAGGAACCAGGGGCAAGGTATCCCAGGAACCAGGGGCAAGGTATCCCAGGAACCAGGGGCAAGGTATCCCAGGAACCAGGGGCAAGGTATCCCAGGAACCAGGGCAAGGTATCCCAGGAACCAGGGGCAAGGTATCCCAGGAACCAGGGGTAAGGTATCCCAGGAACCAGGGGCAAGGTATCCCAGGAACCAGGGTCAATGTATCCCAGGAACCAGGGTCAATGTATCCAAGAAACCAGGGTCAAGGTATCCCAGGAACCATGGGCAAGGTATCCCAGGAACCAGGGTCAATGTATCCCAGGAACCAGGGTCAATGTATCCCAGGAACCAGGGGCAAGGTATCCCAGGAACCAGGGTCAATGTATCCCAGGAACCAGGGTCAATGTATCCCAGGAACCATGGGCAAAGTATCCCAGGAACCAGAGGCAATGTATCCCAGGAACCAGGGGCAGAGTATCCCAGGAACCAGGGGCAAGGTATCCCAGGAACCAGGGGCAAGGTATCCCAGGAACCAGGGGCAAGGTATCCCAGGAACCAGGGGCAAGGTATCCCAGAAACCAGGGGCACGGTATCCCAGGAACCAGGGGCAAGGTATCCCTAGCAGCTGGGATACCTTGAGAGACAGGGATAGATAAGGATGTGAATGTTGAAGTTTCTGGGGTTGAGATGTTGACTTCAGTGACATGTTGACATGACTGTTGAAGGTGTCTTCAGTGACAGTTGTTGACATGACTGTCTGTTGAGGGTGACTTAAGTTACACTTGTTAACATGATTGTTAAGGATGACTTCATTAACAGTTGTTGACATGACTGTCTGTTGAGTTTGACTTCAGTGACAGTTGTTGACATGACTGTCTATTGAGGGGTGACTGAAGTGACACTTGTCGACATGAGGAGGAGGAGGGGGAGACAACACACACACCTCACCCTCCACCTCCAGTCACTCCCCCCATTTAAACGTCGACCTCAAAACAACGCCTTGAGGGACCAGGAGCTGATCTCAACCATCTCGCGTCACTCCAGGGTTCGAGTAGGACCTCCGGACGTCGTTCCTGCACCTCCAAGCCTCCGCCTCCAGAGAGGGTTTCGAGGAGGACCTGGAGCTATCTTCAACACGCTCAAGACTTCAAATCTATTTCTAGAAAGAAATAGGGAGATTCTTAGAAAAAATAATCAAGCAATTTAGCTAGACAGTTACTAGATGCCAATCTAGGAGCATCAATAGGGTTCTAGATACCTAGCTAAGAGTATAGGGTTCTAGATACCTAGCTAAGAGTATAGGGTTCTAGATTCCTAGCTAAGAGTATAGGGTTCTAGATACCTAGCTAAGAGTATAGGGTTCTAGATACCTAGCTAAGAGTATAGGGTTCTAGATACCTAGATATATGGTTCTAGATACCTAGCTATCATCATAAATAGGGGTTTAAATATCTATGTAGACTGAGATATACACATCTCTCAGTGTATATAAACTGAGAGATGTGTATACATATATTATTATATATATATATATATATATATATATATATATATATATATATATATATATATATATATATATATATATATATATATATATATATATATATATATATGCGTCGTGCTGAATAGGTAAATCTGGTCAAAATCACAAGATAAAGTTCCAATATTTTTGCCAAAACACGAACATTCAGTCTCGGTATCATCTGCCATGAGTTCACGACAAGAAGTAAAGTCTTCAAAATATTTTTTTTCCTAAACACGCCAGTGAAGAGGCGGGGGCCAGGAGCTGTGGCTTGACCCGTTCAACCACAATCAGGCGAGTACACACTGAATAGCTGCAGCTTCAATGTATTCCTTTTTTTTATATATAAATATTTTGTTGTTTGTCTTGTAATCTCAGAATCGTCACAATGAAGTGACTGTCATGTCTGTTAGGACTCCTGTTAGGTACACAGGTACACCTGTGTATTGCTCAGGTGTTGGAGCATCTTTTCCAGGATTCAGCCGCCTGATACCTGAGTGCCGTGGCAGGTCACTGTATTCTGCTGTCACTTTCTCAAGGAAATATATGAATTGTCTGTGTATCAGTGACTTATTTCCTTCTCTGATTAAATCCACTGTGGTGTCAGCACTCTGCATGACGTTACTCATCTGCAACACCTGGCCACATAATGCTTCTTGTGGGATAAAGGATCATAATGGAAACTAGATGGGTTTCAGAAGCTGTGTTATGCCATGTACCTCAATACATCAACACTTTTAAAGGTCCTCCATACTTATTAAGAAGTCACTGGAGGAGAACATAACTATGTGAACCTCTTGTTCCACCACTCAAGGTTCTATCTTGACTAGTTCTTCAGTAAGTGTGAATATCAGCAGCTGGCTTGTGTCACTCATGTCTGTACTCGCAGCTGGCTTGTGTCACTCATGTCTGTACTCGCAGCTGGCTTGTGTCACTCATGTCTGTACTCGCAGCTGGCTTGTGTCACTCATGTCTGTACTCGCAGCTGGCTTGTGTCACTCATGTCTGTACTCGCAGCTGGCTTGTGTCACTCATGTCTGTACTCGCAGCTGGCTTGTGTCACTCATGTCTGTACTCGCAGCTGGCTTGTGTCACTCATGTCTGTACTCGCAGCTGGCTTGTGTCACTCATGTCTGTACTCGCAGCTGGCTTGTGTCACTCATGTCTGTACTCGCAGCTGGCTTGTGTCACTCATGTCTGTACTCGCAGCTGGCTTGTGTCACTCATGTCTGTACTCGCAGCTGGATTGTGTCATTCATGTCTGTACTCGCAGCTGGCTTGTGTCACTCATGTCTGTACTCGCAGCTGGCTTGTGTCACTCATGTCTGTACTCGCAGCTGGCTTGTGTCACTCATGTCTGTAATCGCAGCTGGCTTGTGACACTCATGTCTGTACTCGCAGCTGGATTGTGTCACTCATGTCTGTACTCGCAGCTGGCTTGTTACACTCATGTCTGTACTCGCAGCTGGCTTGTGACACTCATGTCTGTACTCGCAGCAGGCTTGTGTTACTCATGTCTGTAATCGCAGCTGGCTTGTGTCACTCATGTCTGTACTCGCAGCTTGATTGTGTCACTCATGTCTGTACTCGCAGCTGGATTGTGTCACTCATGTTTGTACTCGCAGCTGGCTTGTGTCACTCATGTCTGTACTCGCAGCTGGTTTGTGACACTCACGTCTATACTCGCAGCTGGCTTGTGACACTCACGTCTGTACTCGCAGCTGGCTTGTGTCACTCATGTCTGTACTCGCAGCTGGCTTGTGTCACTCATGTCTGTACTCGCAGCTGGATTGTGTCACTCATGTCTGTACTCGCAGCTGGCTTGTGTCACTCATGTCTGTACTCGCAGCTGGCTTGTGTCACTCATGTCTGTACTCGCAGCTGGCTTGTGTCACTCATGTCTGTACTCGCAGCTGGCTTGTGTCACTCATGTCTGTACTCGCAGCTGGCTTGTGCCACTAATGTCTGTACTCGCAGCTGGATTGTGTCACTCATGTCTGTACTCGCAGCTGGATTGTGTCACTCATGTATGTACTCACAGCTGGCTTGTGTCACTCACGTCTGTACTCGCAGCTGGCTTGTGTCACTCATGTCTGTACTCGCAGCTGGATTGTGTCACTAATGTCTGTACTCGCAGCTGGATTGTGTCACTCTCGTCTGTACTCGCAGCTGGATTGTGTCACTCACGGCTGTACTCGCAGCTGGCTTGTATCACTCACGTCTGTACTCGCAGCTGGCTTGTATCACTCACGTCTGTACTCGCAGCTGGATTGTGTCACTCACGGCTGTACTCGCAGCTGGCTTGTATCACTCACGTCTGTACTCGCAGCTGGTTTGTGTCACTCATGTCTGTACTCGCAGCTGGCTTGTGTCACTCACGTCTGTACTCGCAGCTGGATTGTGTCACTCACGTCTGTACTCGCAGCTGGCTTGTGTCACTCACGTCTGTACTCACAGCTGGCTTGTGTCACTCACGTCTGTACTCGCAGATGGCTTGTGTCACTCACGTCTGTACTCGCAGCTGGCTTGTGTCACTCACGTCTGTACTCGCAGCTGGCTTGTGTCACTCACGTCTGAACCCAATGGAGAGTATTTGCACTGTTTCATTATATATTTCAGTTTTCAAGTGAAATGTTCATAAAGTATAGTTACTCTTCATACAACTCTTTCCCGAGATAATGAAATACTTTCATATATTCTGGCGACCTTTGTTTTACCCTAAACACTTGCGCCATTTTTCACTGCCCACTATTTTATAAATGCATCAGCCCTAAATAATTTCCTATTTTCCACCAGCATCATAACACAAAGCCTCATAGAGGGAGTCTAACAGTCTCACATGATGCTCTTAGACTCGCTCTATGAGGCTTCCCAAACTTATTTAGCACCTAATTCTATTTAAGTTCATGCCGGAGTTTCCACACTGGGTATACAATGTACTCTACACTGACTCATGAGAATTTTCTTCTGTGCTCATTGTGAAGGGGAGTGTTAGAGAGGCTGTAGCCCAGAGGCAGACTGACGCATCCCATCCCGTGGACCTGGCCGTGGGGCGCGACATGTACAGGACACGTCCCGTGGACCTGGCCGTGGGGCGCGACATGTACAGGACATGTCCCGTGGACCTGGCCGTGGGGCGCGACATGTACAGGACACGTCCCGTGGACCTGGCCGTGGGGCGCGACATGTACAGGACACGTCCCGTGCACCTGGCCGTGGGGCGCGACATGTACAGGACACGTCCCGTGGACCTGGCCGTGGGGCGCGACATGTACAGGACATGTCCCGTAGACCTGGCCGTGGGGCGCGACATGTACAGAACACGTCCCTAAGATTCTCACTAACCATACCATCACAGATACATTAATGTTTTTAAATGGAAGAAATTTCAATAAATCAATATATTAATCTGAGTGCTGGAGGGCCATTAAAAAAATCAACCTGCTGGCGACTTGTTTACTGATTACTAAGTGACGAAGAAGGTCATTACCACTAATATAGTGATTGGTGGAGTAGAGGCGGCCTAGGTGTTGGTGGTGGTGGCGGTGGTGGTGTTGGCGGTGCTGTTGATGGTGATATTGAGGAGGATGCTCCAGCTATACTCTGTTGTTGTTGTTGGTGGTGGTGGTGGAGGCTCTGAAGGTAGGCGTGGGTCATGTCCGCGGGCGTGGGCGTGGTGGCTTGGGCGTGGGTGGGGGCGCCGGGACTGGCACACTGCAGGAGTCTGGCACTGTGTTCCTGTGCCTTCTGCCGCAGCGCTGCGATGCTGCTGGACCTGTAGAAGGCGCTGTAGGTGAGAGAGAGAGAGAGAGAGAGAGAGAGAGAGGAGAGAGAGAGAGAGAGAGAGAGAGAGAGAGCTGATGCAGGTAACAGCTCTTAGCTTGCAAATAAAGTTAAGAACCTTAACCTAACCTTGTCAAATCCTGTGTAGAGACAGAGAGAGAGGGAGACTGAGAGAGAGAGATTGAGAGAGAGAGAGAGCAATCTTATATCTCATGTCTTTGGACATTTCCTATTTTATCTATTATTATTATTATTATTATTATTATTATTATTATTATTATTATTATTATTATTATTATTATTATTATTATTATTATTATTATTATTATTATTACTTTTATTACAATTATTAGTATTATTATTTCAAGTTTGTCTTAAAAACATTATGTACATCATTTTTAGCGTATCATTCTCCATACACTTAAATACTGCTGACCAATGGTCCTTGTCTCCTACCAGTTGGGTGTTCTGAAACCCTCTGCTGTACTCTCCTGTAACCCCTGAATATTCTTGTAGTTTGTGTCAGTGACTGGTTGTGGTACTGTAACAAAGGCTTTCTGAAAGCCCTGGAATGTGCAGCCCACCCAGTACTCTCTCTCTCTCTCTCTCTCTCTCTCTCTCTCTCTCTCGTTATGGAAGTTGCTTCTTATTTCTGTAGGTCTGTGAGGCATGACTCTCCTTTGATGGTATGTTAGTTACCATTTTGTCCTAGGCACATGTCGATTTGACACTAGGCCTTGTGTGTGTGTGTGTGTGTGTGTGTGTGTGTGTGTGTGTGTGTGTGTGTGTCACTCACCTGAAGTCCTCCGGGTGTGTGTGGTGATGTTTATCCTGTGGTGATCCAGCATCACTGGCACCATCCTCCTCACTTGATTCTCCACCTCCATCTTCCCCATCATCGCTGGCTCCTCCAGCAGTGCCATCCCCAGGAGGCACTCCACCTCCAGCACCTCCTCCTCCACCGTCAGCCTCCCCTGATTGGAGGTTTCTCGAGTCTTCGTGAGTCTTAGTGTCCCCTTCCAAGTCTTTATCCCCTTCCTCCGCCTTCTGTAGCTGCTGCGCCGCCTCCAGGCTCTTCCTGTGCATCCCTGTGGAGATCTCCGGGTCAGAGAGAGCCGCGTGTTGGGTCAACACTCGTCTCACGAGGTCAATGCATCAATTTCTACTTCAAAACAACATTACCAGACTCAAAATTATCATATCACAGGAAAAATATTTTTTTTCATTCTGAGGTAATTACATATTGTCATGACTATTTTATTATTGAAGACTCCCACAGTATGTATATAATGTGGGGGCCCCATAAGTGGGAACTCCCATAGTATGTATGGGAGCTCCCAAATTATGTAAACAATATGGGGGCCCCCCACTAGTGGAGACTCCCACAGTATGTAAACAATATGGGGGCTCCCACTAGTGGAGACTCCCACAGTATGTAAGCAATATGGGGGTCCCACTAGTGGAGACTCCCACAGTTTATGAACAGAGTAACAGTTCCTCAAGGTGACCCCTCACTTCAAAGTCACCAGTCCCCACAGAGAGGCGCTCCTCCGTCACCACGACACCACCGCACTCACCACACAACCCCTGACCAACCTACTGCAAACCTCTGAACCCCCTTAGTTAGCCTTCCCACACGATAAACACCCATCCTCCCACGCCACTCCAAGAACACTCTGAGTCCCAGGCTTAATAAAGTCCCAATTGAACTCTACGTAAGCAAAGATTAATACAAACTTCTGGTAGCAGCTGATACGAAGGAACCTTCAGCCTCTTGCAAGAATATATATAAGTAAAACTTTGGTAACTATTAAAATAAGTGGCTAGAACTAGCGGAAGTAGCCTTTCAAATTCACTCCGTTAGTTAAAAACACTCAGCGATATTCTTTGACCTCTTTTTTGTACTTTTGGTGACCTTGAAGTCCACTCAAAGGTCAGTCGAAGACCCATTTAAGACAAGTTGCAGACCAGTCAGCGGCCAGTCGAAAACAAGTCGAAGACCAATTTAGTACAAGTTAAAGACACGTTGAAGACAAGTCACAGACATGCTGAAGACACGTTGAAGACAAGTTTAAGGCAAATTTAATTCAAGTCGAAGATACGTTTAGTACAAGTCAAAGACACGTTGAATACAAGTTGGAGACTAGTTTAAAACGAGTCTTAAAAGCAGTTTAAGACTGGTCTAGAACGAGTGTTCTCACCCTCCTTAATGGGGGGGGGAGTGCCAGAAGTAAAGAGCACCTAGTGAATGAGGTTGATGAAGAGCAGCGTGTGTCTGCAGTGTCGGAGATCGAGCGCCCTCGTGGACTCACCTAGTGGACTCTGACCCATACCTAGGAGCCAGGGGGCTGGGCACTCATCTCCGGACTCCACAGACTTGACGATGGCCTCGGGCAGGGGCAGGGAGTGCCGCACCATGGCACCATACAACCCGTACTCCGCCATAATGGTGCTCTTGCCCCAAGTCTTTTCGGTCTTGCGCCACTTCGCGCGTCGGTTCTGGAACCACACCTGTAGGGGGAAGCAAGGTTGTTAAGGGGAAGAATTAGACACATGTGCAACATCTGGGTATCATTATTGTAGACGTTTCGCCCACCAGTGACTTTATCAATACAATGATATAATGTGAAGATTAGAACTATATACAAAAGATGAGGTAATCAGTGCCACAGCCTTGGTAGTCTTGAAGACTACCACCGTAGTCTTGAAGACTACCATCGTAGTCTTGAGGACTACCACCGTAGTCTTGAAGACTACCACCGTAGTCTTGAACACTACCACCGTAATCTTGAAGACTACCACCGTAGTCTTGAAGACTACCACCGTAGTCTTGAAGACTACCACCGTAGTCTTGAGGACTACCACCGTAGTCTTGAACACTACCACCGTAGTCTTGAAGACTACCACCGTAGTCTTGAACACTACCACCGTAGTCTTGAAGACTACCACCGTAGTCTTGAAGACTACCACCGTAGTCTTGAAGACTACCATCGTAGTCTTGAACACTACCACCGTAGTCTTGAAGACTACCACCGTAGTCTTGAAGACTACCACCGTAGTCTTGAACACTACCACCGTAGTCTTGAACACTACCACCGTAGTCTTGAACACTACCACCGTAGTCTTGAACACTACCACCGTAGTCTTGAACACTACCACCGTAGTCTTGAACACTACCACCGCAGTCTTGAACACTACCACCGTAGTCTTGAACACTACCACCGTAATCTTGAACACTACCACCGTAGTCTTGAACACTACCACCGTAGTCTTGAAGACTACCACCGTAGTCTTGAACACTACCACCGTAGTCTTGAACACTACCACCGTAATCTTGAAGACTACCACCGTAGTCTTGAAGACTACCACCGTAGTCTTGAAGACTACCACCGTAGTCTTGAGGACTACCACCGTAGTCTTGAACACTACCACCGTAGTCTTGAAGACTACCACCGTAGTCTTGAACACTACCACCGTAGTCTTGAAGACTACCACCGTAGTCTTGAAGACTACCACCGTAGTCTTGAAGACTACCATCGTAGTCTTGAACACTACCACCGTAGTCTTGAACACTACCACCGCAGTCTTGAACACTACCACCGCAGTCTTGAACACTACCACCGTAGTCTTGAACACTACCACCGCAGTCTTGAACACTACCACGGTAGTCTTGAACACTAACACCGCAGTCTTGAACACTACCACCGTAGTCTTGAACACTAACACCGCAGTCTTGAACACTACCACGGTAGTCTTGAACACTACCACCGCAGTCTTGAACACTACCACCGTAGTCTTGAACACTACCACCGCAGTCTTGAACACTACCACGGTAGTCTTGAACACTACCACCGCAGTCTTGAACACTACCACCGTAGTCTTGAACACTAACACCGCAGTCTTGAACACTACCACGGTAGTCTTGAACACTACCACGGTAGTCTTGAAGACTACCACAGTAAATTTCACAGCACAACTGACAAAACTCTTTCGATTAAATCTTCTGATACTTTTCTATTTCCTTGGACAATGTCAGCGGACGGAGTATGAAGCCTCCACTGCTCGTTGCACTCCCTACACTTAACTAGTGCCTCACTGGGCATACAGCGGAGGGTGTGAAGAGCCTGGTAGCATACCCCGAGGGCATGCAACGGTATGGGCTGTGTGGAGGAGGGATGTGCGAACTATGAGGCTGGCTGAGAGGAGCTCAAGTCAGCTGGGAAACGTAAACAAACACATGTGGTCTGAGATGTTTACTAAATATCCAGAAGACAGATGCGACCGCTGAGCATCCTCACACACACACACACACACACACACACACACACACACACACACACACACACACACACACACAACACACACACACACACACACACACACACACACACACACAACACACACACACACACACACACACACACACACACACACACACATAATATAAAGCTCTTGGAGCAGGGAGAGAGTGAACCTAGTAGCTACCAGCGAAGAGGCGGGGCCAGGAGCTATGAATCGACCCCTTCAACCACAAATAGGTGAGTACACACACACACACACACACACACCTGGAACAGACCTTACGAAGACACTGGAGATGATAGAAGGGAGGGAAGGAGAGGGAGGAAATGAAGAAAGAAGGGAGAGGTAGGGAGGGGTGAGGGAGAAAGGAAGGAGGAAGGGAGAGGGAGCCCCGCCCCCTTTCCTTATCACAGAAGATTCAACAAGAGTCTTTATTGGTAAGACTGAAGTTGATGGTCTGTGAGTGATGTTAGTCCTTCCTTCCTTCCTTCCTTCATTCATTTTTCCTTCCTTCCTTCCCTCCCTTCCTTCCTTCATTCATTCATTTTTCCTTCCTTCCCTTCCTTCCTTCCTTCCTTCCTCCCTTCCTTCCTTCCTTCCTTCCTCCCTTCTTTCCTTCATTCATTTTTCCTTCCTTCCTTCCCTTCCTTCCTTCCTTCATTCATTCATTTTTCCTTCCTTCCTTCCTTCCTTCCTTCCTTCCTTCCTTCATTTTTCCTTCCTTCCTTCCTTCCTTCATTCATTCACTTTTCCTTCCTTCCTTCCTTCCTTCCTTCATTCATTCATTTTTCCTTCCTTCCTTCCTTCACTCATTCATGGTTTTGTTCCTTCCTTTCGTCCTTATTTTTTTCCTTCCTTCATTCCTTCTTTTCTTCATTATTTCTTATTTCCCTGCTTCCTTCCTAGTCCTTTTATTATTATTTCCTACTCTCCTCCTTTGTTTTCATTCTTCTCCTTCCCTCCTTCTCTTCTTCCACGTTTCTTCTTCTTGCCTCTTCCCTTTTTCATCCTCTTTCTTTCCTCTTCTCCCTCTCACTCTTCTCCCTCCTCTGTCATCTTTACAATCTTGTTTAAGAAGTAGACACCAGCTGTTTGTCATGGGTGGTAGTAGGGGGGTGTGTGTGGTGGTTGTGGTGGTTGTGGTGGTTGTGGTGGTAGTAATGATAGTTATTTTATATATATATATATATATATATATATATATATATATATATATATATATATACGTATTTACCTCCCTCAAATTCCTCCTGTTTTTCCTACCCCTTTCCGTCTTCCCTCCCATCCTCCTCCCATCCTCCTCCCATCCTCCCCTCCCATCCTCCCTCCCATCCTCCCCTCCCATCTCCTCCTTCCCTCCCATCCTCCTCCCATCCTCCTCCCATCCTCCCCTCCCATCCTCCCCTCCCATCTCTCCCCATGTAACTTAACGGATACTCCACCCACTGTTAAGTAGGATGTTGTGATCAACTCTCTCTCTTCTCTACTATCTACTACCGTAACTATCACTATCATCTACTACTACTGTAACTATCACTACCATCTACTACTACTGTAACTATCCCTACCATCTACTACTACTGTAACTATCACTACCATCTACTACTACTGTAACTATCCCTACCATCTACTACTACTGTAACTATCACTACCAT
Organism: Cherax destructor; assembly: GCA_009830355.1. Lineage (NCBI taxonomy): Eukaryota > Metazoa > Arthropoda > Malacostraca > Decapoda > Parastacidae > Cherax > Cherax destructor. The sequence goes on from WNWK01001338.1 coordinate 128,313, forward strand.
CTACTACCTTAACTATCCTACCATCTACTACTACTGTAACTATCACTACCATCTACTACTACGTAACTATCACTATCATCTACTACTACTGTAACTATCCTACCATCTACTACTACTGTAACTATCACTACCATCTACTACTACTGTAACTATCACTACCATCTACTACTGTAACTATCCTACCATCTACTACTACTGTAACTATCCCTACCATCTACTATGTAACTATCACTATATCTACTACTACTGTAACTATCACTACCATCTACTACTACTGTAATTCACTACCATCTACTACTACTGTAACTATCACTACCATTACTACTACTGTAACTATCCTACCATCTACTAACTGTAACTATCACTACATCTACTACTACTGTAACTATCACTACCATCTACTACTACTGTAACTATCACTACCATCTACTACTACTGTAACTATCACTATCATCTACTACTACTGTAACTATCCCTACCATCTACTACTACTGTAACTATCACTATCATCTACTACTACTGTAACTATCACTACCATCTACTACTACTGTAACTATCACTACCATCTACTACTACTGTAACTATCACTATCATCTACTACTACTGTAACTATCCCTACCATCTACTACTACTGTAACTATCACTATCATCTACTACTACTGTAACTATCACTACCATCTACTACTACTGTAACTATCACTACCATCTACTACTACTGTAACTATCACTATCATCTACTACTACTGTAACTATCCTACCATCTACTACTACTGTACTATCCACATCTACTACTCTGTAACTATCCCTACCATCTACTACTACTGTAACTATCACTACCATCTACTACTACTGTAACTATCACTATCATCTACTACTACTGTAACTATCCCTACCATCTACTACTACTGTAACTATCACTACCATCTACTACTACTGTAACTATCCCTACCATCTACTACTCTGAATATCACTATCATCTACTACTAGTAACTATCCACATCTACTACTGTAACTACACTACCATCTACTACTACTGTAACTATCCTACATCTACTACTTGTAACTATCCCTACATCTACTACTACTGTAACTATCACTACCATCTACACACTGTAACTATCACTACCATCTACTACTACTGTAACTATCACTACCACTCTACTACCGTAACTATCATACCATTCTACTACTGTAACTATCACTATCATCTACTACTATGTAACTATCCCTACCATCTACTACTACTGACTATCATTATCTCTACTACTTAACTCCTACATCTACTACTACTGTAACTATCACTACCATCTACTACTACTGTAATATCACTATCATCTACTACTACTTAACTATCACTCTACTACTCTCATATACATTCTACTACTGTAACTCACTACCAACCTACTACTACTGTAACTATCCATCTACACTGTAATATCACCCACTACTACCTGAACTCTATCACATACTTAACTATCACTAATCTACTACTACTGTAACTATCTACCTCTACTACGAATATCCTACCACACACTGTAACTATCACTCCATCTCTACTACTGTAATATCACCATTCACACTGAACTATCCTATCATTACACTACTTAACTATCACTAATCTATACCTGTAATATCTATACTATACTACTCAACAACTATCACTACATCTACTACTACTGTAATATCACTCATCTACTACTACTTAATTCCTACCATCTACTACTACTGTAACTATCCCTACCATCTACTACTACTGTAACTATCACTACCATCTACTACTACTGTAACTATCACTACCATCTACTACTACTGTAACTATCACTACCATCTACTACTACTGTAACTATCACTATCATCTACTACTACTGTAACTATCACTATCATCTACTCACTTGTCTTCTTCACTGGTCGTGGTAATGGTCGTGTTCACTGGTCGTGGTAATGGTCGTGGTAATGGTCGTATTCATTGGTCGTAGTAATGGTCGTGTTCACTGGTCGTGGTAATGGTCGTGGTAATGGTCGTGTTCACTGGTCGTGGTAATGGTCGTGTTCACTGGTCGTGGTAATGGTCGTGGTAATGGTCGTATTCATTGGTCGTAGTAATGGTCGTGTTCACTGGTCGTGGTAATGGTCGTGTTCACTGGTCGTGGTAATGGTCGTGTTCACTGGTCGTGGTAATGGTCGTGTTCACTGGTCGTGGTAATGGTCGTGTTCACTGGTCGTGGTAATGGTCGTGTTCAATGGTCGTGGTAATGGTCATGTTCACTGGTCGTGGTAATGGTCGTGTTCACTGGTCGTGGTAATGTCGTTGCTGAACCAACGTCAGGAATCTGCTGACAGCACTTTATCCCAGCCTACTTGGAGTATACCTGGAGGGGATTTCGGGGGTCAACGCCCCCGTGGCCCGGTCCGTGACCAGAACCTAGTATTATCCTAAGTTTGAATATATCCAGAGTGTTGGTTCAGCTGGTTCTTATACTACTATATTATCTTCAGGCTGACCAGCCATCAGTCTGTTGTAAATTCCTTTTCAAAGGAGAAATATGAACACTTCGTTTACATTGCATCTCTTGCCTCGGAGTTTCGCTTCACCGCTTGGAATTATGAATTCATTTTCCTCTTTAAATGTTTCTTCCTCGCCGTGTCGAAAGTGTGAGTAGTAGGAGTAGGAGGAGAAGGAGGAGGAAGAGGAGGAGGAGGAAGAGGAGGAGGAGGAAGAGGAGGAGGAGGAAGAGGAGGAGGAGGAGGCAGGTTTTAATGGCTGATGTAATCCGTAATAAAGGCTGGTGGTGGGAGGAGCATTTGGCTTCATAAGAGCACCGTGAACCCTTCCTAATGAACACGGTCTGCGGCCCGGCCAAGTTGGGTCATTTCCAGCCCATTCCAGGTCATTCCAGGTCGTTCCTAGCATTCCAGAGCGAGGAGGAGTGGGGGGGGACTAATGACCAATACGGCTATTATGAGCAGCTTTGGAATTGGGCAGTTGAAGGAGGAGGAAGAGGAAGAGGAGGAGGAGGAGGAGGAGAAGAAGAAGGAGGAGGAAGAGGATAAGCAGTAGAGAGGAGAATACTCTTATACAGAACAGAAATAGCCGACAAAAACATGCTTGCGTCTCTTCGTGTAATACAAAGGCGTGTAACATCTCACAGGGGCCCGGGTCAGCAGGGGCGGTACTCAGCAAATGTGCTTTAGATAAAGGTGCCGTGGATGAAGGTCCTTTGGACAAGTGTAAACAGTGGTTTGTGAAGTGAAAACTACATTTGCTGGGCCTTTGGTTAACGATTCTAAATGCTAATGTGATTTGTGTGTTGGCAAAGCAAGTGTGGTTAGTGATGCTGGGGGATGCTGGTGGAGCTGGGGGATGCTGGTGGAGCTGGGGGATGCTGGTGGAGCTGGGGATGCTGGTGGAGCTGGGGATGCTGGTGGAGCTGGGGGATGCTGGTGGAGCTGGGGGATGCTGGTGGAGCTGGGGGATGCTGGTGGAGCTGGGGGATGCTGGTGGAGCTGGGGGATGCTGGTGGAGCTGGGGGATGCTGGTGGAGCTGGGGGATGCTGGTGGAGCTGGGGGATGCTGGTGGAGCTGGGGTTCCTGCAGTAGCACAGCCTCAAGGTTGTATGACATCTGTGGATCCACGTATATGTGGTGTATATGTTACCGTTTATCCTTCTTATGGAGGATGGAGGCGTGGCCTTCGTGACAGTCCCTATCCCTGGCACTGATGACAAAGATGGTGTGGGACACGTTGGCACTGTGCCACACAGCTTATTGGAAGTTGAATTCCAGCGTCTTGGAAGACAGACACGCTATGGAGAGGCAATGCGTACAGCTGCAAGGAAAACCTAGTGAGAGTGGCGAAGGATTGGTGCGTCGGCGAGACGAGGTGGCGACGCTGGCGATGTGTAAAGATTGTGGTGGCGAATACAAGAGATTCCGTCCTATGGGGGTTGTTAAACCAGCCCTAAGTGGACGCTCAGGGGGATGTACCGAAGGGAGTAAGGAATTGAGGTTCAGGTCAGTGTAGACATCTTCCGAACGTTGTGTGTTGTCAGGTCACAGGGATAGCTAGGAGAGTGACTAACACTCCCGTCTTGAAGTGCAGACGCCCCTGGGAGGGTTGAGCGCAAATCTGGTACTGGAAAGCACAGAGGTCACGAAGTGGAGGTACTAGAACTGGTGCTTTGAGAGATTTACATTTTTTTTTAGATTTTGCCACTGAAGTGGCTAGTTTATTATGCACCTCATATCCATCCTATGGATGGTAGCCCAAGGGTATATGAATACACGATAGGCCTAGGAACTAGGCCCCAAAAGGATTAGCAGGAGTACGTCTGGATTTCTATCTACAGTTCACTTATCTGTTACAAGCAAATTTAGGAAATTTGCTTAATATATCTCAGAGTTTCGGGAGGAACGAGGTGCCTAGACGACAAAAGCCATGAAGAAGGGTACTAGAACTGGTGACTAGAGATGTACAAGATGTACATCAGAAGCAACTGCTGATTCTGTCGTTACTGACGACACTGGCTGGCTACTGTTCCAGTCGTCAGTGAAGACACTGGCTGGCTACTGTTCCAGTCGTCAGTGAAGACACTGGCTGGCTACTGTTCCAGTCGTCAGTGAAGACACTGACTGGCTACTGTTCCAGTCGTCAGTGAAGACACTGGCTGGCTACTGTTCCAGTCGTCAGTGAAGACACTGGCTGGCTACTGTTCCAGTCGTCAGTGAAGACACTGGCTGGCTACTGTTCCAGTCGTCAGTGAAGACACTGGCTGGCTACTGTTCCAGTCGTCAGTGAAGACACTGGCTGGCTACTGTTCCAGTCGTCAGTGAAGACACTGACTGGCTACTGTTCCAGTCGTCAGTGAAGACACTGACTGGCTACTGTTCCAGTCGTTAGTGAGGGCAAGTGACTGGTTAAATGACTGTGACATCCGGCTCTCTGGAGAGAAATGAGCGACTGTGGCCTTGTTATGGAAGGTGAGTGAGGGAAGTGAGAGGATCCTGAGAAATGATAAGCAATGCCCGCCTCATTACCCTCCCAACACAGCTAAACTGCTCAGACACCCCAAGACGTGTGTGATGGATGGTACCTCAGGGAGGCAGCGAGGGAGGCAGGGAAGGAGTGAGACAAGGAGGCAGGGAGGAGGGAGTGAAGGCAAGAGTAGGGAAGAGGGAAGAGGGAGAGGAGAAGCAGGGAGGCAGGAAGGAGTGAGGCAGGAGGAGGAAGCAGGAGGCAGGGAAGGAGGAAGGGAAGGAGGGAGGAAGGACAAACAGAAGGAGAAAGGAGTAAAGGGCGAAGTGAGAGAAGAAGAAATTGAGGAAATGGGGAGGAAAAGGAAGAGGAGGAGAAAGAGGGAGATGAGAGAGGACGAGAAAACAAGACAAGGAAAGGAAGGAAGGTGAAGAAGACAACAGAAGTGAAGGAAAGGGAGAGTAGAGGAGAAGGACGGAAGGAAGGATAAGAAACAAAGTGATGATATTTCCCCACATGATTGTTATTATTATTATTATTATTATTATTATTATTATTATTATTATTATTATTATTATTATTATTATTATTATTATTATTATTATTATTATTATTATTATTATTATTATTATTATTAATATTTGTTTTTCTTCGTTAACAGTGCGATTATAAATGCTTGTGGCCACTCAAGGAGCATATTTCACGTTTTTTTTGGGGGGTGGGCCACTCAAGGAGGATAATTCTTGTAATTAAAAGCCACTGAAGGAGCGTTATACACCACCCGAGGCCAGTTAGGAAGCATAATTCACAGTTGTTGAATGATTCCCATTCCAAGAGCATGATTCCCATTCCCAGAGCATGATTCCCATTCCCAGAGCAAGATTCCCATTCCCAATGCATGATTCCCAGTCCCAATGCATGATTCCCATTCCCAGAACATGATTCCCATTCCCAATGCATGATTCCCAGAGCAAGATTCCCAGTCCCAAAACATGATTCTTGGAGCAAGATTCCCATTTCCCGAGGGAATGGCCCCAAACAACACGAGCCCACCCATAACACTCTGGAGGGGGAGCATGGGGCCCCACAAGAGAGCTGGGGGCCACAAAGCTGGGGGCCACAGAGCTGGGGGCCACAGAGCTGGGGGCCCCAGAGCTGGGCCCGCTAACTCAATTTACCTCGGCGTCTAATGGCGCATCGATACAAATTTGATCACAAGAGTTAGAACGGCGCTTGGGGAGGGGGAGGGAGGGGGATGTTTAATAACTCCCCTCCTCTCCCTCCCCCACCCCTCCACTCCATCCCTTCTCCCTACCTCTTCACCCCTGCCCTTCCCCCCAGAGGCCGTATTTAATACCACATTAATCATCCCGGCCCCCCGGGGGAGGGGGAAGGGAAGGCCCAGAAGAAGGACGAGCATCTTGAGGGATGGGGGTCCCCCTCCCCTCTCCCTGGGGGGAAAGGGAGGGGGTGATACGCGACTCTAGCTCTTGTGTGTAGCGGGTTCAAGGGTGAAAAATCAAGGCTCCTCCCTCCTTCTTCCCTCTCTCCCTCCCTCCAGGGAAGGAGTGAGGGGATAGGGGAGGGGAGGGGGAGACGCTGGTCAGCAGCCATCAGCGGTAATGTCCCCGATACTTCTCTGACAGACCAGGACCGTGGGGGGACGAGGGAGGGAGGGGGGAGTGTAGGGAGGAAGAAGAGGCAGTAGGGAATGAAAAGAGAAAGTATGAGACAGTAGGGAGTGTAGAGAGTGTGTGTAGGGAGTGTAGGGAGGGAGTGTAGTGAGGGAGCGTAAGAAGGGAGTGTAGGGGAGGGAGCGTAGGAAGGGAGTTTAGGGAGGGAGCGTAGGAAGGGAGTGTAGGGAGGGAGCGTAGGAAGGGTGTGTAGAGAGAGCATAGGGAGGAAGGGAGTGTAGAGAGGGAGCATAGGAAGAAAGAGAGTGTAGGGAGGGAGTATAGGGAGGAAGGGAGTGTAGTGAGGAATAACACAATGTGTTATCTGCTATATAACATGCAAATGTGTGACCAGACTCAGCGCTGACCTGAGTAACCTGACACCTATCCACTCCTAGCCAGGGAGGATAGTTCTAGCCTCTGGTGGATACTTTTAGCTTCTGGTGGATAGTTCTTACCTCTAGGGGATAGTTCTAGTCTCAGGTGGATAGTTCTTGCCTCTGGTGGACTCTTCTAGCCTCTGGTGGATAGTTCTTACCTCTGGGGGATAGATCTAGCCTCTGGTGGATAGTTCCAGATCCTAGTGGATAGTTCCAGCTCCTGGTGGATAGTTCCAGCTCCTGGTGGATAGTTCCAGCCTCTGGTGGATAGTTCCAGCCTCTGGTGGATAGTTCCAGCCTCTGGTGGATAGTTCCAGTCACTGGGGCATTCTGACCTCTCCGGGGAAGGTTGGGTGGCTGGGGTAATTCACCTCTGTGGTCGTTCGGTGCACTAGACTCTAGGGGGGAGAGCCAGGAGCTAGAGCTCATCCCATTACCGCCTGGCTGCCTTACCACGGACCCACGCACTGTTCGCTGGTTGAGAGTGACACGTCCAGTGCCACGGACCTGGTGCTGCCTGGCACTCACTGTACTTAAAGTACTCTCAGCCTCGCGTCGAGAGTGATCAAGAGTGTGTGAGAGTTGAAGAGTGAACCAGCTCTTGTAGGACAGTTAGACAGCTCTTACGACACTCATAGAGCTCTTACGACAGTCAAATCTCTGTAAGAACCACTGTACCATCCTTGTAAGAACCACTGAACCATCTCTGTAAGAACCACTGAACCATCCCTGTAAGAACCACTGTTCCATCCCTGTAAGAACCACTGTACCATCCCTGTAAGAACCACTGTACCATCCCTGTAAGAACCACTGTTCCATCCCTGTAAGAACCACTGTTCCATCCCTGTAAGAACCACTGTTCCATCCCTGTAAGAACCCCTGTACCATCCCTGTAAGAACCACTGAACCATCTCTGTAAGAATCCCTGTACTCTATCTGTAAGAACCACTGAACCATCCCTGTAAGAACCACTGAACCATCTCTGTAAGAACCACTGAACCATCTCTGTAAGAACCACTGTTCCATCCCTGTAAGAACCACTGTTCCATCCCTGTAAGAACCACTGTTCCATCCCTGTAAGAACCACTGTTCCATCCCTGTAAGAACCACTGTACCATCCCTGTAAGAACCACTGTACCATCCCAGTAAGAATCACTGTAACATCCCTTTAAGAACCACTGTTCCATCCCTGTAAGAACCACTGTTCCATCCCTGTAAGAACCACTGTTCCATCCCTGTAAGAACCACTGTTCCATCCCTGTAAGAACCACTGTTCCATCCCTGTAAGAACCACTGTTCCATCCCTGTAAGAACCACTGTTCCATCCCTGTAAGAACCACTGAACCAGGAGCTCCAAGAGTGTACTCCAGAGTGTACGTACGTACACCCTGGAGAACACCAAGGACACACACACACAGGAACCAGTCTGGTGTTTATCATGGGTTCTGTGATGGTGCTACGTACTCGACAATGTGCATGACACATGTTCTATATTAAGTTGTGAATTATTTTGTTCTATAGGTTCATGAAAAGCGAACCTTTGACTTGCCAAACACGCATTGTTTTGTGGGCGTCTCAGGTGATATGCTCGGCGTGATGCTCGCTCCGAGATCCTTCTCTTTGAGTGATTTCACAGCGTTTGATTCCCCCTCCCGAGCCTGTACTCCGCTTCCGGTCATCCCAAATTTTCGTAACCTTGTATCTGGTCGTATAGGTACAACAAGACATCACTGGTACTGATCCTTGTGGAACCCCACTTGTTAGACTTGCCCCTTCCGATACCTCTTCCCTGACTATCACCGTGGCTAAAGCTCTCGTTTCACACGGTGGAATGTCCAGGTTCGATTCCTGGCGAGGGTAGAAACATTGGACATGTTTCTTTACACCTGTTGTCTATGTTCACCCATCAGTATAAAATGGGTACCAGGTGTTAGTGGACTGGTGTGGGTCGCATCCTGGGACAAAACTGACCTAATTTGCGGGAAATGCTCAACATAACAAGCGGCTTTCTATATAGTAGTATGTCATTGATATCAGCTATGGTCTGTATAAGTTTTATCATGTACTTGTAGAAATAAAGACATTATTATTATTATTATTATTATTATTATTATTATTATTATTATTATTATTATTATTATTATTATTATGATCCAGTGTGG
>WNWK01001338.1:140000-157500 GCA_009830355.1 Cherax destructor
ATAATAATAATAATAATAATAATAATGGATGAGCCATTAATGGGTACATAATTACTGAGAGAAAGAGAGAGAGATGGACAAGAATTGGCTTAGAATAATAGAAGTTGGGATAGGGATAGGCTTCGAAATTTCTCTGTCTGTCTGTCTGTCTGTCTGTCTGTCTGTCTGTCTGTCTCTCTCTCTCTCTCTCTCTCTCTCTCTCTCTCTCTCTCTCTCTCTCTCTCTCTCTCTCTCTCTCTCTCTCTCTCTCTCTCCCCCCCACTTTAAGTGTCTTCCAGAGAAGACCATTCCAACTTAATTCCCACTTCATTTTAAGCTTAGATTCCCACTTCAGACATTCCCATTCCAACTAATGCTCACTTACCTTTGGTAGTGGCTATTAATTCCCGGGAATGCTAATAAATGCTATTAATTCCTACTAATTTCATCTAATTCTCATTACTGCTCGCGAATTTCCACTAATCCTTGCTAAAACCGTTCATCCCAGCTTGTTCCCACTAATACTATAAATTCCCACTAATTCCTGGTATTCTTCCAGTAAATCCTAATAATTTCTAGTAATTTCCATAAATTCCAAATAATTCAAAGTAATTTCTATGAATTGCAAATAATTCAAAGTAATTTCTAGTAATTCCTAGCAAATTCCAATTAATTCTTAGATACTCCAAGTAATTCCCACTAATTCCTAGAAATTTCAATTAATTCCACTAATTTCTAGTAATTTATATTCATTCATAAGAATTCTTGATAATTTCTAACAATTCCTAATAATTCCCACAAATTCCTGATAAGCCCAAGAAATTCCTAGTAATTTTCATTAATTCCCATTATTTCTTAGTAATTCCCATTATTTCCAAGTAATTCCCATTATTTCCAAGTAATTCCCATTATTTCCTAGCAATTTCCATTATTTCCTAGTAATTCCCATTATTTCCTAGTAATTCCCATTATTTCCAAGTAATTCCCATTATTTCCAAGTAATTCCCATTATTTCCAAGTAATTCCCATTATTTCCTAGCAATTTCCATTATTTCCTAGTAATTCCCATTATTTCCAAGTAATTTCCATTATTTCCAAGTAATTCCCATTATTTCCAAGTAATTTCCATTATTTCCTAGCAATTTCCATTATTTCCTAGTAATTTCCATTATTTCCTAGTAATTTCCATTATTTCCTAGTAATTATCATTATTTCCAAGTAATTCCCATTATTTCCAAGTAATTCCCATTATTTCCAAGTAATTCCCACTATTTTCTAGTAATTTCCATTATTTCCAAGTAATTCCCACTATTTCCTAGTAATTTCTAATAATTCCCAGTAATTCCATGTTATTTTTAGTATTTCCTAAAAATTCCTGATAATTCCCACTAATTCCTAGTAATTCCCAGTATTTTTTTAATAATTCCTGCTCTCGCTAACAATTTCTGCCTCAGAATTAGTAATTCCAAAACAGTAATTCTCACCGAATTTCGGGATTTCTTTTAATTGATGCCAAATTAATTCCCAATAAATCCTCTTCGCCCGGGGCCCCAAAAACCTGGCGGTGTAGGCGGGAATATTCCCATTCCCGAATTCCCAGCCTTTACCGCCGTTCCCACTCGCTATTCCAGCCATTCCCGGTCACCTGGAATGCCTGGCCGATATATAGTAAATTCTATTTTTTTTCAGAATTTTTTGGGGGATGGTGAGGTGGGTGGGGAGGAGGTGTTTCCGGGAGGGGGAGGGAAGGGGAGGGGAAGGGGAGGGGAAGGGAGGGGAAGGGGAGGGGAAGGGGAGGGAAAGGAGGGGAAGGGGAGGGTAAAGGGGTGTTTCATGGGGAGGGGTTTTCGGTTCCAGAGAGGAGGGGATGGTGTTTTTGGGAGAATAGGGGTGTTTCATAGGGAGGGGGTGTTTCAGGGAGAAGAGGGGTGTTTCAGGGGAGAGGGGATTTGTTCTAGGTTCTGCCGGGGAGAGGGGACGGAGGGGGAAATGTTATTTAGGTTCCAGGGGCTAGGAAGGGGAGGAGGAAGAAAGGAGAGAGAGAGAGGAGGGGAAGGGAGAGAGGAGAAGGGAGGGAGACGGGGAAGGGTGAAGGGTGAAGGGAGAAGGGTGAAGGGAGGGGGAGAGGGAGGGGGTGTCACAGCGAGGATCAGTCAACAGATTCTGGGGTTAATAACGAGACTGGGGAATGGGGAACGCACCACCCCCTCCCCACCACCACTACCACCACTACCACTACTACCACAACTACCACCACAATTACCACCACAACTACCACCACTATCACCACTACCACAACTACCACCACTACCACAACTACCACCACCACCACAACTACCACCACCACCACAACTACCACCATTACCACAACTGCCATCACTACCACAACTACCACCACAACCACAACTGCCACAACTACCACAACTACCACCACTACCACAACTACCACAACTACCACAACTAATACTAACTACCACAACTACCACCACCACCACAACTACCACCACTACCACAACTACCACCACCACCACAACTACGAAAACTACCACCACTACCACAACTACCACCACCACCACAACTACCACAACTTCCACCACAACTACCACCACAATTGCCACCACTATCACCACTACCACAACTACCACAACTACCACCACCACAACTACCACCACCATCACATCTACTACCCCTACCATAACTACCACCACTACCACAACTACCACAACCACAACTACCACCACTAATATCACCACCACAACTACCACCACTACCAAAACTACCATCACTACCACAACTACCACCACCACCACAACTACCACCACTACTACAACTACCACCACTACCACAACTACCACCACAACTACCACCACTACCACCACCACCACCACAACTACCACAGCTACCACCACTATCACCACTACCACAACTACCACCACTACCACCACCACCACAACTACCACCTCTACCACAGCTACCACCACCACTACCACCACTACCACAACTACCACCACTACCACAACTACCACCACTACCACAACTACTGCCACTACCACAACTACCACCACTACCACAACTATCACCACTACCACAACTATCACAACTACCACCACTACCACCACCACCACAACTACCACCACTACCACAACTACCACCACTACCACCACTACCACCACTACCACAACTACCGCCACTACCACCACTACCACCACTACCACAACTACCACCACTACCACAACTACCACCATTACCACAACTACCGCCACTACCACAACTACCACCACTACCACAACTACCACCACTACCACAACTACCACCACTACCACAACTACCGCCACTACCACAACTATCACAACTACCATCATTACCACCACCACCACAACTACCACCACTAACACAACTACCACCACTACCACCACCACAACTACAACAACAACCACAACTACCACCACTACCACTACTACCACCACTACCACCACCACCACCACTACCACAACTACCACAACTACCACAACTACCACAACTACCATCAATACCACCACCACCACTACCACAACTACCACTACTACCACAACAACCACCACTACCACAACTACCACCCCTACCACCACCACCACAACTACCACCACCACCACAACTACCACCACCACAACTACCACAACTACCACCACTACTACCACAACAACCACCACCACCACAACTACCACCACCACCACAACTACCACCACCACCACAACTACCACCACTACCACAACTACCACCATCATTACAACTACCACCACTACCACCACTACCACCACTACCACAAATACCACTACAACTACCACCACCACCACAACTACCACCACTACCACAACTACCACCACTACCACAACTACCACAACTACCACAACTACCACCACAACTACTACCACTACCACCACAACTACCACCACCACCACAACTACCACCACTACCACAACTACCACCACTACTACAACTACCACCAGTACCACAACTACCACCACAACTACCATCACTACCACAACTACCACCACTATTACAACTACCACCACTACCACAACTACCAGCACTACCACCACTACCACAACTAAAACCATAACTACCACCACTACCACAACTACCACCACAACTGCCACCACAACCACAACTACCACCACTACCACCACTACCACAACTACCACTACAACTACCACCACTACCACAACTACCACCACAACTACCACCACAACTACCACAACTACCTCCACAACTACCACCACTACCACAACTACCACAACTACCACCACAACTACCACCACAACTACCACAAGTACCTCCACAACTACCACCACAACTACCACCACAACTACAACAACTACCTCCACAACTACCACAACTACCACCACAACTACGACAACTACCTCCACAACTTCCACCACTACTACCACCACAACTACCACAACTACCTCCACAACTACCACCACAACTACCACCATTACCACCACTACCACGACTACCACTACAACTACCACCACTACCAAGACTACCACCACTACCACAACTACCACCACTACCACAACTACCACCATAACTACCACAACTACCACAACTACAACTACCATTACAACTACCACCACAACTACCACCACAACTACCACCACTACCACAACTACCACCACTACCACCACCCACAACTACCACACTACCACCACTATGCACAACTGCCACACTACCACAACTACCACACTATCCAGCTACCACCAGACTACCACAACAACTACCACAGCTACCACCACCACTACCACACTCTCACCTACACTACTACCACCTAAACTACCACCATCTACCTTACATGCTACCTCCACTCCACTATCTCACATTACCTAACATGAGATACTCATTCATAATTTTCTTTAATTCTTTAAAGGAACTGAGTAAGTTGCCTCAGGCAGCACGTGACCACTGTTGTGCACGTGCTGAGGTGAGGCTGAGATCCTGAGGTGAAGCTGAGGTACTGAGGTGAAGCTGAGGTACTGAGGTGAAGCTGAGGTACTGAGGTGAAGCTGAGGTACTGAGGTGAAGCTGAGGTACTGAGGGGAAGCTGAGGTACTGAGGTGAAGCTGAGGTTCTGAGGTGAAGCTGAGTGTGCTGAGGTGAAGTTAAGGAGAAGCTGAGGATGCTGAGGTGAAGCTGAGGGTGCTGAGGTGAAGCTGAGGTTCTGAGGTGAAGCTGAGGTTCTGAGGTGAAGCTGAGGTACTGAGGGGAAGCTGAGGTTCTGAGGTGAAGCTGAGGGTGCTGAGGTGAAGTTGATGGTGCTGAGGTGAAGCTGAGGGTGCTGAGGTGAAGTTGAGGGTGCTGAGGTGAAGCTGAGGGTGCTGAGGTGAAGTTGAGGATGCTGAGGTGAAGCTGAGGGTGCTGAGGTGAAGTTGAGGGTGCTGAGGTGAAGCTGAGGGTGCTGAGGTGAAGTTGAGGATGCTGAGGTGAAGCTGAGGGTGCTGAGGTGAAGCTGAGGGTGCTGAGGTGAAGTTGAGGGGGCTAGGTGAAGTTGAGGGTGCTGAGGTGAAGTTGAGGTGCTGAGGTGAAGCTGAGGTGCTGAGGTGAAGTGAGGGTGCTGAGGTGAAGCTGAGGGTGCTGAGGGGAAGTTGAGGGTGCTGAGGTGAAGCTGAGGTCTGAGGTGAAGTTGAGGTGCTGAGGTGAAGCTGAGGTGCTGAGGTGAAGTTGAGGTGCTGAGTGAAGTTGAGGGTGCTAGGTGAAGCTGAGGGTGCTGAGGTGAAGTTGAGGGTGCTGAGGTGAAGCTGAGGGTGCTGAGGTGAAGTTGAGGGTGCTGAGGTGAAGTTGAGGGTGCTGAGGTGAAGTTGAGAGTGCTGAGGTGAAGTTGAGGGTGCTGAGGTGAAGCTGAGGGTGCTGAGATGAAGTTGAAGGTGCTGAGGTGAAGTTGAGAGTGCTGAGGTGAAGTTGAGGGTGCTGAGGTGAAGTTGAGGGTGCTGAGTGAAGTTGAGGTGCTGAGTGAAGTTGAGGTGCTGAGGTGAAGCTGAGGGTGCTGAGGTGAAGTTGAGGTGCTGAGGTGAAGTTGAGGCAGGAGGGGTGCTGAGGTGAAGTTGAGGGTGCTGAGGTGAAGCTGAGGGTGCTGAGGGAAGTTGAGTGCAGGTGGCTGAGGTGCTGAGGTGAAGTTGAGGGTGCTGAGGTGAAGTTGAGAGTGCTGAGGTGAAGTTGAGGTGCTGAGGTGAAGTTGAGGGTGCTGAGGTGAAGTTGAAGGTGCTGAGGTGAAGTTGAGAGTGCTGAGGTGAAGTTGAGAGTGCTGAGGTGAAGTTGAGGTGCTGAGTGAGTTGAAGGTGCAGGTGAAGTGAAGGTGCTGAGGTGAAGTTGAGATGCTGAGGTGAAGTTGAGAGTGCTGAGTGAAGCTGAGGTGCTGAGGTGAAGTTGAAGGGTGGTGAGTTAGAGTGCTGAGGTGAAGTTAGAGTGTTGAGGGAACTGAGGGTGTGAGTGAAGTGAGAGGTGAGTGAAGCGAGGTGCGAGGTGAGTGAGGATGCTGAGGTGAGTGAGAGTGTTAGGTGAAGTGGGTGCTGAGGTGAAGCTGAGGGTGTGAGGTGAAGTTGAGAGGAGTTAAGGCTGAGAGGTTTGATAGAAAGCGTGATAGGGGGAGAGTGGGAGGGGGTGGTAGAGGGATGGGTGATAGAGGAGAGGGTGATGAGGAGAGGGGTGATGGAGGAGGGGTTATCGAGGGAAGGGAGATTATAGAGGGGATGATGTGATAAAGGGAGAGGTATGATGATAGAGGAGATGGGGAGATAGAGGGAGGGGGTGGGAATGTAAATTTGAGTGATATTGCATGGACACGCTTAGGTAGGGGGCTGTCACAAGGCATGAGGGGAGGGAGGGGATGGATGGAGGAGGGAAATGATGATTGGGGAGGCATGGAACGAGCGGTGGGTCGTGATGTGATGGGTAGTTGGGTCGTTAGACACTAATCACCCTCTTTGTTGTGAAGGGTGGTGTTATTGTGTTGGGGAAGGGGGAGGAGGGGGTCGCTGAGATGTCAGAGGGGAAGAAATGGGAGAGAGAGAGAGAGAGACATGACACCAGCATCCCTGAAGAGATTATCTCAGCATCCATAAATCATCTCCTAATAAATTAAATTTATTCATAATTCTTACACGTAAATATATATATATATATATATATATATATATATATATATATATATATATATATATATATATATATATATATATATATATATATATATATATATATATATATCTTCCCCTTCCCCTCCCTTCCCCCCCCCTCAAGGGAGACTGACCAAGGTCTTTCTGTTGTCGTCAGTAACAGGGAAAAAATTTGAGAATACATGATAAAAAAAAAGAAATATTCCACGAACTCACACAAATCTATATGCAAAAAAAAAAAAAGAGAGAGAAAAAAAATGTGCCGGAGTTTTGGTGTGTTTGGAGAGGCAGAGGCAGCGAGGGGGGATGAAAGAGAATGGTATTATCAAAAGAAACAAAAGAGTTTTATCTCTCTCTCTCTCTCTCTCTCTCTCTCTCTCTCTCTCTCTCTCTCTCTTCTCTCTCTCTCTCTCTCTCTCTCTCTCTCTCTCTCTCTCTCTCTCTCTCTCTTCTCTCTCTCTCCCTTTTCTCTTTTTATCTGTGTGTGTGTGAGTATTTCTATGTATCTCTCTCTTTATCTCTCTCTGTCTCTCTCTCTCCCTCTCTCTATCTATCTATCTATCTCCCCTCCACTAGTATTTACTTGTATTCGGTCAGCATCAAGGTCGACCTTGAGGGTATCAACTAGCACTTACTTGTATCTTGTCTCCATCAAGGTCGACCTTGAGGGTATCTACTAGCACTTACTTGTATCTTGTCTCCATCAAGGTCGACCTTGAGGGTATCTACTAGCACTTACTTGTATCTTGTCCCCATCAAGGTCGACCTTGAGGGTATCTACTAGCACTTACTTGTATGTTGTCCCCATCAAGGTCGACCTTGAGGGTATCTACTAGCACTTACTTGTATCTTGTCCACATCAAGGTCGACCTTGAGGGTATCTACTAGCACTTACTTGTATTCTGTCCTCGGGAAGGTCGAGTTTGAGGGAGAGCATCTCTCTAGCGTACACGTCTGGGTAATGAGCATCCTTGAAGGCTTTCTCCAGTTCCTCCAGCTGGTAGGAGGTGAAGATGGTCCTGTGATGAGAGATAAGGAGGATTTAGAGGCTAGGAGGAGGAAGGTAGAGGTGGGATCCATACATAGCTTGAAGAATAGGCATGATAGGGCGTATGCAGTCAGGAGAGTGAAGGCAGTGGAGAGGTGGAGGACCAAGAGCTGTGAATTGACCCATTTTACCACACACACACACAATACATAATAAAGAGGAAACAGATATCTGATTGGTTGTTTTAAATGGTTGTTCAGTGTTCATCACCAACTAAACATTAATGTTCAATGTAATTTTTATATTTTCTAATTCTTGTATATATATATGTGTGTGTGTGTGTGTGTGATGAGAGCAGCAGCAGCAGCAGCAGCAGCAGCAGCAGCAGCAGCAGCAGCAGCAGCAGACACAGTTGGTATCTTCTTATTAACCTCAACACCTCTCTTGTACCTTCTTAATTGTCGACCCAAACTTCACACAATGCTCCCTCGCCTTCACTCTCCCAAGAGTTCACAGATGACTATTGTTTTGACTGTTCTGACACACAGAGAGAGAGGTAGCTTCTTCTTATTTCTTCTTCTTCTTTCTTCTTCTTCCTTTTTTAACTTTTTCTTCTAACTTCTCCTTCTACGTCGAGACTATATTGTTATCCCTACATTAATTATTAAAATATTCTTGACTGGTGGTGAACAGGTGATATGCAGCCTTAATGACCCTCGTGTAGTAGATAGACTTCAAACCAAATTAACCAACCTACTAAGATCGTCTCTGGTGCACACACGTATCTGTGTTCACTAACTTTAGTGCTCAAATTCCTGATCGTCTCTCCAACGTATTACTTTTAACAGTGACCACACGGGATCAGGTACACTCAAACAGTAGAAGTTGTCTAGTGAAATCTCTAGTAGATGTTGCAGGAGCTAAGTGGATGTTGCAGGAGCCAAGTGGATGTTGCAGGAGCCACGTGGATGTTGCAGGAGAAAAGGGGATGTTGCTTGCAGCCAGTATTGTGTTGCTAGCTACAGTGTTACTAGGGAAGACACCCTGGTTGGTTAATTGGTATAAATCCTATCGACTTCAGCAGAGTCATTATGCGTGCACGTGACCCATACACTAACGACTCTGTCATCCCTTAAAAAGGGATTAATCCCTTAAAAGGGGTGTTAATCCCTCTAAAAAGAGAATTAAAGTAACCTCTCTGTGTATAAGGGGAGAATCATAATATATGATTGAGTCAAACATGAACTTCCTTCCTCGTCTATGAATCTTTTGATTCTGATTCCCAGTGCAAGAATCACAGTTAAACTGGAATCAATCTTATTTGAAGGTCTGAGAGAAATGATAAAGAATATGGATACGAATGAGAATTAGAGAGAAAATAGAGGATAATGTCATCCTTAATGAGCATAAGCTGTAAGCTTTCTTAAGTCGTAAGCTCAGGAGGTGTAACAATATACAGTGTAGTGAGGTCAGGTCAGGTCAGGTCAGGTCAGATTAGGTTAGGTTAGGTTAGCTCAGGTTAGGTTAGGTTAGGTCAGGTTAGGTTAGGTTAGGTCAAGTTAGGTCAGGTTAGGTTAAGTTAGGTTATGTCAGGTTAGGTTAGGTTAAGTTAGGTTAGGTTTGGTCAGGTCAGGTCAGATTAGGTTAGGATAGGTTAGGTTAGGTAGGTCAGGTCAGGTTAGGTTAGGTTAGGTCAGGTCAGGTCAGGTCAGGTTAGGTCAGGTCAGGTCAGGTTAGGTTAGGTTAGGTCAGGTCAGGTTAGGTTAGGTTAGGTCAGGTTATGTTAGGACAGGTTAGGTCAGGTCAGGTCAGGTTAGGTTAGGTTAGGTTAGGTCAGGTCAGGTTAGGTCAGGTCAGGTTAGGTCAGATCAGGTTAGGTTAAATTAGGTTGATCCTAAAATCTGTTTGTAAGTTTGGTGTTGGTTTTGTAAGGAAATTTGATAAGTTTGTGGGACCTGCATATAGTGGGTGCTCTCTAAAGTGTAACACCACTACTGTTATCAAAGATTATTCCTTGGGTAGCGTTGAAAAAGGGTTGGCCAGACATTTTTGTTAGTGGGTTTGGGTAGGACCTGCCTAGTATGGGCCAATAAGCCTCCTGCAGTGCTCCACCTTTCTTGTGTTGTTATATTCCAAGTCTCGGAGCACAGTGCTGACCCTACCTGGAGGGTGTTAAAGAGGTCGATGCCCCCGCTACCCGGTCATTGCCCAGACCTCAGCTATCAATTTTCTTCTCCCAATTTCATGCCTCAGTTGATAGTTCTGTTTTTAACACCTCATATATAGATTGTGTACAGAGACGAACCTGGGACTGATATCCCGAGTTTGCAATATTTCATCAGTTGCCAGTAGTCTGTGCAATCTATGGGAATCACCAGCTAGGAATAACTTAGACACACACAAATCAGCAGTTAGAACGCCACTGGGAAACACAAATCTGAAAATGGGACACAATTCAGAGGGAAAGTTACACAATAGGGAAGAAATGGGGGTTATCCACGACCCCCCTCCCCCCACCGAAAACAAATTGAAATAGTGGAATGGGAATAGAAGTGAAAATATGAGGAATGGGAATAGGATTATCAGCTAACTGGGAGAGGGAATTGATTGGTTGAGGGATGGTAAATACGAGGAATGGGAAGGAGGAGAGAGGGAGGGAGGGATGGGATGGAGGATGGAAATAGGTATGGAAGCAGCAAATCATTAACGAGATGGAAGGATGTAAATCCCTCGTAAAATATCAACCTTCTCGCTGTTGGAGACGACTTGTCATGATAGGACTCCATTACCAGAGTGATGGAGAGAGGGAGAGAGAGAGAGAGAGAGAGAGAGAGAGAGAGAGAGAGAGAGAGAGAGAGAGAGAGAGAGAGAGAGAGAGAGAGAGAGAGAGAGAGAGGGAGAGAGAGAGGGAGAGAGAGAGAGAGAGAGTAATCTGGTGTGTAATCTGGCACAGTCCAATATTCGAAGCTGGAGGAACAAGGAACATCAGATTAACCTCAGATTTTGACGATACACTAATGAGCCAACAGCCTGGTTGATCAGAGCCTGAATACCGATTAACGGACGGAGGTTTGAGCTTTCACACTCTCACACACACTCAGAGTCCACTATCTCCCCCGCTCGTTACAACTGATACCACCAGGATTGACCTACAACGATTCCACTCTCAAAAGGTCACCTGTCCGAGGTCAGCTGTCTGGGATCAGCTGCCTGGGGTCAACTGTTTGGGCTTAGGGGAGGGGGTCAGCTGTCTGAGGTCAGCTGCCTGGGGTCAATTGTTCTGGTTAAAGGGGGTCAGCTGTCTGAGGTCAGCTGTCTGGGGGTCAGCTGTCCGGGCTCAGGGTCGTCAGCTATCTGGGGTCAGCTGTTTGAGGGTCAGCTGTTTGGGGGTCATATGTCCGGGTTCAGGGGAGTCAGCTGTCTGGGGGTCAGCTCTCCTGGTTCAAGGGGGTCAGTTGTCTGGGGTCAGGGGTCAGCAATCAGCAGCACTCACCTGATTAAGACATCTATCATCACGAGTAGTATGTAGTAATATCAGAGAGTGAAATCAGATTCTTTAGTCTTCCTCTCCAGGAATATCATCTAGTCTGTGACCAGATCTTAATATATATATATATATATATATATATATATATATATATATATATATATATATATATATATATATATATATATATATATATATATATATATATATATATATACACACACTTGCTCCCTCACGGGTCATCATATGGCTAAGACCCCCACGCCAGGGAAGTATTTGTCCTGTTTCCTGAAAAAACCTGACCTAACCTAATGTTGCGGCCTCCTACCCAACTGTTGGTTAGGTCGTTAACCTGCCGGTCTACCTCACTGTGTTCACCAGACTGCCTCACGGAGTTCACCTGAAGGTGACACCTGCTGACTTCAATTCCTTGCAGGCTTCTGTAGCAGACCTCAGCGGCCTGTGGGTCTCTCTCACCTCAGTCTGTTGACTTCAGTTCCCGCTGACCTCAGTTGTGTCATACTGAAAGTCAAGTAGTGTCTGGTAACCTAACCCAGTAAGTGTTGTAGTGTCAGGTGACACGGACACGGAAGCGTTGTGGAATGTAAAGGTGTTGTGTAACCCGGTGAGTGCTGTAGTGTCATGACACGGAGTAAAGGCAGTACAGAGACTGAGTGTCATGACACGGAGTAAAGGCAGTACAGAGACTGAGTGTCATGACACGGAGTAAAGGCAGTACAGAGACTGAGTGTCATGACACGGAGTAAAGGCAGTACAGAGACTGAGTGTCATGACACGGAGTAAAGGCAGTATCGTGGATATACCACGGAGATGGAGTGTCATGAAACACGGAGAATAGGGGGTGTCATGGGACACGATGATGGAGTGTCATGACACTGGGATTGGTAGTGTCGTGAGACACCAGAAGACGGCAGTGCCATACGACACTGAGGCACTATAGGATCCTGAACGCTGCCATGTTAATGCACTGGTAATACCAAGATACACTTCCTGTGTGGAGGTGTTTTTATAAGAGAACCAGTGTTTGTAATACTTCCTAACCTAACCTGACCTAACCTAACCTAACCTGACCTAACCTGACCTAACCTGACCTAACCTGACCTAACCTGACCTAACCTGACCTAACCTGACCTAACCTGACCTAACCTGACCTAACCTGACCTAACCTGACCTAACCTGACCTAACCTGACCTAACCTGATCTAACCTAACCCAACCTAACCCAACCTAACAGTGGAGGCCTACTGTAGTGGAGGATTACTGTAGTGGAGGTTTACTGTACTGGAGGCTTACTGTAGTGGAGGATTACTGTAGTGGAGGCCTACTGTAGTGGAGGCCTACTGCAGTGGAGGCTTGGTGTAGTGCAGGCCTACTGTAGTAGAGGCCTACTGTATTGGAGGACTACTGTAGTGGAGGCTTACTGTAGTAGAGGATTACTGTAGTAGAAGCCTACTGTAGTGGAGGCCTACTGTAGTAGAGGCCTACTGTAGTGGAGGTTTACTGTAGTGGAGGCCTACTGTAGTGGAAGCTTACTGTAGTGGAGACTTACTGTAGTGGAGGCCTACTGTAGTAGAGGTTTACTGTAGTAGAGGCCTACTGTAGTGGAGGCTTACTGCAGTGGAGATTTACTGTAGTAGAGGTTTACTGTAGTAGAGGCCTACTGTAGTGGACGCCTATTGTAGTGGAGGCCTACTGTAGTAGAGGCCTACCGTATTGGAGGCCTACTGTAGTGGAGGCCTACTGTAGTGGAGGTCTACTGTAGTAGAGGTTTACTGTAGTAGAGGCCTACTGTAGTAAAGACCTATTATAGTGGAGGCCTACTGTAGTAGAGACCTACTGTAGTGGAGGCCTACTGTAGTAGAGGTTTACTGTAGTAGAGGCCTATTGTAGTGTAGGCCTATTTTAGTGGAGGCCTACTATAGTAGAGGGAGGGAGAGTAGGAGGGAGGGAGAGTAGGAGGGAGGGAGAGTAGGAGGGAGGAAGAGTAGGAGGGAGGGAGAGTAGGAGGGAGGGAGAGTAGGAGGGAGGGAGAGTAGGAGGGAGGGAGAGTAGGAGGGAGGGAGAGTAGGAGGGAGGGAGAGTAGGAGGGAGGGAGAGTAGGAGGGAGGAAGAGTAGGAGGGAGGGAGAGTAGGAGGGAGGGAGAGTAGGAGGGAGGGAGTGGAGAGGCAAGGGAAAGGGAGAAGGAAGTAAGGGAGAGCAGGGAGGGATTGAAGGAAGAAATGGGTGGGAAAGAAGAGAAGAAAAAGGGAGGAAGGACAAGGAGAGGGAGGTAAGGGAGAGCAGTTAGGGGGAGGGAGAGGGAGAAGGAGGGAACAGAGCTCAATACTCCCTCTATATTTGATGGAGGGGTCGCAGCCTCCATCCCTACTATGGCTTTTACCCTTATTGACTATATTCTCCCTCTTAATAATAGAGGGAGAGACAGAGAGAGAGGGAGAGAGAGACAGACAGAGAGGGAGAGAAAGACAGACAGAGAGGGAGAGAGAGACAGAGAGGGAGAGAGAGACAGACAGAGAGGGAGGGAGAGAGACAGACAGAGAGGGAGGGAGAGAGACAGAGAGAGAGATTAGTTAGATCTCCCTCTCCCATTCCCCCTCACCCTTCAAGGGTGCTGGTAAAGGGATCTTGTTCAAGGAAGCTGGAGATAACCTCCTTTCCCTTGGATCAAACCTGATCATTTCTCATCCTCCACACTGTTTGACCTTGTATTTGTTTAATAATAATAAAAATAATAATAATAATAATAATAGTAATAATAATAATAATATTAACAATAATAATAATAATAATAATAATAATAATAATAATAATAATAATAATAATAATAATAATAATAATAATAATAATAATAATTAATAATAATAATAATAATAAAATTAATAATAATAATAATAATAATAATAATAATAATAATAATAATAATAATAAAATAATAATAATAATAAATAATAATAATAATAATAATAATAATCAATAAATAATAATAATAATAATAATAATAATAATAATAATAATAATAATAATAACAACAATAATAATAATAATAATAATAATAATAATAATAATAATAATAATAATAATAATAATAATAATAATATTAATAATAACAATAATAATAATAACAACACAAAATATACATTGAAATACAAACCTGGAAAACTAACCTAAAAAACAAGCGAGAAAAAAGTCATAGAAGTCAATTAAACAACAACACAACAAAAGCGGAATAAATAATTGGTAATTGCCCCATGACCCAAATTACCACAATAAATACACTAATTAAAAATAATAGCATAAAAAAATCCCATCCCCCACCAGACCACAAATTGGAAAGGGACAAGTATGACATTAATTATATATATATATATATATATATATATATATATATATATATATATATATATATATATATATATATATATATATATATATATATATATATATATATGAGAATTTGTTGGGGCCATTATTGGCTAACTCAAATGGTCGGTGTGGCCATTAACGCCGTTGCTAAAACATTTGCATGCCAATGATAATGCTGGCAACGAACACCAGTAACAACGATGGTGATTTCAGCTTTCTGTTTTTTTTTTGGCTTGGTGAGTGTTGTGGGTTTACCGCGATGGGCAAATATAAATTGAATTGAAAGGTTCGTAGCCCTGGGTGTGTGGATTATGTATATCACTATATGTGGGGTAATTGATTCTGTTTTGCTGGTATATACATACATATATATCTATATATATATATATATATATATATATATATATATATATATATATATATATATATATATATATATTATTAATACATCGGCAGTTTCCCACCAAGGTACGGTGGCCCGAAAAAGAAAAACGTTTATCATCATTCACTCCATCACTGTCTTTCCATAGTCGTACTGACACTACAGTTATAAAACAGTTATAAAACTCCTTCAGAGTGCAGGCACTGTACTTCCCATCTCCAGGACTCAAGTCCGGCCTGCCGGTTTCCCTGAATCCCTTCATAAATGTTACCTTGCTCACACTCCAACAGCACTTCAAGTATTAAAAACCATTTGTCTCCAATCGCTTCTAACACGCACACTTGCTGGAAGTCCAAGCCCCTCGCACACAAAACCTCCTTTACCCCCTCCCTCCAACATTTAATTGGCCGACCCCTACCCCGCCTTCCCTCCACTACATATTTATACAATCTTGAAGTCATTCTATTTCATTCCATTCTCTCTACATGTCCAAACCACCTCAACAACCCCTCCTCAGCTCTGGATAATAGTCTTGGTAATCCCACACCTCCTCCTAATTTCCACACTACGAATTCTCTGCATTATATTCACACCACACATTGACCTCAGACATGACATCTCCACTGCCTCCAGCCTTCTCCTCGTTGCAACATTCATCACCCATGCTTCACACCCATATAAGAGTGTTGGTATAACTATACTCTCATACATTCCCCTCTTTACTTCCATGGACAAAGTTCTTTGTCTCCACAAGCTCCTCAGTGCACCACTCACCCTTTTCCCCTCATCAATTCTATGATTCACCTCATCCTTCATAGACCCATCCGCCGACATGTCCACTCCCAAATATCTGAATACATTCACCTCCTCCATACTCTCTCCCTCCAATCTGATATCCAATCTTTCGTTACCTATTTTTTTGTTATCCTCATCACCTTACTCTTTCCTATATTCACTTTCAATTTTCTTCTTTTACACACCCTACCAAACTCATCCACCAACCTCTGCAACTTCTCTTCAGAATCCCCCAAAAGCACAGTGTCATCAGCAAAGAGCAACTGTGACAACTCCCACTTTGTGTTAGATTCTTTATCTTTTAACCCCACACCTCTTGCCAACACCCGAGCATTCACTTCTCTTACAACTCCATCTATAAATATATTGAACAACCACGGTGACGTCACACATCCTTGTCTAAGGTCTACTTTTACTGGGAAATAATCTCCCTCTCTCCTACATACTCTAACCTGAGCCTCACTATCCTCGTAAAGACTCTTCACCGATTTTCAGCTACTACTACTACTACTACTACTACTACTACTACTACTACTACTACTACTACTAATAATAATAATAATAATAATAATAATAATAATGATAGTCTTATGTTTCAAAGGGGTGGATCAGAAGGTTTCTGTTTACATATATTTAGAGATAACTTTAATCCCTGTAAGCCTTTTTTTCTGGTATTAAAGTATTCTTGACCGGTGGTGACCAGGTGACATGCAGCCTTAATGACCCTCGTGTACTCATGTAGTAGATAGACTTTAAACCCCATTAAAAAACAAAAAGTCTTAATGACCCTCATTAACCAGTCTTAATGATCCTCGTGTAGTAGATAGACTTTAAACCCCATTAACCAGCACACCAGTCTTAATGACCCTCTCGTAATTTAAACCCCATTAACCATCCTAACTACTACTCATGGCTGAGTAATAATTAGGGATCTTAATAATCGTACTAAGTAGCAATTAGGAACTTTTATGGGAGATTATCTCACCTAATTATAGATGATAATCAGACCTAATGTAAATTATAGGAGAAAATAATATGGGATATGAATTAGAGAAGAGAGAGAGACTCTCTCTCAGGGAGAGATACAACTACAAAAGAAGGGAATTATGAATTATGACTTTTTTTCTCTCTCTCTCTATCTCTACCTCTCTATCTATCTATCTCTCTGTCTCACCTGTGTCTTCTTTTCTTCTTCTTCTTCCTTGAGAGACCGAGGGCAGACGGGTCCCCAGGCTTCCCCAGCAGTGACTCAGAACTGAAGCCTGTTGGAAATACCAGTGGTGGTTAGTGATAGTTAGTGGTGGTTAGTGGTAGTTAGTGGTGGTTAGTGGTAGTTA
>WNWK01001338.1:162500-185000 GCA_009830355.1 Cherax destructor
CACTGCCCCAGAAGACCCACACTGCTCCAGCAGACCCACACTGCTCCAACAGACCCATACTGCTCCAGCAGACCCACACTGCTCTAGCAGACCCACACTGGTTCAGCAAACCCACACTGTTCCAGCAGACCCACACTGCTCCAGCAGACCTGGTCTTCCAGCAGAACCACGCTGCTTCAGCAGACCCACAATGCTCCAGCAGACCTGGTCTTCCAGCAGACCCACACTGCTCCAGTAGACCCACACTGCTCCAGCTAACCCATACTGCTCCAGCAGACCCACACTGCCCCAGCAGACTCACAATGCTCCAGAAGACCCACACTGTTCCAGCAGGCCCACACTGCTCCAGCAGACCCACACTGTTCCAACAGACCCACACTGATCCAGCAGACCCACACTGCTCCAGCAGACCCACACTGCTCCAACAGACCCACACTGCTCCAGCAGACCCACACTGATCCAGCAGACCCACACTGCTCCAGCCGACCCACACTGATCCAGCCGACCCACACTGATCCAGCCGACCCACACTGATCCAGCCGACCCACACTGATCCAGCCGACCCACACTGCTCCAGCAGACCCACACTGCTCCAGCCGACCCACACTGCTCCAGGAGACCCACACTGCTCCAGCAGACCCACTGTTAAAGCTACCTGGGAGTTCCCAGGTCTCAGGAACACCTCTCCCACACAACAAGGGAGAAATGGAATCCAAACCTCCAGAACAATAACATTCAACTCCTCTTATAACGCGATTAGAATCCAATCCCACACGTCATTCTTTTAGGTTTGCCCCTGATTCAGAATTATATGCAATTGAGGAGGCTTACAGGCGCCAGTAGTCCAGTTGTGAGGGGAATCAGATGGCATCTTAGTGCTTTTAAAACCTATTGAAACCCTTAAAATTCCCCTTTTGAAAGAATTAGAATGAATTCAAAATAAACCACAGGAAACCATTAGAAAAATATCCGGTGCTTTTAGAAAGCCCTCTGAGAGAGGGAGAGAGGGAGAGAGTGTGTGAGAGAGAGAGAGAGAGTGAGAGAGAGAGTGAGAGAGAGAGAGAGTGAGAGAGAGAGAGAGAGGAGCAGGGTGTGTGTTAACAATGGGATCACTGGTGTGTTGGTGTTCTGTCAGTAAGTCTTAAGAAGGTATATGGTAGTTATATGTAAGCAAGGTATTGGTCTCTCTCTCTCTCTCTCTCTCTCTCTCTCTCTCTCTCTCTCTCTCTCTCTCTCTCTCTCTTCTCTCTCCTCTCTCTCTCTCTCTCTTTCTTTTCCTCTTTTTCTTCTTCTTCTCTTCTCTCTCTCCTATCTATATCTATCTATCTCTCTTCTTCTTATTCTCTCTTCTCTCTCTCTCTCTTTCTATATATATAAAATATATATATATATATATATATATATATATATATATATATATATTATCCCTGCCATCTTTGAAAATAATAATAATAATAATAATAATAATAATAATAATAATATATAATATATAATAATAATAATAATCATGATAATAAACAATATAACAATAATAGTGACATAACCACATCCCCAACAAGATCAACACAACTACCCCCAACAACAACACAACTACTACCCCCACAATAACCACACTACTACCCCCAACAACACCACAACTACTACCCCCACAATAACCACACTACTACCCCCAAACCACACTATACCCCACAACTAACACCCTACCCCCAACAACAACCACAACTACTACCCCACAACAACCACACTACTACCCCAACAACACACTCTACACAACACCACTACTACCCCCAACAACACACAACTACACCCCAAACCACTACTACCCCCAACAACAACCACAACTACTACCCCACAACCACACTACTACCCACAAACCACTACTACCCCCACAAAACCACTACTACCCCACAACTACTACCCCAACAACAACCACAACTACTACCTCCACAATACCACACTACTACCCCCAACAACAACCACAACTACTACCTCCACAATAACCACACTACTACCCCAACAACAACCACAACTACTACCCCCACAATAACCACACTACTACCCCCAACAACAACCACAACTACTACCCCCACAATAACCACACTACTACCCCCAACAACACACAACTACTACCCCCACAATACCACTACTACCCCAACAACAACCACAACTACTACCCACAATACCACTACTACCCCAACAACAACCACAACTACTACCCCCACAATAACCACACTACTACCCCCAACAACAACCACAACTACTACCCCCACAATAACCACACTACTACCCCCAACAACAACCACAACTACTACCCCCACAATAACCACACTACTACCCCAACAACAACCACAACTACTACCCCCACAATAACCACACTACTACCCCCAACAACAACCACAACCTACTACCCTCTACCAACAACACCATACTACCCACACACACACTACTACCCCAACAACAACCACAACTACTACCCCCACAATCAACCACACTACTACCCCCAACAACAACCACAACTACTACCCCCACAACAACCACATACTACCCACAACAACACACTACTCCCCCACAACAACCACAACTACTCCCCACAAACCACCTACTACCCCACAACCACAACTACTACCCCCACAACAACCACAACTACTACCCCAACAACAACTACAACTACTACCCCCAACAACAACCACAACTACTACCCCCAACAACAACCACAACTACTACCCCCAACAACAACCACAACTACTACCCCACAACAACCACACTACTACACCCCCTCCCTAAAAGTGAAATCGCTGGACTTGCTTCGACCTCCTTCCTTCCCCTTGTTCCCTCCCTGTCCCCCATTCCCTCTCCCCTCCCCTTTCTCCCGTTCCCACCTCCTCGTATTACCTTCTCTCCCCCTTTCTTATTATCGCCCCTTTCTCTATATTTCCCTCATTCTGTGTGTTCCTGTGCTATTGTCTCTCTCTCCTAAACACACACACGCACACACACACACACGCTCTCGCTTCACGCACGGAGGGCCCGGGTTCTATTCCCGACGGGGCGGAAACATTTCGAAGTGTTTCCTTCACACACACATACATACAACAGGCCTAGTGTCAAATCGACATGTGCCTAGGACAAAATGGTAACTAACTAACACCAGGCCAGAAGCTATGACTCGACCCCTGCAACCACAACTAGGTGAGTACACACACACAATATATATATATATATATATATATATATATATATATATATATATATATATATATATATATATATATATATATATATATATATATATATATATAGGGCTTCAGGAGTGTATATATATATATATATATATATATATATATATATATATATATACACCAAGTGATGTATATCTCTCTCTCTCTCTCTCTTTGTCTCTCGTCCATCACTCACACATAGAGACAAATCTCTCACACACCATCTATCTTCCTGTCCTCCTCCTCCTCACCTGTCACCATCTTCTTACCCTCCCCTCCCTCCCTCCTTCACTACCTGGATGAAAGATATCTCACTCTCTTTGATATCTTCTCTCTTGATTACTAGTTCTAAGAGGCCCTTCTTGTATTGAATCTTGGCACTGTCACTCTCTGGCTAGACAGCTAGACAGGCACTGTCTCCCTGGACGACACTGTCCTCTCTCGCTAGACAGCTAGACAGGCACTGTCTCCCTGGACGACACTGTCACTCTACCTGTCTAGCCAGGGAATATATATATATATATATATATATATATATATATATATATATATATATATATATATATATATATATATATATATATATATATAGATAGATAGATAGATAGATCGACAAAATTGTAACTATATATATATATATATATGTCGTGCCGATTAGGTAAAACTTGCGATTTTGGCTTAGTAGCAACGCTCACTTTGCCATATGAGACAAGTGAAAATTTGTGTATGCAATAATTTCGCCAAAATTATTCTGAACATAACGAAAAAATATATTTCATTGTGTTTGTTTATTATTAAATTATTGTAAATGTATCTAAAATATATTTAGTTGGGTTAGGCTAAATTAAATTGCGCTTGTTGTAATAAGGTTAGGTAGGTTTTCAAAGTTTCTCTTGGTACAAAATTATAAATTCTTACATTAACATAAATGAAAAAATATATCTTTAAACGTATAAGAGAAAATTTTAGAAAGGACTTAATTTTAAATGAGTTCTTGCTAATTGACCAGTTTTACCTAATCGGCACGACATATATATATATATATATATATATATATATATATATATATATATATATATATATATATATATATATATATATATATAATTTTTTTTAAATTTTAGAACTCAATTTATAAATTTTTGAAAAAAAACTCACAACAGATTTGAAAACACTGAGTTGTATCAATATATTTTTTTTTCCAATTTGCAAAAAAAAGAAAAAAAGAAAATCATTCCCATGGGTTTATGTGTGTTTTATTCTGGTACACATGAGGACTATATAGGCGTAGTGTGTGTGTGCACACGTAGGTTCATGTGTACGTACATGTGAACGTACATGATTACACTCACACATGCATCTCTCATTCATATGTAAGTAATAATAATAATAATAATAATAATAATAATAATAATAATAATAATAATAATAATAATAGTTATAATAATAATAATAATAATAATAATAATAATAATAATAATAATAATAATAGTTATAATAATAATAATAATAATAATAATAATAATAAGAAGAAGAATAATAATAATAATAATATAATAGTTATAATAATTATTATTATTATTAGCATTATTATTCAAATAGATATTTTAGAGTTAAGAAAATTGGTAATAGTGTTCCATCCTTTTAACCCCTTAAGTGTTTAGCGCTTCCCTGTGAAAATAATCAATAAAAAAATCTCTCCCACTTTTATTTACCCCTTAGACCACCACCCCCTAGTTACCTCACCCCCGCCCCTTAATTACCCCCTTCCCACCTAATCTATCCTCCCTCGTTCCCTCCTTCCTTGCCCCTTTCTTCCCTTCTTCCATCCTTCCCTCCCTCCTCCCTTCTTTCTTCCTCCCCTCCTTCCTCCCCTCCTTCCTCCCCTCCTTCCTCTCCTCCTTCCTCCCCTCCTTCCTCCCTCCTTCCTTCCCTTCATCCCTAACCTCGTCTCCAAACCCCCACCACACCTCATTAACCTCCAGTTAATTACCCCTCCTTCCCTCCCACCTTAACTCCCACCTTCCCTCCCTCCCTCCTCCTTCCCTCCCTCCTTCCCTTCCTCCTTCCCTCCCTCCTTCCCTCCCACCTTAACTCCCACCTTCCCTCCCACCTTCCCTCCCTCCTTCCTCCCACCTTCCTCCCACCTTCCCTCCCTCCTTCCCTCCCTCCCTCCCTCCCTGCCCAGGACAGTAACGAGCCTGTAGCAGGTGACTATGACAGGCAATTAGCCTAAATGACGGAATTAACATAATTGCTCCTGTCTGAGCTTAATTAAGCTCAAATTAGGACGCCATTTTAGTGCTTATCTCAGAGTGAATTATTCTGAAGAGAGTGAATAATATTGAGAGTGAATAATATTGAGAGTGAAGGTGTAAGAGATTACTGAAGGACTCCCAGTCCTGGGAATGGCAGAGAGGGAGACAGAGAGTAGAGAGAGAAAGTACAGGTAGTTGAGAGAGAATAGAGAGAGAAAGTAAAGGTAGTTGAGAGAGAGAGAGAGAGGGAGAGAGAGATAAAAGAGATAGAGTGAGATAGAGTGGAGAGAGAGAGAGAGAGAGAGAGAGAGAGAGAGAGAGAGAGAGAGAGAGAGAGAGAGAGAGAGAGAGAGAGAGGAGAAGCAATACGTCAGTTTTAATGACTCTTCCTGTGATTGGTTATTACAGCTGTGTGATATTTCTCTCTTTCTCTCTCTCTCTCATACACAGAGCTGATTAATACACATCCTTAATAATACACTTGTATACAATTGCTGGCGATCGATTCCCACTGACGAAGTGGGAATGGGAATATAAGAACAGGAATGGGAGGAATAATGGGAGATGGGGAGGCTGACATCTGCAGAAATACACAAATATATATATATATATATATATATATATATATATATATATATATATATATATATATATATATATATTATTTCTGTTAGGTGTGAAAATATTTTTAACTATTTTGAGTTATTTTTTCAATACGAGTTAATTCAGATTTGGATGATGGCCTCGGTGGACGAAATCAATTTGGACGGACATGACAGTTGCACTCACCACATTAAAACAATTGTGACGGCTTTCACCTGCGGATTATGACAGGCAAAATGTTGTTATATTGTGTAGGAAATTAGATGTATTGACTTGTTGACACGCTTACAGGGCAGAAAATTATATATATATATATATATATATATATATATATATATATATATATATATATATATATATATATATATATATATATATATATATATATATTTATATATATATATATATATATATATATATATATATATATATATATATATATATATATATATATATATATATATATATAACTGGTCAAAAAGGTGGTCAAAATCTCTCTAGTTATTTAAAGAAAAACAATTTGACTCCTGGCAAGTTTTAGTGTTTTATTGGTGTTTTATTAATGTGACGGGTTTATCTTCCAGTAGGATTGGTCACCCGTCATACCCGGTTCATACAGGTACTGACTTGTGTTTTGTGTGTGTGTGTGTGTGTGTGTGTGTGTATGTGTGTGTGTGTGTGTGTGTGTGTGTGTGTGTGTGTGTGTGTGTGTGTGTGTGTGTGTGTGTGTGTGTGTTGTGTGTGTGTGTGTGTGTGTGTGTGTGTGTGTGTGTGTGTGTGTGTGTGTGTGTGTGTGTGTGTGTGTGTGTGTTGTGTATAGTGTGTGTGTATGTGTGTGTGTGTGTATGTGTGTGTGTGTGTGTGTGTGTGTGTGTATGTGTGTGTGTGTGTGTGTGTGAGTGTGTGTGTGTGTGTGTGTGTGTGTGTGTGTGTGTGTGTGTGTGTGTGTGTGTGTGTGTGTGTGTGTGTGTGTGTGTGTGTGTGTGTAACTCCAAACCTAACCACCCTTACATAATTAAAACATTTAACCCCCATTAACATATACCCCCATTAACACCCCCATTAACACCTCCCCATTAACATTCCCCCCATCCCCGTGGCTCCCAACCCTGGGATAATAATCACCACAATATACATATATCATTCACAAATTTAACCTGCAGCCAGAGTGCTAAGGACACAGAGTAAATAATACTGAATCAGAAATTAATATCCAGTTTTAAATTGAATGATTTTCAATATGCATTTCTCACTTCATTAAATGACATGTCTCATTTCTCACTTCATTAAATGATATGTCTCAGTTCTCTGAATAGACGTAGAAATTATTAAATATATATATAGTCTTGATTAATATATATATATATATATATATATATATATATATATATATATATATATATATATATATATATATATATATATATATATATATATATATATATATATACATATATATATATATATATATATATATATATAATGAGAGATATATATTAATGGGAGATGATTGAGGGGTCTTGTATGTGTGTGTGTGTGTGTATTCATCGAGAGGGGTGTATTTTTCATTGTATATACACGGAGATACGTGTGTGTATATCTGGGTACATACTCCGTTGAGCTGCGTTATTCTTCGCGATATTCACCGTGTATACACCGTGTATACTCCGTGTATACTCCGTGTATATGTATACAAAGTGATGTTCCTCTCAATGCATAATACAATAACACCACCCAATGTATTTTCCATAAATTGTTTAGCAGTATTGTCATGTAAATCTGCAGATTTTTCCCACTTAAATTTTTTCACCTCCAGATTTATCAAAATCTGAACGATAACATAGTCTATCGACTCCTTGGAAGACGATAACACAGTCTATCGACTCCTTGGAAGACGATAACGCAATATATCGACTTCTTGAAAGATGACACAATCTATCGAAGCCTTGGAAGATAACAAAATCTATCTACTCTTTGGAAGAAGATAACACAATCTATCGACGCCTTGTAAGCTAATACAGTCTATCGACGTCTTGTAAGATAACACAGTCTATCGACTCCTTGGAAGAAGATAACACAATCTAGTATAACCTACAAAGATATACCTTCTTCTACCTAATTTTGTCTAATAAACAGAATTTGAAAAATTATCTATTTTTAATTGTCTAATAAAATTCTATCAGGGGAAAAAATATATTTAAAAAATAAAAACCATATGTCTAAAATTCACTGCCCTTTTTTTTGGAATTTTTTAATACCATCGAAATATTTTTTTTTCGTCTATAATACGTAAGAAAACGCAGTTTTTTTTTTTTAAATATTCACGGCGCTGATGACGTACTTTTCAGGTTATCGAAAGAATGACATTTGTGTTAGTGTTACTTTGGCTATTGTTGAAGTGGCTTCCAGAGAGACTTTTGTTAGACTTCACAAAGTCTCAATAAGACATATACTTTCCCCTAAGACTTTTGATAAAAAAAAAAATAGACAGGAAAAGGGTTAGAACGAGACATGTAAAATTTGCCCTTAAGGACAAATTTATTTCCGAAGTGAGGGCTCGCTCCTCCGTCCCCGCACATCCATCTCTCTCACCTTCACCACAACTGCAAAGTTATATTTCCATACACAGGTGTAAAGAACATGACTTTGTACCAGAGAACATGACTTTGTACAAGAGAACGTGACTTTGTACCAGAGAACACGACTTTGTACCAGAGAACATGACTTTGTACCAGAGAACACGACTTTGTACCAGAGAACACGACTTTGTACCATAGAACATGACTTTTTACCAGAGAACACGACTTTGTACCAGAGAACACGACTTTGTACCAAAGAACATGACTTTGTACCAAAGAACATGACTTTTTACCAGAGAACACGACTTTGTACCAAAGAACATGACTTTGTACCATAGAACATGACTTTGTACCAAAGAACACGACTTTGTACCAGAGAACACGACTTTGTACCAAAGAACATGACTTTGTACCATAGAACATGACTTTTTACCAGAGAACACGACTTTGTACCAGAGAACACGACTTTGTACCAGAGAACACGACTTTGTACCAAAGAACATGACTTTGTACCAAAGAATATAACTTTGTACCAAGGAATATAACTTTGTACCAAGGAATATAACTTTGTACCAAGGAATATAACTTTGTACCAAGGAATATAACTTTGTACCAAGGAATATAACTTTGTACCAAGGAATATAACTTTGTACCAAGGAATATAACATTGTACCAAGGAATATAACTTTGTACCAAAGAACATGACTTTGTACAAAATTTTATACGGTTGAAGGTTCATAGCGGAATATTCTTGTTCACACGAACGTCTTGTTCACGAGGGTACAAAAAGTTTTTTATAATAATTAGAACACGGTATAATGATCATAATAATTAGAACACGGTATAATGATCATATTAATTAGAACACGGTATAATGATCATAATAATTAGAACACGGTATAATGATCATAATAATTAGAACACGGTATAATGATCATAATAATTAGAACACAGAGAGTATAATAATCATAATAATTTACTGATATTTCTCCTGCAGCTGAAGTCGAAATTATAATTTATTGAATATAATTTTCTTGCAGCCATTATGATAATAATAATAATAATTAAAATAATAATAATAATGATAATAAATAGCAATAATAACATTAATAATAAAAATAATAATAATAATAATAATAATAATAATAATAATAATAATAATAATAATAATAATAATAATAATAATAATAATAATAATAATAATAATAATAAAAATAATGACAATAATAATTATAATAACATAATTTATATAACAAAAACTTATCTTGTAGACAATATATATATATATATATATATATATATATATATATATATATATATACATTTTTAGTTTAAATATATTAAAAAAACAGCTATTCCAAAAATGCTTATTGGAAAAAACCTAAGAAAAAACTAATGGAATCATTGGGAAATTGCGATGAGTCGACCAGTGTTGGTCCCAGACGTAAGGGGGGGGGGGGAGGGGGGTAAAATTAATATTACAATTAATCCCAGCTGGATTAACGACAATGCGGATTAAAAAATAATATAACTCACACAGTTCCCCCTCCCCCCCCTCGTTAAAAAATGCTAATTTCCATTACGACTCCAATTTTGAAGACGCATGTCGGGGGGGATAAAAAATATTCCAAAAAAATCTTAGTTAATTGCATTTAAACGCGGCGTTTGGAGAGTTAGGGCGGGGGGCGCTGCGCCCCCTCTCTCCTAGTTATGTGTATATATAATGTTGCTTAATAACATACTCTTACCACCCCCGTCCTAGTTATGTGTGTATTATGTTCGCAATTAACGAACTTCCGCCTGACAACGGAAAATGGAAATTCACTAATGTTTTGTACGGTGATTATTCAGGAGAAATTAATTCAGAGTCATTTTGTATTCTGCTGTATTCTGTTGTATTCTGGGGCCCTGCGGAGAATACTTCCCTAATGTACCCTTGTCCCTTCTTACCTCATATATATATATATATATATATATATATATATATATATATATATATATATATATATATATATATATATATATATATATATATATATATATAAAGTAACGTTATTTTGTTATTTTGTCCAGATGAACATGACTTCTTCACGAAGAGTCTGCTTGAACAATCCCTATGACAAAATATCACAGATTTTATAAAACAAGACAAGTCTTGGAGAACAAGACAAGTCTTGGAGAACAAGACAAGTCTTAGAGAACAAGACAAGTCTTGGAGAACAAGACAAGTCTTGGAGAACAATACAAGTCTTGGAGAACAAGACAAGTCTTGGAGAACAATACAAGTCTTGGAGAACAAGACAAGTCTTGGAGAACAATACAAGTCTTGGAGAACAAGACAAGTCTTGGAGAACAAGACAAGTCTTGGAGAACAAGACAAGTCTTGGGCTCCCCATATGGTCTGTAAAACCTGTGTAGAATAATTACGACAGTGTGAAAAATAGGCAAAAGTTTAGACTTGTGTGTGACTATGGTGGGGAGACTTGTGTGTGACTATGGTGGGGAGACTTGTGTTTGACTATGGTGGGGAGACTTGTGTTTGACTATGGTGGGGAGACTTGTGTGTGACTATGGTGGGGAGACTTGTGTGTGACTATGGTGGGGAGACTTGTGTGTGACTATGGTGGGGAGACTTGTGTTGACTATGGTGGGGAGACTTGTGTTTGACTATGGTGGGGAGACTTGTGTTTGACTATAGTGGGGAGACTTGTGTTTGACTATGGTGGGGAGACTTGTGTTTGACTATGGTGGGGATACTTGTGTTGACTATGGTGGGGAACTTGTGTGTGACTATGGTGGGGAGACTTGTGTTTGACTATGGTGGGGAGATTGTGTGTGACTATGGTGGGGAGACTTGTGTGTGACTATGGTGGGGAGACTTGTGTTGACTATGGTGGGGAGACTTGTGTGTGACTATGGTGGGGAGACTTGTGTGTGACTATGGTGGGGAGACTTGTGTGTGACTATATTGGGGAGACTTGTGTTTGACTATGGTGGGGAGACTTGTGTTTGACTATGGTGGGGAGACTTGTGTTTGACTATGGTGGGGAGACTTGTGTTTGACTATAGTGGGGAGACTTGTGTTTGACTATGGTGGGGATACTTGTGTGTGACTATGGTGGGGAGACTTGTGTGTGACTATGGTGGGGAGACTTGTGTTTGACTATGGTGGGGAGACTTGTGTGTGACTATGGTGGGGAGACTTGTGTGTGACTATGGTGGGGAGACTTGTGTGTGACTATGGTGGGGAGACTTGTGTGTGACTATGGTGGGGAGACTTGTGTGTGACTATGGTGGGGAGACTTGTGTTTGACTATGGTGGGGAGACTTGTGTGTGACTATGGTGGGAGACTTGTGTGTGACTATGGTGGGAGACTTGTGTTTGACTATGGTGGGAGACTTGTGTGTGACTATGGTGGGGAGACTTGTGTGTGACTATGGTGGGGAGACTTGTGTGTGACTATGGTGGGGAGACTTGTGTTTGACTATGGTGGGGAGACTTGTGTTTGACTATGGTGGGGAGACTTGTGTTTGACTATGGTGGGGAGACTTGTGTTTGACTATAGTGGGAGACTTGTGTTTGACTATGGTGGGGAGACTTGTGTTGACTATGGTGGGGAGACTTGTGTGTGACTATGGTGGGGAGACTTGTGTTTGACTATGGTGGGGATACTTGTGTGTGACTATGGTGGGGAGACTTGTGTTTGACTATGGTGGGGAGACTTGTGTTTGACTATGGTGGGGAGAGAACCCAACAACCACCATGACGATTGTTATTTCTGATTGGTGAAAGTGAAAAGTTTGAACTAATACAAGAAAGTCAAGTGGGAATATCCTGATCAGGAGTCAGCAAGGAGACCTGTGCCATATCAGGAGTCAGCAAGGAGACCTGTGCCATATCAGGAGTCAGCAAGGAGACCTGTGCCACATCAGGAGTCAGCAAGGAGACCTGTGCCATATCAGGAGTCAGCAAGGAGACCTGTGCCACATCAGGAGTCAGCAAGGAGACCTGTTCCACATCAGGAGTCAGCAAGGAGACCTGTGCCACATCAGGAGTCAGCAAGGAGACCTGTGCCACATCAGG
Organism: Cherax destructor; assembly: GCA_009830355.1. Classification (NCBI taxonomy): domain Eukaryota; kingdom Metazoa; phylum Arthropoda; class Malacostraca; order Decapoda; family Parastacidae; genus Cherax; species Cherax destructor. The sequence continues at coordinate 175,243 of WNWK01001338.1, forward strand.
AGTCAGCAAGGAGACCTGTGCTACATCAGAGTCAGCAAGGAGACCTGTGCCACATCAGAGTCAGCAAGGAGACCTGTGCCACATCAGGAGTCAGCAAGGAGACCTGTGCCACACAGTGATGACGTTACCACACCTGTGTTTACAACACTGTCTGACTTTCCCTTGTCTGATGTTGGGCAAACTCGGGGTTTAATGTGTAATACAGGTCATAACAGTGACACTGGTGTAACACAGGTCATAACAGTGACACTGGTGTAACACAGGTCATAACAGTGACACTGGTGTAACACAGGTCATAACAGTGACACTGGTGTAACACAGGTCATAACAGTGACACTGGTGTAACACAGGTCATAACAGTGACACTGGTGTAACACAGGTCATAACATTGACACTGGTGTAACACAGGTCATAACAGTGACACTGGTGTAACACAGGTCATAACAGTGACACTGGTGTAACACAGGTCATAACAGTGACACTGGTGTAACACAGGTCATAACAGTGACACTGGTGTAACACAGGTCATAACAGTGACACTGGTGTAACACAGGTCATAACAGTGACACTGGTGTAACACAGGTCATAACAGTGACACTGGTGTAACACAGGTCATAACAGTGACAGTGGTGAAACACAGGTCATAACAGTGACAGTTGTGTAACACAGGTCATAACAGTGACATTGGTGTAACACAGGTGATAACAGTGACAGTGGTGAAACACAGGTCATAACAGTGAAAGTATTGAAACACAGGTGATAACAGTGACAGTGTTGAAACACAGGTGATAACAGTGACAGTGGTGAAACACAGGTCATAACAGTGAAAGTGTTGAAACACAGGTCATAACAGTGACACTGGTGTAACACAGGTCATAACAGTGACACTGGTGTAACACAGGTCATAACAGTGACAGTGGTGAAACACAGGTCATAACAGTGACAGTGTTGAAACACAGATCATAACAGTGACAGTGGTGAAACACAGGTCATAACAGTGACAGTGGTGTAACACAGGTGATAACAGTGACAGTGGTGTAACACAGGTGATAACAGTGACAGTGGTGAAACACAGGTCATAACAGTGACAGTGGTGAAACACAGGTCATAACAGTGACAGTGGTGAAACACAGGTCATAAGAGTGAAAGTGTGGAAACACAGATCATAACAGTGACAGTAGTGAAACACAGGTGATAACAGTGACAGTGGTGAAACACAGGTGATAACAGTGACAGTGGTGAAACACAGGTGATAAAAGTGACAGTGGTGAAACACAGGTGATAACAGTGACAGTGGTGAAACACAGGTGATAACAGTGACAGTGGTGAAACACAGGTGATAACAGTGACAGTGGTGAAACACAGGTGATAACAGTGACAGTGGTGAAACACAGGTGATAACAGTGAAATTGGTGAAACACAGGTCATAACAGTGACAGTGGTGAAACACAGGTCATAACAGTGACAGTGGTGAAACACAGGTCATAACAGTGACAGTGGTGAAACACAGGTCATAACAGTGACAGTGGTGAAACACATGTCATAACAGTGACAGTGGTGAAACACAGATCATAACAGTGACATTGTTGAAACACAGATCATAACAGTGACAGTGGTGAAACACAGGTGATAACAGTGACAGTGTTGAAACACAGGTCATAACAGTGACAGTGGTGAAACACAGTTGATAACAGTGACTGTGGTGAAACACAGGTGATAACAGTGACAGTGGTGAAACACAGGTGATAACAGTGACAGTGGTGAAACACAGGTCATAACAGTGACAGTGGTGAAAGACAGGTGATAACAGTGACAGTGGTGAAACACAGATCATAACAGTGACATTGTTGAAACACAGGTCATAACAGTGACAGTGGTGAAACACAGGTCATAACAGTGACAGTGGTGAAACACAGATCATAACAGTGACATTGTTGAAACACAGATCATAACAGTGACAGTGGTGAAACACAGGTCATAACAGTGACAGTGGTGAAACACTGGTGATAACAGTGACAGTGGTGAAACACAGTTGATAACAGTGACTGTGGTGAAACACAGGTGATAACAGTGACAGTGGTGAAACACAGGTGATAACAATGACAGTGGTGAAACACAGGTGATAACAGTGACAGTGGTGAAACATAGGTCATAACAGTGACAGTGGTGTAACACAGGTCATAACAGTGACAGTGGTGAAACACAGGTTATAACAGTGACAGTGGTGAAACACAGGTCATAACAGTGACAGTGGTGAAACACAGGTCATAACAGTGACAGTGGTGAAACACAGATCATAACAGTGACAGTGGTGAAACACAGGTGATAACAGTGACAGTGGTGAAACACAGGTCATAACAGGGAAAGTGGTGAAACACAGGTCATAACAGTGACAGTGGTGAAACACAGGTGATAACAGTGACAGTGGTGAAACACAGGTGATAACAGTGACAGTGGTGAAACACAGGTCATAACAGTGACAGTGGTGAAACACAGGTGATAACAGTGACAGTGGTGGAACACAGGTCATAACAGTGACAGTGGTGAAACACAGGTCATAACAGTGACAGTGGTGAAACACAGGTCATAACAGTGACAGTGGTGAAACACAGGTCATAACAGTGACAGTGGTGAAACACAGGTCATAACAGTGACAGTGGTGAAACACAGGTCATAACAGTGACAGTGGTGAAACACAGGTCATAACAGTGACAGTGGTGAAACACAGGTCATAACAGTGACAGTGGTGAAACACAGGTCATAACAGTGACAGTGGTGAAACACAGGTCATAACAGTGACAGTGGTGAAACACAGGTCATAACAGTGACAGTGGTGAAACACAGGTCATAACAGTGACAGTGGTGAAACACAGGTCATAACAGTGACAGTGGTGAAACACAGGTCATAACAGTGACAGTGGTGAAACACAGGTCATAACAGTGACAGTGGTGAAACACAGGTCATAACAGTGACAGTGGTGAAACACAGGTCATAACAGTGACAGTGGTGAAACACAGGTCATAACAGTGACAGTGGGACTTGAATATCGACCTGGAAACTGACGACTGATTATAGACACGTCCATTAGAAGCTTGCAATGTATCTTACTGCACAATGGTGACCAACATGCAACTCTTGCAATTGCTCACTCAACAGGACTCTGTTGATGACACAAACAGAAGAAATATCGCACAAGCAACGGATCAACTGCTGTTATTTATTAGATAATTTGACTTTTTGCATGATTTTTTATAAACAATTTCAATGCGATTTGTTAGTTAGTTCCTCCTGATCAATATATTTTTTAAAGTCTCTCGTGTTTTTCAAATTGATCTAATATCAGCATCACAAATTTTACCTAAAATGACTGTGATATCATTGACCATGAAATAAGTAGTATTAGTAGTAATAATAATAATAATAATAATAATAATAATAATAATAATAATAATAATAATAATAATAATAATAATAATAATAATAATAATAATAATAATAATAATAATAATAATAATCATTAACTGTCAAAATACATATTTTTCTCTGCTTTTATTTTATTTTCATTTTTATTCCTAAAGTTTTAAAATTGCAAATTAATTGTTTTTTAAGCCTCCGAGATTTATAGTGAACTGTGCGTCTCTCAGTGTATATACACTGAGAAGTGTATATCTCTCAGTGTATATATACTGAGAAGTGTATATCTCTCAGTGTATATACACTGAGAAGTGTATATCTCTCAGTGTATATACACTGAGAAGTGTATATCTCTCAGTGTATATACACTGAGAAGTGTATATCTCTCAGTGTATATATACTGAGAAGTGTATATCTCTCAGTGTATATACACTGAGAAGTGTATATCTCTCAGTGTATATACACTGAGAAGTGTATATCTCTCAGTGTATATACACTGAGAAGTGTATACCTCTGTGTATATACTGAGAAGTGTATATCTTTCAGTGTATATATACTGAGAAGTGATATCTTCAGTGTATATCACGAAAGTGTATATCTCTCAGTGTATATACACTGAGAAGTGTATATCTTTCAGTGTATATACACTGAGAAGTGTATATCTCTCAGTGTATATATACTGAGAAGTGTATATCTCTCAGTGTATATACACTGAGAAGTGTATACCTCTGTGTATATACTGAGAAGTGCATATCTCTCAGTGTATATATACTGATAAGTGTATATCTCTCAGTGTATATACACTGAGAAGTGTATACCTCTGTGTATATACTGAGAAGTGTATATCAGTGTATATACACTGGTAGTTTACATTAATCAGTATTTTAGGTATTAAAGTATTCTTAACTGGTGGTGAACAGGCGACATACAGCCTTAATGACCCTCGTGTAGTAGATAGACTTGAAACCCCATTAACCAACCAACCAGCCTTAATGACCCTCGTGTAGTAGAATGAATTTAACCCCATTAACCAACCAACCAGCCTTAATGACCCTCGTGTAGTAAATAGACTTTAAACCCCATTAACCAACCAACCAGTCTTAATTACCACTCGTGTATCAGATAGACCTTAAAACCCATTAACCAACCCATTAAACAAGTCTTGCTGTCAGAGAAGAATTATGCTGGCCACCAGACCAACAGATTTGTGTCCCAGCTTGTAAACACAGGTCAACCGGAGTTCCTAAATCTGGGAATTAAAGCCAAAGTGTAAAGCTTACTTTGCAATGTTGATCATGAGAAATATTGGAAAATCTTCAGATATTGACCATAAAATTTGTCTTAAAAATATTTTGAGAAATGTGAAATATTATATAGGATAAGGACAATTAAGTATTTTTTAATTGCAATATATATATATATATATATATTAAGGATTATTTCCCCTCAATCGTCTGATGATGGAATTATCAGAGCCGAAATAATTATTGAAGTTACTGTATGGAATCGACACGAGGAATTATTACTGATAATCAACCCAAGAAATATTATGTGAATCGAGATGAATCATGATTCAGACGTGTTTGTGAATCACGATTCAGGAGTGTTTGTGTATCTGAACCAGATCAGGAGTGATTAGTCGTGAATCAGATTAGGAGTGTTTGTGTTCTGAATCACGATTCAGGAGTGTTTGTGTTCGTGAATCACGATTCAGGAGTGTTTGTGTTCGTGAATCAGGATTCAGGAGTGTTTGTGTTCGTGAATCAGGATTCAGGAGTGTTTGTGTTCGTGAATCAGGATTCAGGAGTGTTTGGAGAGAGAGAGGGAGAGCAGGAAATAATTTCTGTAGTAACTATAATCGAATTATTATTATTATTATTATTATTATTATTATTATTATTATTATTATTATTATTATTACATTGGAATTACATTACCTAAGAGAGACGTGAGTCATGTCATGTCTTCTCCAGTCATGTCTTCTCCAGTCATTTCTTCACCAGTCATGTCTTCTCAAGTCATGTCTTCACCAGTCATGTCTTCTCCAGTCATGTCTTCACCAGTCATGTCTTCACCAGTCATGTCTTCTCCAGTCATGTCTTCACCAGACATGTCTTCTCCAGTCATGTCTTCACCAGTCATATCTTCTCCTCCTGGTCCTCCCTTTTACGTCCCTCATTTTAGTAACCACCCCTGGTCCCTTTCCCCCCCTCCCTTTATATTCACCCCCTCCCCCTTTCCCCTCCCCCAAGTCTTCCATTTATCCCCTCCCTCCTTGGTACCTATTTGTAACCCCCTCCCCTCCTTCTCTTAGTCTTCCTACACCCCTTCCCTCATTGGTCTCTCACCCTCCCTTTGCCTCTCCTCCCTCCCCTCCCGTTTTTCAAACCCTTTGTCATCTCCCCTTCCTATTTTTCCCTTTTCTCTGGTTCTCCTCGTCTCTTTGGACTATTTTTACTCTTTCTCACCTCTCCTCCTGTCTCCTCTCTCTCTCTCTCTCTCCCCAATCGTTACTAACCCATACATTTCATGTGTTAGTTAGTTACCATTTTGTCCTAGGCACATGTCGATTAGACACTAGGCCTGTTGTATATATGTGTGTGTGTGTGTGTGTGTGTGTGTGTGTGTGTGTGTGTGTTCTAGCACCTCGTAATCTCATATTAACCTGAAACTAAGAATTAATCACTTTAGAGTTCTCCAGAGATTCGAACCGAGTCCCCACAAGTCCCCGGAGGAGACAGTCCCCACACCACTCTTCCAATCACCCAAGTACCCTAATATATATATATATATATATATATATATATATATATATATATATATATATATATATATATATATATATAAATATATATATATATATATATATATATATATATATATATATATATATATATATATATATATATATATATATATATATATATATAGGATGGGGTCCACCTCTAGTGTCAATTGTGGGACCCATTGCCTCGGAGAAGTGGATAAAAAGACTTCAAGGAAGAATATTTAGATTTCTTTCTGAAGCCATTTGAATATTCCACTTCCCTACTACCCCATCTTTTTTTTTATACAAACTTTATTTCAAGACAAAATACAAAATACAATGGGGAGTAAAACAACATAGATAACAACTCAGAGCTACATGTCAAATACTTCGTCCAACTCCCCGGCAGTGGGCCGCGTGCCCAGAATACTGCAGGCATTTCCCCTCTGGATCGCAACACTGAGTCTCTGAAACAGGAAGCTGGTCGCCCTGTGGTCCTTGGTTTCTATGATGAGTTTTCCACCCAGCTCCTTGAGAAACTTTAGAGCACACTTGCCCCATGCTCCATGGGTCTCCGACCCTATTGGGATGAAGTTATAGCAAGAGGGAAGGTCTTCATATTTGCGGGTCTTCTGGGTCTCCCTGTGGCTGGCAGCTCCACCCCTTCGGCTAAGGAGTGTGGCAGGTAGGTGTCTGCCAATGTGGCAGCACAGGTGTAGTCCCAAGCAATCTGCTTACCATCCTTCCAGGGTAGCATGGTGGCTCCATCAGGACGCTTTTGACTTCCATCAGACCTCTGCACTTGGGGTTCCCGTTGAGCTGGGCAACGGGCTGTGGAGCTTCTCTTTATGATGTCATTGACCTCCTCATGTCTAGCATACTTCCTTCTGATGTGTGACACACTAGACCATGAAGTCCGAATTGGTCAGCCGTCGCCCTGCCGCAAATACACCTATGTTCGGTGAGTATGGGGCGGCTAGGCGAGAGCAACACCAATCCGAATGGCCTGTGGGTCGAGTCGAGTCCCCAGAGAGGAATTGGGAACAGCAAGAAGGAAATCTCCTGAGTGTGGTGCCTTCACCGCTAGGAGACGAGCTTTGTCCTTTCCTGAAGCGTTGGTGAGCATTGTGTTGGAAATTTTTCCATGATCGGTTTGTCCCAGTGGGACTGTTTGTGCTCTTTGGGAGGAGCTGGTCTACTGGAGGAGTCTGCCAGGATGTCCCACTGCACTGCTGCTTCAATGAACTTGGGGTCTTGAGCTCCCACCACCCCTCTCAAACGTTCAGGGACAATCCTCTTGACTAATCCACTGGAAGCCAAACACGATGACAGAAATGCAGGTAACGTTACCTGCCTTGCTTTCGCACCCTATACCTCCCAGTCGCACTGGGAGGGTTGCCTGCTCCCATTGCTGATCATCTAGTGACAGATTCAGTGCCTTCTTGAAGGTTGATCTCAGGTGTGCGTCATACTCGTCAAGTGTTGAGGGTGCGCACCTCAGGAAGTAAGTGAGTCTTGGCATAGTAAGACACCTTGTGAGGAGATACAGGGCATATATATATATATATATATATATATATATATATATATATATCTTCTAAGGAATAAATGATAAACACCTCAGTTAGGTGTCACCTCAGTTAGGTGACACCTCAGTTAGGTGTCACCTCACTCCTGGTATACCAGGACACAACGTATGTGTCACTGATCACTTTAATATGTAAATTATGTCTAAATAACCCCAGTCAAAAATATTATAATTATTATTATATTATTATTATTTTTAGTAGCAGAAATAGTAACAATAGTAGTAGTAATAGCAATAAAATAATAAGTATTGAAATAAATAATAATAATAATAATGAGAATGATAATATACGATTATATCTCTATAATGCCAAATTATATAAGTTCACTTTAGAGCTTACTTTAATTACTTTATTAAGGGATTATTGACTCTTGTTTCACTCTGTGTAGAGCTTTATCAAGTTATGTTTATCTATGTAGAGCTTTATCAAGTTATGTTTCACTCTGTGTAGAGCTTTATCAAGTTATGTTTCACTCTGTGTAGAGCTTTATCAAGTTATGTTTCACTCTGTGTAGAGCTTTATCAAGTTATGTTTCACTCTGTGTAGAGCTTTATTAAGTCTTGTTTCACTCTGTGTAGAGCTTCATCAAGTTATGTCACTCTGTGTAGAGCTTTATCAAGTTATGTGTCACTCTGTGTAGAGCTTTATCAAGTTATGTGTCACTCTGTGTAGAGCTTTATCAAGTTATGTTTCACTCTGTGTAGAGCTTTATTAAGTCTTGTTTCACTCTGTGTAGAGCTTTATTAAGGCTTGTTTCACTCTGTGTAGAGCTTTATTAAGTTATGTTTCACTCTGTGTAGAGCTTTATTAAGTCTTGTTTCACTCTGTGTAGAGCTTTATTAAGTCTTGTTTCACTCTGTGTAGTGCTTTATTAAGTTATGTTTCACTCTGTGTAGAGCTTTATTAAGTCTTGTTTCACTCTGTGTAGAGCTTTATTAAGTCTTGTTTCACTATGTGTAGAGCTTTATTAAGTCGTGTTTCACTCTGTGTAGAGCTTTATAAAGTCTTGTTTCACTCTGTGTAGAGCTTTATTAAGTTATGTTTCACTCTGTGTAGAGCTTTATTAAGTCTTGTTTCACTCTGTGTAGAGCTTTATTAAGTCTTGTTTCACTCTGTGTAGTGCTTTATTAAGTTATGTTTCACTCTGTGTAGAGCTTTATTAAGTCTTGTTTCACTCTGTGTAGAGCTTTATTAAGTCTTGTTTCACTCTGTGTAGAGCTTTATTAAGTCGTGTTTCACTCTGTGTAGAGCTTTATAAAGTCTTGTTTCACTCTGTGTAGAGCTTTATTAAGTTATGTTTCACTCTGTGTAGAGCTTTATTAAGTCTTGTTTCACTCTGTGTAGAGCTTTATTAAGTCTTGTTTCACTCTGTGTAGAGCTTTATTAAGGCTTGTTTCACTCTGTGTAGAGCTTTATTAAGTTATGTTTCACTCTGTGTAGAACTTTATTAAGTCTTGTTTCACTCTGTGTAGAGCTTTATTAAGTCTTGTTTCACTCTGTGTAGTGCTTTATTAAGTTATGTTTCACTCTGTGTAGAGCTTTATTAAGTCTTGTTTCACTCTGTGTAGAGCTTTATTAAGTCTTGTTTCACTCTGTGTAGAGCTTTATTAAGTCGTGTTTCACTCTGTGTAGAGCTTTATAAAGTCTTGTTTCACTCTGTGTAGAGCTTTATTAAGTTATGTTTCACTCTGTGTAGAGCTTTATTAAGTCTTGTTTCACTCTGTGTAGAGCTTTATTAAGTTATGTTTCACTCTGTGTAGAGCTTTATTAAGTCTTGTTTCACTCTGTGTAGAGCTTTATTAAGTCTTGTTTCACTCTGTGTAGAGCTTTATTAGGTCGTGTTTCACTCTGTGTAGAGCTTTATCAAGTTATGTTTCACTCTGTGTAGAGCTTTATCAAGTCATGTTTCACTCTGTGTAGAGCTTTATCAAGTTATGGTTCACTCTGTGTAGAGCTTTATCAAGTCGTGTTTCACTCTGTGTAGAGC
>WNWK01001338.1:190000-195000 GCA_009830355.1 Cherax destructor
TGGCGGCTTCGATGTTCCCTCCTTGCTTCGACTTCGTAACCCGCGAAGTCGGTTCTTGGCGTGGGTCCGTGTAACACTTGGCGTGTGTGTGTGTATGCGCTCTCCCGCGGCGTTAGAGCAGCATGGCGTGGCTCGCGCGTGTGCCGACAAGCTGCGACTGAAGGCGTGGGAGGTCGCGGGACAGAGATGCGTGTCAGCGGGGCGGGGGTTCCAAGCCCCGAGTGGTCCAGGTGGACCAGTGAACCAGCCTTATTGCGGCTCTCCTTGCGGCCCGCTACCGCCACGCTCTTGCGCGGCGGCCCGCGCGATATACACCACTCCGGCTAATATCCTTCCCACCCCCCTTTCTCCTTCCCCCCTTCCTTCCTTCGACCGCCCCCTCCCTCCTCCCGCCCCTTCCACCCAACCGCCCACCCACCCACCTCCTGATTAGCCATTTTGGGTGGGCAAGCAGTGGGCGGCGCTCCGTCACAACACTTCCTAATGCCACCACCCACTTATATATACCACCCACGCCCACTTAACCCCACCCGCCCACACTCCCACCCCACCCACACCTGTCCCACACCCTCCCCGCCCACCGCCCACCACCCACCACCAAATAACCCCGCAAGCCTAAAAATTCGCTAAATACGACACAGGGAAAGCCCCGTCAACACCCGCTTGACTCCACCCCTCGTAGCCTTCTCGCCGCCCACTGTCCCGCCCACTGGCGCTCCTAGCCACTCACACCACCCTCTCATTATGACTGACAACTCCTTACTGCCTATCCATTCCTACGATCCCCTTTTACCCCAAAACTAGACATAAAATGGATGGGTTGCATAGCGCTGCTCCCCCAGACTCCATTTTAATCAACTATTTCAACCGCATTTATAAGCGGGAATCAACACTCATTCCAGCAGTGAATATCTTATGAGGAATTTGCATGGGTAATGGGTGTGTGTGTGAGGAGGTTCGAGTCTGTAATAGTGATGGGCAGCAGAGTGTTGATTTTCGCCTCTTCATGCGTTCCATTATTTACATGTGAATCACAGATCTAAATGAATAATCGATAGGCGTGAGGACTCGCGGCGCGGCGCAGCGCCTGCGATGCGGGCGTGGGGTGGGCGTGGGTGCTGCAAGGGGGGGGGGCAACGGGTGTTTGGGTTTTCGAGGAGGGTTGTGAGGTGTGGGGGGGGTGCGCCCCCATCAACAGGTGTGGAGGACAGTACACAACAGCAGCAGGTGTGGGTGTGAAAGGTCAAAGACGGAAGCTAAGAACACAAATGAACCACAGGGATGTTGGGAAGTACTTTTTCAGCTAAATAGCTGGAATTAACTAGATTAAAGTGATAGTAGTAAGCTCAGTAAAGAACTTTAACAATAGGTATTACAGAGCCCACGAGGTCAGGAGCTGAAACTCAACACCCCAAAAGCAAGGAAAATTAGGTAAGTACACACACACACACAGTGCAGAAGCTGGAGGACCAGGCAGGGATAAGAGGGAAGACACTGCAAATGGATCAGATAATGTCTGACATGAAGGCAACAGCGAGTGATGGTACGTGGCGAGGTGTCAGAGTGGGCGCCTGTGACGACTGGGGTTCCACAGGGGTCAGTCCTAGGACCTGTGTTTCTGGTGAACGACATGACGAAAAGGTGTCCCTGTTTGTAGGCGATGTGAGGCTAATTTGGAGAATTAAAAAGGATGAGGACCAGGCAGAACTACAAAGGGATCTGGATAGGCTGCAAGCCTGGTCCAGCAACTGGCTCCTGGAGTTCAACCCCACCAAGTGCAAAGTCATGAAGACTGGGGAAGCCCAAAGAAGACCGCAGACAGAGTATAGGCTAGGCGACCAAATACTGTAAACCTTACTCAAGGCAAAGGATCTTGGGGTGAGCATAATACCGAGGACATCAACCAAATAACTGCTGCAGCATATGGACCCCCTGGGAAACCTAAGAACAGAATTCCGATACCTCAGTAAGGAATCATTCAAGACTCTGTACACCGTGTACGTCATGCCCGTATTGGAGTATGCAGCACCAGTTTGGAACCCACACCTGGTCAAGCACGTCAAGAAATTAGAGAAAGTGAAAAGGTTTGCAACAAGACTAGTCCCGAAGCTAAGGGGTATGTCCTACGAGGAGAGGTTAAGGGAACTCAACCTGACGACACTGGAGGACAGGAGAGACAGAGGGGACATGATAACGACATATAAGATACTGAGAGGAATTGACAAGGTGGACAGTGACGGAATGTTCCAGAGATGAGACACAGCAACAAGGAGACACAGTAACAAGGGAACACAGCAACAAGGAGACACAGCAACAAGAGGACAGCAACAAGGAGACACAGCAACAAGGAGACACAGCAACAAGGAGACACAGCAACAAGGGAACACAGCAACAAGGAGACACAGCAACAAGGAGACACAGCAACAAGGAGACACAGCAACAAGGAGACACAGCAACAAGGTGACACAGCAACCAGGTGACACAGCAACCAGGTGACACAGCAACCAGGTGACACAGCAACAACGAGGCACAGCAACAAGGGAACACAGCAACAAGGAGACACAGCAACAAGGGGACACAGCAACAAGAGGACAGCAACAAGGAGACACAGCAACAAGGGAACACAGCAACAAGGAGACACAGCAACAAGGGGACACAGCAACAAGAGGACAGCAACAAGGAGACACAGCAACAAGGAGACACAGCAACAAGGAGACACAGCAACAAGGAGACACAGCAACAAGGAGACACAGCAACAAGGAGACACAGCAACAAGGAGACACAGCAACAAGGAGACACAACAACAAGGAGACACAGCAACAAGGAGACACAGCAACAAGGAGACACAACAACAAGGAGACACAGCAACAAGGAGACACAGCAACAAGGAGACACAGCAACAAGGAGACACAGCAACAAGGGAACACAGCAACAAGGAGACACAGCAACAAGGAGACACAGCAACAAGGGGACACAGCAACAAGGAGACACAGTAACAAGGACACAGCAACAAACAAGCAACAAGGAGACAACAACAGCACAACAAGGAGACACAGCAACAAGGAGACACAGCAACAAGGGAACAGAAGGGGAGACACAGCAACAAGGAGACACAGCAACAAGGGACACAGCAACAAGAGGACAGCAACAAGGAGACACAGCAGCAAGGGAACACAGCAACAAGGAGACACAGCAACAAGGGAACACAGCAACAAGGAGACACAGCAACAAGGAGACACAGCAACAAGGGAACACAGCAACAAGGAGACACAGCAACAAGGAAACACAGCAACAAGGAGACACAGCAACAAGGGGACACAGCAACAAGAGGACAGCAACAAGGAGACACAGCAACAAGGAGACACAGCAACAAGGAGACACAGCAACAAGGAGACACAGCAACAAGGAGACACAGCAACAAGGGGACACAGCAACAAAGAGGACACAGCAACAAGGAGACACAGCAACAAGGAGACACAGCAACAAAAGGAGACACAGCAACAAGGGGACACAGCAACAAGGAGACACAGCAACAAGGAGACACAGCAACAAGGAGACACAGCAACAAGGAGACACAGCAACAAGGGACACAGCAACAAGGAGGACACAGCAACAAGGAGACACAGCAACAAGGAGACACAGCAACAAGGAGACACAGCAACAAGGGACACAGCAACAAGGGAACACAGCAACAAGGAGACACAGCAACAAGGGAACACAGCAACAAGGTGACACAGCAACAAGGGGACACAGCAACAAGGAGGACACAACAACAAGGAGGACAGCAACAAGGAGACACAGCAACAAGGTGACACAGCAACAAGGGACACAGCAACAAGGGAACACAGCAACAAAGGACAAAGAGAACAAGAGACACAGCAACAAGGGAGACACAACAACAAGGGGACACAGCAACAAGGGGACACAGCAACAAGGGACACAGCAACAAGGCAGCACACAGCAACAAGGGGACACAGCAACAAGGGACACAGAAACAAGAAGACATAGCAACAAGGAGACACAGCAACAATGGGACACAGCAAAAAGGGGACACAGCAACAAAGGGACACAGAAACAAGAAGACACAGCAACAAGGAGACACAGCAACAAAGGGACACAGCAACAAGGGGACACAGCAACAAAGGGACACAGCAACAAGGGGTCCCAGCAACACGGGGACACAGCAACAAAAGGACACAGCAACAAGGAGACAAAGCAACAAGGGGACACAGCAAAAAGGGGACATAACGACAAGGGGACACAGCAAAAGGGGACATAACAAGGGGACACAGCAACAGGTGAGTGCAAAGAGGTGAGTACACACACACACACATACACACACACACACAAATAGATGGAACAATAGAGAAGGGACAAGATAGATGGAACAAGACAGATGGAACAAGATAGATGGAACAAGACAGATGGAACAATAGAGAAGGAACAAGATAGATGGAACAAGATAGATGGAACAAGACAGAATGAACAAGCTAGATGGAACAAGACAGATGGAACAAAATAGATGGAACAAGATAGATGGAACAAGACAGATGGAACAAGATAGATGGAACAAGATAAATGGAACAAGACAGATGAACCAAGATAGATGAAACAATACAGATGGAACAAGATAGATGGAACAAGACAGATGAACCAAGATAGATGGAACAAAACAGATGGAACAAAATAGATGGAACAAAACAGATTGAACAAGACCGATGGAACAAAACAGATGGAACAAGACAGATGGAACAAAACAGATGGAACAAAATAGATGGAACAAAACAGATGGAAAAATCAGATGAAACAAGATAGATAGAACAAGACAGATGGAGCAAGATAGATGGAACAACCAGTATACTGCCGTCGTAGTCGTGGCTCCTATTATCTCTCTCCTTCTATATTATCTTACTTCCCTTTTCTCTCCTTCAGTATCTCATTCCATCCCTTTATCCCTCCCTACCTCCCACCCTCTCCCTTTCTCTCTCTCCCTCCCTCTC
>WNWK01001338.1:200000-245000 GCA_009830355.1 Cherax destructor
TCTCAGAGGTGACTCAATAACATCTCAGAAGTAACTCAATAACATCTCAGGGGTGACTCAATAACATCTCAGAAGTAACTCAATAACATCTCAGAGGTGACTCAATAACATCTCAGAAGTGACTCAATAACATCTCAGGGGTGTCTCAATAACATCTCAGAAGTGACTCAATAACATCTCAGAAGTGACTCAATAACATCTCAGGGGTGACTCAATAACATCTCAGGGGGACCAGAGACTGGCCACACCCCTGACACCATGAACTGTGAGTTCATGGCAATGGTGGAGAGGATAGGAGTGAAACTGGCTTCTGGAGGGGTCGACAGCGTGGCGACACAAGATACACATCGTAAGGTTGTAAACAAAGCCACGGAACGGGGTGGGGTTTGAACCCATGGCTCACTCATCCGCCTTTTCAATTTTCTGTTACTTCACTTTATTCCCTTATCCATCCCCCTCCCTCTCTTCCCCCTTCCTTCCTTCCTTCCCCTCCCTAAGCCTCCTTCCTTCCCCTACCCTTCCCCCCATCCTTCTTAATCCTTCTTACCGTTCCTTCCATCTCATCCTAAATATTTACCTCTCTCTCTCTCTCTCTCTCTCTCTCTCTCTCTCTCTCTCTCTCTCTCTCTCTCTCTCTCTCCTCTCTCTCTCTCTCTCTCTCTCTCTCTCTCTCTCTCTCTCTCTCCTAACTCCTCAAACCCTCCTCCCCTCCTCCAGACAGCACACACACACGTCTGAGACCTGTCATAAGCGAGGTGCTTAAAGCCACTCCAGAGCTAACAAGTTCTGAACATTCCCCCCTTCCTCTCCCCCTTCCCCTCTTTCCCTTCCCTTCTACCCCCTTTCCTTGTCTCTTCTCCTCCTGCTCCTCTACCTCCTTCTCCCCCCGCCCCGTCGTTACCCGTTTCCGTTGCGTCGTTACGACCCTCCGTTGTTGTGACACCATCATCCGTTATAACGGATGATGGTGTCAACACTGGCGATAATGACCGTTAACGGTCACTATCACCGTTGTTGTGACACCATCCGTTACAACGGCCACTCTTACTTCCCCTCTTCTCTCTCTCTCTCTCTCTCTCTCTCTCTCTCTCTCTCTCTCTCTCTCTCTCTCTCTCTCTCTCTCTCTCTCTCTCTCTCTCTCTCTCTCTCTCACTCTCACTCTCTCTCTCTCTCTCTCTCACTCTCTCTCTCACTCACTATCTCTCTATCTCTCTCACTCACACTATCTCTCTCACTCACACTATCTCTCTCTCTCTCTCTCTCTCTACTCTCTCTCTCACTCACATACTCTCTATCTCTCTCACTCACACTATCTCTCTCTCACTCACACTATCTCTCTCTCTCTCTCTCTCTCTCTCTCTCTCTCTCTCTCTCTCTCTCTCTCTCTCTCCTCTCTCTCTCACTCACACTATCTTTCTCTATCTCTCTCCTCACAACACTATCTCTCTCTCCTCACACTATCTCTCTCTCTCTCTCTCTCTCTCTCTCTCTCACTCACACTATCTCTCTCTATCTCTCTCACTCACACTATCTCTCTCTCTCTCTCTCACTCACACTATCTCTCTCTTTCTCTCTCACTCACACTATCTCTCTCTCTCTCTCTCTCTCTCTCACTCACACTATCTCTCTCTCTCTCTCTCACTCACACTATCTCTCTCTCTCTCTCTCTCTCACTCACACTATCTCTCTCTCTCTCTCTCTCCACTATCTCTCTCTCTCTCTCTCACTCCACTATCTCTCTCTCTCTCTCTCACTCACCTATCTCTCTCTCTCTCTCACTCACACTATCTCTCTCTCCTCTCTCTTCTCACTCCACATCTCTCTCTCTCTCTCCTCTCTCTCCTCACACTATCTCTCTCTCTCTCTCACTCACACTATCTCTCTCTCTCTCTCACTCACACTATCTCTCTCTCTCTCTCTCTCTCTCTCACTCACACTATCTCTCTCTCTCTCTCTCACTCACTATCTCTCTCTCTCTTCTCTCACTCACACTATCTCTCTCTCTCTCTCTCACTCACACTATCTCTCTCTCTCTCTCTCTCTCAACATTCCACAAAATTATCCTCAAAAATATGAAAAATTAGGAAAAGGTGGAAAAAAATCATTCGATTTCCTTTCATAGGAAGTTACCATAAACACCAGTAATCTTTACACGCCCACACGCCCACACGCCCACACCATGATAAACTCTTACCAAGTGTTAATTCTAAATGCTGTCTTATATCCAGCTTATTCTTATATCCAGGTTGTTCTTATATCCAGCTTATTCTTATATCCAAGTTATTACATCCAGCTTATTCTTATATCCAGGTTGTTCTTATATCCAGCTTATTCTTATATCCAGGTTCTTACATCCAGCTTATTCTTATATCCAGGTTGCTCTTATATCCAGCTTATTCTTATATCCATGTTCTTATATCTAGCTTATTCTTATATACAGTCTGTTCTTATATCCAGCTTATTCTTATATCCAGGTTGTCCTTATATCAAGCTTATTCTTATATCCAGTGGCTTATTCTTATATCCAGGTTGTTCTTATATTCAGCTTATTCTTATATCCAGGTTCTTACATCCAGCTTATTCTTATATCCAGGTTGTTCTTATATCCAGCTTTTTCTTATATCCATGTTCTTATATCCAGTTTATTCTTATATCCAGTTTGTTCTTGTAGTCAGCTTATTCTTATATCCTGGTTCTTATATCCAGCTTATTCTTATATCCAGGTTCTTGCATCCAGCTTATTCTTATATCCAGGTTGTCCTTATATCCAGCTTATTCTTATAGCCAATGGCTTAATGGGATTAAATAGAGTTATTGTATATACAAATCATACACTGACTGTATTAAGTCTCATACACATAAATACAACCTAGACACTTGGTTCAGTAGAGTGTATTGTACAATGATACAACTCCATACTCTTAAGCGAGGGTAATACACATTAATACAACATACCACCACTGTAGACTGGTGTAAGTGAGTGTAATATTCACTAATACCAAGAATTAATACCGAAATACACATTAATACAACATGCCACCACAGAAGCCTGCTATAAGCGAGTATAATACACACTAATACCACTAACCAACACCAAAATACACATTAATACAACATACCACCACAGAAGCCTGGTGTAGCGAGTATAATACACAATAATACCACTAACCTACACCAAAATACACATTAATACAACATACCACCACAGAACCCTAATGTAAGCCAGTATAATACACACTAATACCATTAACCTACACCGAGATACACATTAATACAACATACCACCACAGAAGCCTGGTGTAAGCCAGTATAATACACACTAATACCACTAACCAGCACCAAAATACACATTAATACAACATACCACCACAGAAGCCTGGTGTAAGCCAGTATAATACACGCTAATACCACTAAACTACACCAAAATACACATTAATACAACATACCACCACAGAAGCCTGGTGTAAGCCAGTATAATACACGCTAATACCACTAAACTACACCAAAATACACATTAATACAACATACCACCACATAAGCCTGGTGCAAGCCAGTATAATACACGCTAATACCACTAAACTACACCAAAATACACATTAATACAACATACCACCACATAAGCCTGGTGCAAGCCAGTATAATACACGCTAATACCACTAAACTACACCAAAATACACATTAATACAACATACCACCACAGAAGCCTGGTGTAAGCCAGTATAATACACGCTAATACCACTAAACTACACCAAAATACACATTAATACAACATACCACCACAGAAGCCTGGTGTAAGCCAGTATAATACACGCTAATACCACTAAACTACACCAAAATACACATTAATACAACATACCACCACATAAGCCTGGTGCAAGCCAGTATAATACACGCTAATACCACTAAACTACACCAAAATACACATTAATACAACATACCACCACATAAGCCTGGTGCAAGCCAGTATAATACACGCTAATACCACTAAACTACACCAAAATACACATTAATACAACATACCACCACAGAAGCCTGGTGTAAGCCAGTATAATACACACTAATACCACTAACCTACACTACCACCAACAATAGCCAAACACAGACGCCTCCACCTGCTGATTCCTCTCCCTAAGATGTTTTTATCCAGCCAAAGGATCACTTGGTACACTATTGTACAGCAGCTGAAAGTCTTCACTAATTTACCTTCTCAGGGCTCAAAAGATTAGTTGGGAGGCTTGGAAAAATACGTGTTTGTTGGGAAGGTGTGTTGGTGGGAGGGAGAGAGGGAGGAAGGGAGAGAGGGAGTAAGAGATTTAGAAGGGAGTTTAGGGATAGAGGGAATACGTGAGAGTAATGAGAAAGAGATGCAGGAGATGAAGGAAGGTAAGAGAGAGAGAGAGAGAGAGAGGAGGGGGATAGGAAGGAGGTAGAGATGGAGGGAGGGATTGGAGGGATGGATGGAGGGATGGAGGATGTAAAGGAACACAATAATGTTACCATGACTCCACAAATACATTGTGTGCTGCTGGTTTCTGTGGTGATGCTATGTCACCCTCTCTCTCTCTCTCTCTCTCTCTCTCTCTCTCTCTCTCTCTCTCTCTCTCTCTCTCTCTCTCTCTCTCTCTCTCTCCTCTCTGCGTGCTCTCTCTCTCTCTCTCCTCTCCTCTCCCCTAGGAGTAGGACCATAGTCTAGCATGTCCAACCTAGCAGCAGAATGTAGGTACCTGGAAATTAGTCAGTGTATATACACTAAGATACACACACACACGGGGCCAGGAGCAATGAATCAACCTCTGCAACGACAATTAGGTGAGTACACCTCAGTGTACACACACACTAAGAGATAAACACACCTCTCTGTGTACATACTCTGCGAGGCAGACACTCCTTATGTTTCACTGTGTAGAGCTTTATAAAGTCATGTTTCAATCTGTGTAGAGCTTTATAAAGTCATGTTTCAATCTGTGTAGAGCTTTATAAAGTCATGTTTCACTCTGTGTAGAGCTTTATCAAGTTATGTGTCACTCTGTGTAGAGCTTTATCAAGTTATGTGTCACTCTGTGTAGAGCTTTATAAAGTGAATTAAAGTTTTTCTCCACAATTTTCGTTATTACGTCATTTAGGTTCAGACAAGAGAAAGGAGCCAGGGGTAGACAGGACACCAAGCATATCACCAGATGTTAACAGCATTCAGGAACCCTGACAAAGAATCCTTCAGGAACACACACACACACACACAACACACACACACACACACACACACACACACACACACACACACACGATAGATCTGACACACATCACATCTATCGTGGAGTGGGTGCTACCAGCTTGGAGCGCCCTCACCTCCCTGCCCACCAGCCCAAACCCGCCCATACCCGCCCACCCGCCCAAGGGGGCGGTGATTGGAGTGTTTGCGGCGGTAACTGCTCATCTGCATGTCGTTAGTCTGTTTAGCGTCCAATTGTTGCGTTCCTTGTGGAGTGGTTTGTTGTGTTGGGGGATCCGTCCCTTCCCTCCCTCTCTCCCCTGCTAACCTAGTTACTGTGTCTCCTCACCCCCAGCCAGCAGGGGTCCAACAGGGGTCCAGCAGGTCTCCAGCAGGGAGAGGGAGAGGGTAGGGATGAGAGAGAGATGTGTGGGAAAGTTGTGAGATGTGTACTTGCCTAATTATGGTTGCAGAGGTCGAATCACAGCTCCTGTGTGTGTGTGTGTAAGTTTATCCAGGTACACGTACACAATTACACAAATTATCATACATAGCGTCATATATAGATCACCCTCCAGGATAACACTAGAAACTCACTGACTTATTTTCATTGTTACATGAATATGACAGTAATAGTTACAGTAATATGACAGTAATAGTTACAGTAATATTACAGTAATAGTTACAGTAATATTACAGTAATAGTTACAGTAATATTGCAGTAATAGTTACAGTAATATTACAGTAATAGTTACAGTAATATGACAGTAATAGTTACAGTAATAGTTACAGTAATATGACAGTAATAGTTACAGTAATAGTTACAGTAATATTACAGTAATAGTTACAGTAATATTACAGTAATAGTTACAGTAATATGACAGTAATAATTACAGTAATAGTTACAGTAATATTACAGTAATAGTTACAGTAATATTAGCTATACAAGAAATCTCTCTTCTCTCTCTATAGCAACATTCATTAAGTGCCTTTCGGCTCTTGAACTGGCTTTTGCCATGACTGGCTTTGACATGTGCAGGCAGTCAGTTCCACTCCTTTACTGCTGTTACAATAAAAGGTGTTTGAAGCCTGGCCACTGACTGTGGGTAGGGCTTAAGCCAGTCTGCAGAACCTATGTTGATAGCTTGTAGTTCCTTACATAATATATTGTGGTTGACAGTATCGAAGACCTTTTGCAAGTCTAAGGTTACCACACCTCCTTCCTTCCCCATCACACCTTCTTCCCTCCCCAACACACCTCCTTCCTTCCTCATCACACCTTCCCTCCCCAACACACCTAAATTCCTTCCCCATCACACCTCCTTCCCTCCCCAACACACCTCCTTCCTTCCCCATCACACCTTCCCTCCCCAACACACCTCCTTCCTTCCCCATCACATCTTCTACCCTCCCCAACACACCTCCTTCCCTCCCCTACATATCTCCTTCCCTCGCCAACACACATCCTTCCCTCCCCAAGACACCATCTTCCTTCCCTCCCGAGGCTCCTTAAGGAAGCACACACACAGAGCAACATCTCCTGGGTACCTCTCGGTCTAAATCTTCCTTCCCCGCATTAAACTCAGCCATAATTGCAAAACTAGACGGAAATCTCAGCAGTTGCTGGGGTTTCCTCCTCGCTCCTAGCATTTTACAAACTATAAATGTCAAGGAAGAAACAAATGCCTAATGTGATTTTAAGTGTGTGTGTGTGTGTGTGTGTGTGTGTGTGTGTGTGGGAAAACATGTGTCCAGAGACACAAGGAGAGGGGGGTATATGTATCCAGTGGTTAATAAGTTTAATGTTTGTTTTTGTGACACATGATAGGCCTGTCACTTAATATATAGGCTTGGGTGGGAGTGGTCGTCCCAGGTGCCACCCCTGGGGGGCCTGGGAGACAAGTGACACCCCTCCCACGTCTAGGGTGACAGGGTGGAGTGCCAATGAACGATGGCACGCAGGGCTGATTAGATTTTCTCTTGACTTAGTGAGTTTATAAGGGCGAAAATAGTGTCCCCTCAAAAATTTGTTTTGTGTGTGTGTGTGCTTGTGTGTGTGTGTGTGTGTGTGTGTGTGTGTGTGTGTGTGTATGTGTGCAACTATTTGTGTACGTCTCTCTATACACACAGAGTGAAACATGACTTGATAAAGCTCTACACAGAGTGGGTGTGGTAATGACCGAAGACCTCACCTTCAAGGACCACAACAATGCCACTATCACATCTGCCAGGAAACTGATAGAATGGATAATGAGAACATTCAAAACAAGAGATGCCAAGCCAATGATGATCCTTTTTAAATCACTTGTTCTCTCTAGGCTGGAATACTGCTGTACATTAACATCCCCATTCAAGGCAGGTGATATTACAGATCTAGAGAATGTATAGAGAATCTTTACTGCACGTATAAGTTCCATCAAACACCTTAACTACTGGGAACGCCTGGAAGCACTAGACTTATATTCACTGGAGCGCAGGCGAGAGAGATATATCATAATCTACACCTGGAGGATTCTGGAGGGACTGGTCCCTAATATGCACACAGAAATCACTCCATACGAAAGCAAAAGACTTGGCAGACGGTGCAACGTACCCCCAGTGAAAAGTAGGGGCGCCACAGGTACACTAAGAGAAAACACAATAAGTGTCAGGGGCCCAAGACTGTTCAACAGCCTCCCACCAGCCATAAGGAGCATTACCAGTAGACCCCTGGTTGTCTTCAAGAGGGAGCTGGACAGATACCTAAAGTCAGTGCCAGATCAGCCGGGCTGTGGTTCGTACGTTGGACTACGTCCAGCCAGCAGTAACAGCCTCGTTGATCAGGCCCTGATCCACCGGGAGACCTGGTCATAGACCGGGCCGCGGGGACGTCGATCCCCGGAATGCCCTCCAGGTAGACTCCAGGTAACATGATAAAGCTCTACACAGATTGAAACATTGCCCAACCTACCCCTCGCCTTCCCTGCCCTAGACAACACAACAAGTGTACCAGTACCCCCGTGGACGTGACCTCTGTTCCCCCTTGTGACCTCTCCTAGCCATTCCCACGATCCCCCCTACTGCTACTTATACCTCTTAACGCCTATCCAACCTATCCCCGCATTTGTGTCCTGCTAGTCCGCTAGCACGAATGGTTAGGTTTGTGCTATTAAGGTAGGCCTGGAGGTAGCCCTGGAGGTAGGCCTGGATGTAGCCCTGAAGGTAGCACTGGAGGTCGCCCTGGAGATAGCCCTGGAGGTATCCCTGGAGGTAGCCCTGGAGGTAGCCCTGGAGATAGCCCTGGAGGTATCCCTGGAGGTAGGCCTGGAGGTAGGCCTGGAGGTAAGCCTGGAGGTAGGCCTGGAGGTAGGCCTGGAGGTAGCCCTGGAGGTAGGCCTGGAGGTAGGCCTGGAGGTAGGCCTGGAGGTAGCCCTGGAGGTAGCCCTGGAGGTAGGCCTGGAGGTAGTCCTGGAGGTAGGTCTGGAGGTAGGCCTGGAGGTAGGCCTGGAGGTAGGCCTGGAGGTAGGCCTGGAGGTAGCCCTGGAGATAGTCCTGGAGGTATCCCTGGAGGTAGGCCTGAAGGTAGGCCTGGAGGTAGGCCTGGAGGTAGGCCTGGAGGTAGGCCTGGAGGTAGCCCTGGAGGTAGGCCTGGATGTAGGCCTGGAGGTAGGCCTGGAGGTAGGCCTGGAGGTAGGCCTGGAGGTAGCCCTGGAGATAGTCCTGGAGGTATCCATGGAGGTAGGCCTGGAGGTAGGCCTGGAGGTAGGCCTGGAGGTAGGCCTGGAGGTAGCTCCTGGAGATAGTCCTGGAGGTAGGCCTGGAGGTAGGCCTGGAGGTAGGCCTGGAGGTAGGCCTGGAGGTAGGCCTGGAGGTAGGCCTGGAGGTAGGTCTGGAGGTAGGCCTGGAGGTAGGCCTGGAGGTAGGTCTGGAGGTAGGCCTGGAGGTAGGCCTGGAGGTAGGCCTGGAGGTAGCCCTGGAGATAGTCCTGGAGGTATCCCTGGAGGTAGGCCTGGAGGTAGGCCTGGAGGTAGCCCTGGAGGTAGGCCTGGAGGTAGGCCTGGAGGTAGCCCTGGAGGTAGGCCTGGAGGTAGTCCTGGAGGTAGGCCTGGAGGTAGGCCTGGAGGTAGGCCTGGAGGTAGGCCTGGATGTAGGCCTGGAGGTAGGCCTGGAGGTAGGCCTGGAGGTATCCCTGGAGGTAGGCCTGGAGGTAGGCCTGGAGGTAGGCCTGGAGGTAGGCCTGGAGGTAGGTCTGGAGATAGCCCTGGAGGTAGGCCTGGAGGTAGGCCTGGAGGTAGGCCTGGATGTAGGCCTGGATGTAGGCCTGGAGGTAGGCCTGGAGGTAGGTCTGGAGGTAGGCCTGGAGGTATCCTGGAGGTAGGCCTGGAGGTAGGCCTGGAGGTAGGCCTGGAGGTAGCCCTGGAGGTAGGCCTGGAGGTAGGCCTGGAGGTAGGCCTGGATGTAGCCCTGGAGGTAGGCTTGGAGGTAGCCCTGGAGGTAGGCCTGGAGGTAGGCCTGGAGGTAGGCCTGGAGGTAGGCCTGGAGGTAGGCCTGGAGGTAGGTCTGGAGGTAGGCCTGGAGGTAGGCCTGGAGGTAGGCCTGGAGGTAGGTCTGGAGGTAGGCCTGGAGGTAGGCCTGGATGTAGCCCTGGAGGTAGGCTTGGAGGTAGGCCTGGAGGTAGGCCTGGAGGTAGGCCTGGAGGTAGGCCTGGAGGTAGGCCTGGAGGTAGGCCTGGAGGTAGGCCTGGAGGTAGGCCTGGAGGTAGGCTTGGAGGTAGCCCTGGAGGTAGGTCTGGAGGTAGGCCTGGAGGTAGGCCTGGAGGTAGGCCTGGAGGTAGGCCTGGAGGTAGGCCTGGAGGTAGGCCTGGAGGTAGGCCTGGAGGTAGGCCTGGAGGTAGGCCTGGAGGTAGCCCTGGAGGTAGGCCTGGAGGTAGGCCTGGAGGTAGGCCTGGAGGTAGGCCTGGAGGTAGGCCTGGAGGTAGGCCTGGAGGTAGGCCTGGAGGTAGGCCTGGAGGTAGGCCTGGAGGTAGGCCTGGAGGTAGGCCTGGAGGTAGGCCTGGAGGTAGGCCTGGAGGTAGGCCTGGAGGCTAGGCCTGGAGGTAGGCCTGGAGGTAGGCCTGGAGGTAGGCCTGGAGGTAGGCCTGGAGGTAGGCCTGGAGGTAGGCCTGGAGGTAGGTCCTGAGGAGGCTGAGGTAGCCTGGAGGTAGGCCTGGAGGTAGGCCTGGAGGTAGGCCTGGAGGTAGGCCTGGAGGTAGGCCTGGAGGTAGGCCTGGAGGTAGACAGGCGAGAGACCACAAACGTCAACAATAGCCTAGACGCAGGTTGTGTTGGTAATAACAAGAGTCGTGTCACCTTCTCGTCATTATTTTAAGTGCGAACTTCACGCGTGCGTGCGTCCGTGTGCGTGCGTGCGTGTGTGTGCGTGTGTGTGCGTGTGCGTGCGTCCGTGTGTGTGTGTGTGTGTGTGATCAAACCTTCCAAGTTTCGCGTTTACACTAGCGACTGTTCGCGGCCGCTGTACCGCGAACGGCCATTGTCTTTGCCCGTCATGTAAACAAGAGGGGGGAAAAAAGGCCTTCCCCCCCCCACACACAAAAGGCAACTCCAATTTTTTTTCTAATATTCATCATCGGCGTCAAAAAAAAAACTCGATTTTTTTCGAAAAAAAAAACACAAAAAAATATTATTTTTATCTTTCAGATTAATTTTACAATTTTCTTCAATAAGAGTGAAACGTCGTCTTGTAGACGCTAGGTAGGGGGGAAACCTCTTGTAGACGATAGGTAGGGGGGGAAACGTCTTGTAGACGCTAGGTAGGGGGGGAAACGTCTTGTAGAGCTGGTAGGGAAACGTCTTGTGACGCTAGGTAGGAGGAGGGCAACATTTCCCCTTGAGTTGGAACCTACAGTGAGCGAAATGTTCTCCTGTCGACGTTTTTGATAATAATAATTGATAGTAATAATAATAATAATAATAATAATAATAATTATTATTATTATTATTATTATTATTATTATTATTATTATTATTATTATTATTATTATTATTATTATTATTATTATTATTATTATTATTATTATTATTATTATTACCAAAATTAAAACCCAGAGCATCAGGCGACACAGGTGGCATCACCTAGCAAGAGGGGAGGGAGGGGAAGCGTGGCATTCACCTTGGCACTCCCCTCCCTCCCCTCCTCAGTGCCAACAACCTCACACCCAAGCTGGGAAAACACGCCATGCATGGCTGGCTTTTTTCAATGTATCTTTCTCTATCCCTCTCCCTCCCCTCTCTCTCTCCCTGACTGCCTCCCCTCTCTCTCTCCCTGACTGCCTCCCCTCCCTCTCTCCCTGACTGCCTCCCCTCCCTCTCTCCCTCTCGTCAACGCCTCATCCCCCTCTTCATTATATCAAGAAACGGCCTCTCAATATACATATATATATATTTTTTCCCTCCCCACTCCCCCTACAGGTGATCATTTTAATAATAACGTCAGCCTCTTGTACTGCCTCATTCACTCACTCGCTCTCTTTATTTTCTCTCACTCTCTCACACGCTGGCACTCTCGATGCATTGCAAGTGACACCCTCTCTCCTCCCCCCTCCCTGGCATTCTCCCTGGCACCCTCCCTGGCACTCTCCCTGGCACTCGAGAAACACCACATTTCTGAAGGTGATCAGGTCGAGGGACTTGACTTTCCAGCCTCTCGTGTTTGTCATTACTGTTGAGTTATCATCTCACAACCTCTCATCCAATTGATATATATATATATATATATATATATATATATATATATATATATATATATATATATATATATATATATATATATATTATATATACTGATTTAGGATTATACAAGTTAGATTCATTCATAATTAATGAAATTTGGGAAAATTTAAGGTATATTTGACAAGTGCTTGGGCATCTCACCTGCATCATACTGGGACGGGTGCAGGGTACAGGAGACCGAGAGGTGATATCTCAGCCTTATAAGACTTCCGCTGTTTTGTTATTTTTATAGTTCCTTGATAATGAGAAAACACGAAAGCGCTTGGAATTTCACTATTTTTTTCACTGTGTGTTATTTTTTGGCATATATTTGCGAGGAACTGGTTGGCGTGGACACGCTACCGTACTGCGTGGAACACTTCGTGTCGTTGCTACTCTTGTAGAAAGAGTACCGGGTCTAGTACTGATCCTTGTGGTACCCCGCTTGTTACACCTGCCCATTCTGATGTTCCTTGAGGCAATCACTTGTTGTTGTATTCTGTGGTCATGCTTTATCCTCTGTGTGTGTGTGTGTGTGTGTGTGTGTGTGTGTGTGTGGGGCAGAGAGGTGAACTCCATTCTGCATTTCTAAGTCTACAATACACCTGAAAATACACACCTTCGCTCCCTCTCTCCCTTCCCTCCCTTTTCTCCCTTCTCTCCCTCCTCTCAAAACTCCCTAACTGATGTGTTGTTGCATTCAAGACAGACATTTGTCCATGGTTATAACCCTCCCCACCCCCTCCCCAACACCCCCTCACTCCCTTGTGTGCACACATAGACACACACACATTTCTTATGTACTCACAAATAGAGACCTGGAGAGTGTCAGTCAGACGTCACAATGCTACGTGTCACTTACACGTCTCAATACTACGTGTCAATAAGACACGGGGATGCTGATGGCCATGTCCTTCTAGGAGGAATTTTTTGCGTTGAAGGAGGAAGAGGAGAAAGGTGGAGTGAAGAGAGAGAGAGAGAGAGAGAGAGAGAGAGAGAGAGAGAGAGAGAGAGAGAGAGAGAGAGAGAGAGAGAGAGAGAGAGAGATGAACAGGATGATCAGGGAGAGACTGAGAATGATAGTACTAAGTCTAAAAAAGTGCCCAGGATGATCCTACAGCATCCTTCCCATCCCCCCATCTCAATTTCTCCCCCTTCTCCCCTCTCCCCACCCACTCCCCGTCTACTCCCCAGCAATGACACCCTCAGTGAGGGATTTTAATCACTCTTTGAGAGCAAGAAAGACAAATGAGACAGATATCATAACATATCCCCACATCAGGGACCACCAGGAGCCTCCAGGGACTACCAGGAGCCTCCAGGGACCACCAGGAGCCTCCAGGGACTACCAGGAGCCTCCAGGGACCACCAGGAGCCTCCAGGGACCACCAGGAGCCTCCAGGGACCACCAGGAGCCTCCAGGGACCACCAGGAGCCTCCAGGGACCACCAGGAGCCTCCAGGGACTACCAGGAGCCTCCAGGGACCACCAGGAGCCTCCAGGGACCACCAGGAACCTCCAGGGACTACCAGGAGCCTCCAGGGACCACCAGGAGCCTCCAGGGACTACCAGGAGCCTCAGGGACCACCAGGAGCCTCCAGGGACCACCAGGAGCCTCCAGGGACCACCAGGAGCCTCAATGGACCACCAGGAGCCTCCAGGGACTCACCAGGAGCCTCCAGGGACCACCAGGAGCCTCCAGGGACCACCAGGAGCCTCCAGGGACCACCAGGAGCCTCCAGGGACCACCAGGAGCCTCCAGAGACCACCAGGAGCCTCCAGGGACCACCAGGAGCCTCCAGGGACCACCAGGAGCCTCCAGGGACCACCAGGAGCCTCCAGGGACCACCAGGAGCCTCCAGGGACCACCAGGAGCCTCCAGGACCACAGGAGCCTCAGACCACCAGGAGCCTCCAGGGACCACCAGGAGCCTCCAGGGACCACCAGGAGCCTCCAGGGACCACCAGGAGCCTCCAGGGACCACCAGGAGCCTCCAGGGACCACCAGGAGCCTCCAGGGACCACCAGAGCCTAGCCACCAGGAGCCTCCAGGGACCACCAGGAGCCTCCAGGGACCACCAGGAGCCTCCAGGGACCACCAGGAGCCTCCAGGGACCACCAGGAGCTCCAGGGACCCCAGAGCCTCCAGGGACCACCAGGAGCCCCCAGGGACCGCCAGGAGCCTCCAGGGACCGCCAGAGCCTCCAGGGACCACCAGGAGCCTCCAGGGACCACCAGGAGCCTCCAGGGACCACCAAGAGCCTCCAGGGACCACCAGGAGTCTCCAGGGAATCACCAGACCACCAGGAGCCTCCAGGGGATCACTAGGGACGACCAGGAGCCTCCAGGGGATCACCAGACCACCAGGAGCCTCCAGGGATCACCAGACCACCAGGAGCCTCCAGGGGATCACCAATCACCAGGAGCCTCCAGGGGATCACTAGGGACGACCAGGAGCCTCCAGGGGATCACCAGACCACCAGGAGCCTCCAGGGGATCACCAGACCACCAGGAGCCTCCAGGGGATCACCAAATCACCAGGAGCCTCCAGGGGATCACCAGATCACCAGGAGCCTCCAGGGAATCACTGGAGACCACCAGGAGCCTCCAGGGGATCACCAGGAGCCTCCAGGGGATCACCAGGAGCCTCCAGGGGATCACCAGACCACCAGGAGTCTCCAGGGGATCACCAGGAGCCTCCAGGGGATCACCAGATCACCAGGAGCCTCCAGGGAATCACTGGGGACCACCAGGAGCCTCCAGGGGATCACCAGACCACCAGGAGCCTCCAGGGGATCACCAGACCACCAGGAGCCTCCAGGGGATCACCAGATCACCAGGAGCCTCCAGGGGATCACCAGACCACCAGGAGCCTCCAGGTGATCACCAGACCACCAGGAGCCTCCAGGGGATCACCAGGGACCACCAGGAGCCTCCAGAGGATCACCAGGGACCACCAGGGACCACCAAAGACCACCAGGGACCACCAGGGACCACCAGGTTACACCAGGGACCACCAGAGACCACCAGGTTACACCAGGGACCACCAGGGGACCACCAAGGACCCCCAGGGACCACCAGGGACCCCTGGATGAGACATCACCTGAAGAAGGCCCTCATGGCCCCCTCACCCCTCCCTGCAGAAGGGCCCTGAGGGGCTCCCTGGATGAGGCGCCCATTACCTGCAGGTGTGAATGCAAAACCAGTGCCATCAATGATATATAATTTATTTTCTGTTTCCAGGCAGAAGAAACTGATGAAGGTGGTGAGAGAGATAGAGAGAGAGATAAAGAGAGAGAGAGAGAGAGAGAGGGAAGCAATCACCCACCTCTCTCACTAAAACAACCCAATACCGGGTAAAACCCTAACCCAGACCCAACACGGCCCTCACTACAAATCCTTCAATAATCGCAAATAAAAACCACGCGAAAATAAACCCGGCAACGTGATAACGCATCGCGTCCTTCCCCCCGCATTCCGCGAAGCGCCAAACCAGCGCAAGTACCCGCGCGACCGAGGCATCCTCGTAAAAATATACACACACTGGAACACCGCCGCCATTATCCTCCAGTAACAAGTGAACATCTTCAGAGATGCGATTAGATTCTCTCTCGCGTTCATGCTCTGTGGGATCCAAAACCTTATAGAAATATTCAGGCGCCTTCATTTGTTTCATTGTTGACGTTCTTGTAGGGGAGTTTCTGACGCTTATGATGGTGTTAATAATGATGATGGTGTTAATAATGATGATGGTGTTAATAATGATGATGGGGTTAATAATGATGATGGTGTTAATAATGATGATGGGGTTAATAATGATGATGGTGTTAATAATGATGATGGGGTTAATAATGATGATGGTATTAATAATGATGATGGTGTTAATAATGATGATGGTGTTAATAATGATGATAGTGTTAATAATGATGATGGGGGTAATAATGATGATGGTGTTAATAATGATGATGGTGTTAATAATGATGATGGTGTTAATAATGATGATGGGGTTAATAATGAGATGGTGTTAATAATGATGATGGTGTTAATAATGATGATGGGGTTAATAATGATGATGGTGTTAATAATGATGATAAGGTTAATAATGATGATGGGGTTAATAATGATGATGATGTTAATATTGATGATGGGGTTAATAATGATGATGGTGTTAATAATGATGATGGGGTTAATAATGATGATGGGGGTAATAATGATGATGGGGTTAATAATGATGATGGGGTTAATAATGATGATGGGGTTAATAATGATGATGGGGGTAATAATGATGATAAGGTTAATAATGATGATGAGGTTAATAATGATGATGGTGTTAATAATGATGATAGTGTTAATAATGATGATGGTGTTAATAATGATGATGATGTTAATAATGATGATGGGGTTAATAATGATGATGATGTTAGTAATGATGATGATGTTAATAATGATGATGGTGTTAATAATGATGATGGTGTTAATAATGATGATGGTGTTAATAATGATGATGGGTTAATAATGATGATGGGGTTAATAATGATGATGGTGTTAATAATGATGATGGTGTTAATAATGATGATGGTGTTAATAATGATGATGGTGTTAATAATGATGATGGTGTTAATAATGATGATGGTGTTAATAATGATGATGGGTTAATAATGATGATGGGTTAATAATGATGATGGGTTAATAATGATGATGGGTTAATAATGATGATGGTGTTAATAATGATGATGGGGTTAATAATGATGATGGTTAATAATGATGATGGGTTAATAATGATGATGGTGTTAATAATGATGATGGGTTAATAATGATGATGGGTTAATAATGATGATGGTGTTAATAATGATGATGGGGTTAATAATGATGATGGGGTTAATAATAATGTTAATAATGATGATGGGTTAATTATGATGGTAATATGATGAGGGTTAATAATGATGATGGTGTTAATAATGATGATGGTGTTAATAATGATGATGGTGTTAATAATGATGATTATGAGATGTTAATAATGATGATGGGGTTAATAATGATGATGGTGTTAATAATGATGATGGTTAATAATGATGATGGTGTTAATAATGATGATGGTGTTAATAATGATGATGGTGTTAATAATGATGATGGGATTAATAATGATGATGGGGTTAATAATGATGATGGTGTTAATAATGATGATGGGGTTAATAATGATGATGGGGTTAATAATGATGATGGGGTTAATAATGATGATGGGGTTAATAATGATGATGGTGTTAATAATGATGATGGTGTTAATAATGATGATGGGTTAATAATGATGATGGTGTTAATAATGATGATGGTTTAATAATGATGATGGGTTAATAATGATGATGGTTAATAATGATGATGGGTTAATAATGATGATGGTGTTAATAATGATGATGGTGTTAATAATGATGATGGTGTTAATAATGATGATGGGGTTAATAATGATGATGGGTTAATAATGATGATGGTGTTAATAATGATGATGGATTAATAATGATGATGGGGTTAATAATGATGATGGGTTAATAATGATGATGGTGTTAATAATGATGATAAGGGGTTAATAATGATGATGGGTTAATAATGATGATGGTGTTAATAATGATGATGGTGTTAATAATGATGATGGTGTTAATAATGATGATGGGGTTAATAATGATGATGGTGTTAATAATGATGATGGTGTTAATAATGATGATGGTGTTAATAATGATGATGGGATTAATAATGATGATGGTGTTAATAATGATGATGGTGTTAATAATGATGATGGTGTTAATAATGATGATGGGGTTAATAATGATGATGGGGTTAATAATGATGATGGTGTTAATAATGATGATGGTGTTAATAATGATGATGGTGTTAATAATGATGATGGTGGTAATAATGATGATGGTGTTAATAATGATGATGGTGTTAATAATGATGATGGTGTTAATAATGATGATGGGATTAATAATGATGATGGGATTAAAAAAGATGGGGGTTATTGGGTGATTGTTGGGATTATTCACACACACACACACACACCACACATATATATATATATATATATATATATATATATATATATATATATATATATATATATATATATATATATATATATATATATATATATATCACACAGAGAGTGAGAGAGAGTGAGATTGAGAGGAGAGTGATAGAGAGGAAGGGGAGAGAGAGAGAGAGAGAGAGAGAGAGAGAGAGAGAGAGAGAGAGAGAGAGAGAGAGAGAGAGAGAGAGAGAGAAACATCATTACAAAGCCTGGGAGAAGAGAAGAGTCAAGAATCATCTGTGACCCTCAGATGGGTCTCATCTGTCTGGAACATCCTCATTAAGGGGAATTGTGGTGTCACTCAGGGCCTCAGAGTGCCATTCTGATGGGGTCAGTCAGGCAGTGCCTGAGTGGCACTCTGAGTGGATGGCACCAGGATGTTAATGACCTATTAGTCGTTATTAATAATATAGTGGGGGTGGGTGGGTGTATTTGTAGGTAGGTAGGTGGGTGGGTGGGTTTTGGGTGGGCAGGTGGGTTTATAGAAAGGTGGGTAGGTTTATAGGTAGGTAGGTGGGTTCTGAGTGGGCAGGTTTTGTTATTGTGGTGATTAGTGTGTGTTCTCTCTCTCTCTCTCTCTCTCTCTCTCTCTCTCTCTCTCTCTCTCTCTCTCTCTCTCTCTCTCTCTCTCTCTCTCTCTCTCTCTCTCTCTCTCTCTCTCTCTCTCTCTCTCTCTCTCTCTCTCTCTCTCTCTCTCTCTCTCTCTCTCCTCTCTCTCTCTCTCTCTCTCTCTCTCTCTCTCTCTCTCTCTCTCTCTCTCTCTCTCTCTCTCTCTCTCTCTCTCCTTTTTATTGTTGTTCTGTTTGTCTTCTCTTCTTTCTCTTCTTCTTCTAATTTTTTGAGAAAAAAAAAAAAAATCTTAAAAACATCTCGGAAAAAAAATTCCTGAATAAAAAAAATCCTATAATTCCTATAATTCTATATAATTTTTTTAGTTGCCGTGAATTATCTTCCTGATTTAATAAATTATCTTATTTATTCTCTCTAAACAAACTCGTTTTTCCTGATTTCTTTTTCGTTTTAATTTCTCGTTTTTTTTTTTTTTAATTATATTCGTATAGTTACCCATTAAATTTTTTTCCTCATCTCGTTTTCTATTTGTTTAGAGAGAATAAATAAGATAATTTATTAAATCAGGAAGATAATTCACGGCAACTAAAAAATAATATATAGAATTATAGAAATTGTAGGATTTTTTTTTATTCAGGAATTTTTTTTTCCTAAAAGTTTTTAATATTTTTTTTTCTCAAAAAATTAGAAGATAAGAAAGAAGGAACACTGCAGCAGGCCTACTGGCCCATGCGAGGCAGGTCCAAGTCTCCAGCCGGCTTAAGCCAATGCCCCGACCCAGCCAGGTCAGGTTACTTAAGGCAGGAGCTCGGCATCTGACCTAGTAGAACAAACTAGTCAGGTCCTAGAAGAAGAAGAGAAGACAAACAGAACAACAATAAAGAGGAGAGAAAGTGAAATAGAGAGAGAGAGAGAGAACACACACTAATCACCACAATAACAAACCAGCAGAAGATTCCAAGACAAGTGTTCCTCTTTCATTCTCCCCCCTCTTCCCCTTCCCTCTTTCTCCTCCTCCTCTCCCCCTCTCCCCACTCAGTAATTTGGTAGTTACGAAGTCCCTAGTTATCAATTTCACTCAGGCAAGGGTTATTTAATGACAATTGCAATCAACGTGGACCGCAAGCGAGCAGAGTTTCCAATTGGAGTTTTCTCTCTTTCTCTCTCTCTCTCTCTCTCTTTTTTTCGGTGGACTGGTCTGGGTTATGGTCTGGTTGGGTGAACACCAATACATGATGGGGCTGGGTGGATGGTCCCACTAGGATGTACTGGGCACCACTGTAATTGTGAGTTTGATCATGGTAACGTAAGAATACTGGAGGCCCTGGAGGGGTAGACCCACTGTTGTGCTGGTCCTGTGTATATTGGTCTGTGTGAGGTACTTGTAACCAAGCCTAAGCCAGGCTACTACAACACCAGACTGTCAGGAGTACTTGTAACCAAGTCTAAGCCAGGCTACTACAACACCAGACTGTCAGGAGTACTTGTAACCAAGCCTAAGCCAGGCTACTACAACACCAGACTGTCAGGAGTACTTGTAACCAAGTCTAAGCCAGGCTACTACAACACCAGACTGTCAGAAGTACTTGTAACCAAGCCTAAGCCAGGCTACTACAACACCAGACTGTCAGAAGTACTTGTAACCAAGTCTAAGCCAGGCTACTACAACACCAGACTGTCAGAAGTACTTGTAACCAAGTCTAAGCCAGGCTACTACAACACCAGACTGTCAGGAGTACTTGTAACCAAGCCTAAGCCAGGCTACTACAACACCAGACTGTCAGAAGTACTTGTAACCAAGCCTAAGCCAGGCTACTACAACACCAGGCTGTCAGAAGTACTTGTAACCAAGTCAAAGCCTGACCACAACAACATCTGTCAGTGTTCACATTGCAAGTTGCTCTATAAGCGTACTTATCTACGGTCATGTTATCATAGAGGGTTATAGATCAACCTTCATGCTATCATAGTGGGTGATAGACCTACCTTCATGCTATCATAATGGGTGATAGACCTACCTTCATGCTATCATAATGGGTGATAGACCTACCTTCATGTTATCATAGTGGATTATAGATCTACTCAGGCTTCTAACAGAATTCCTATAACATTTTCATTATATACTTCTCTCCCAATATTATTACTAATGCTAGACACAGACACACCAAAGTTATCTTCAACAATTCAGTATGTGATGGAATCCATAACAATTCCAAAGGTACCACCTCTGGAACTGTGCTGGGGACCCTCGTCCTCAGAGAAGACAATAAACGTACCTCAGAGAAAACTCCAGGTTCTCCCCGGAGCTGTTTGAATATTGTCTTCTCCTACCACCCCCTATATTCCATATTATATTTAAGCAATATACATTGACAAAAATACAATAGGGAATAGAACAATATAGTTAACATCTCAGAGCTACATCTCGAATACTTCCTCCAGCTCCCCGGCGGTAGGCCGCGTGCCCAGAATGCTGCAGGCATTTCCCCACTGGATCGCAACACTGAATCTCTGAAAGAGGAAGCTGGCCGCTCTGTGTTCCTTGGTTTCAGTGATGAGTTTTTTACCCAGCTCTCTGGGGAACTTTAGAGCACACTTGCCCATGCTCCAAGGGTCTCGGACCCCACTGGGAAGAAGTTATAGCAAGGGGAGAGGCCTTCATATTTGCGGGTCTTCTGGGTCTCCCTGTGGCTGGCAGCTCCACCCCCTTCAGTTACAAAGTATAGCAAGTACGTGGCCACCAGTGTGGTGGCACAGGTGTAGTCCCAGGCAATATATATAATGTATATATATATATATATATATATATATATATATATATATATATATATATATATATAAAAAAAAAATTTAGTTTGTGGAAAATTAATAGTCAGTCAGCCAGCCAGGCTGACAGCCAGGCAACCTGTCAGTCAGTCAGTCAGGCTGACGCCAGACCAGGCCAGGCAGTGGGGGGACCATAAGGGATAATTTCCCCTTCCTGGGTTATGGGTTTTTGATGAGGGTGTTATGGGTGTGTCATGATCTTAAACAACCACTGAGAGCTCCATGATTCCTCCCAGATCACCCCCATTATACTCCCATCCATCGCATTCTCTCCCTTATGAACCATATCCCCTATCCCATGAACCATACCCCCTCCCCATGTACAATATCTCCTCCCCATGATCTGTATCCCCCTCTCCATGTACAATATCTCCTCCCCATAAACAATATCTCCTCCACCATGCATCATATTCCCTCCCCCATCCACCGTATTCTCTCACCATCCACCGTATTCTCTCCCCATCCACCGTATTCTCTCCCCACCCACCGTATTCTCTCCCCACCCACCGTATTCCCCCATGTTCCTTCTCCGTTTGAGGGGAGAGGGAAGATGAGGGAACGTCTGAGAGTGCATCTAAGGGGAGAAAGAGAGCGTCTAAAGGGGGAGAGGGGTTGAGGGGACATCCAAGGGGAAGGAGTGAGGGGAGACGAGGGGAAAACCAGCCATAAACGAAGACAAGACAGAAGGCAGATTGTAGAATGGTAACTAGCAGTCGTAAGGCACTTTCTGGCACATTATGGAACTGTTTGCAACTGCCTGGCACTGTCGAGCATTGTCTTGCATTGTCTGGCACTGCCTGGCACTGTCTGGCACTGTTTGGCACTGCCTGGCACTGTCTGGCACTGTCTGGCACTGTCTTGCGCTGTCTGGCACTGCCTGGCACTGTCTGGTACTGACAGAGAGTTGGAAGAGCCTGTAATAATAGTAATAATAATAATAATAATAATAATAATAATAATCTTTATTTCTACCAGTACAAGATACAACTTATACAGACCATAGCTGACATCAATGACATACTACTAGTATATAGAAATCCCCTTGTTATGCTGAGCACTTCCCGCAAATTAGGTCACTGTCCCAGGATGCGACCCACACCAGTCCACTAACACCCAGGTACCTATTTTACTGCTAGGTGAACATGGACAGCAGGTATCTTAAGGAAACACGTCCTCAGTATGTGAGCTGAGTGCGCTACCATCCCAGCTACGGAGAGGTTTCAAGTCTATCTACTACACGAGGGTCATTATTGCTGCATGTCACATGTACACCACCAGTCAAGAATACTTTAATACCTAAAATACTGATTAATGTAAACTACCAGTGTATATACATTAATACACACACACACGGGTGCATACATACAAATGGATAAACATCCGCAATGCGCTGCTACAGACACAAACCACAAGAAAATCTCTACGGGATATGAGTGCCATGTTTGACTGTCATTTGTTTTTCTTTTGTCTCCTAACGTGTGCATGTGTATGCGTTATATATAGTGACCAAACAAGGGTTCGGTTATAGCGGTCAGCTCCATGATAACAAGAATCTTGTGGTCATTTGTTTGCGTTAGTAGCAGCCAGGGAGACACCCAGGGAGACACCCAGGGAGACACCCAGGGAGACACCCAGGGAGACACCCAGGGAGACACCCAGGGAGACACCCAGAGAGACACACAGGGAGACACCCAGGGAGACACCCAAGGAGACACCCAGGGAGACACCCAGGGAGACACACAGGGAGACACCCAGGGAGACACCCAGGGAGACACCCAGGGAGACATCCAGGAAGATACCCAGGGAGACACCCAGGGAGACACCCAGGGAGACACCCAGGGAGACACTCAGGGAGATACCCAGGGAGACACCCAGAAAGACACCCAGGAAGATACCCAGGGAGACACCAGGGAAGACCCAGGAGACACCAAGAGAGACACCCAGGGAGACACCCAGGGAGACACCCAGGGAGACACCCAGGGAGACACCAGGGAGACACCAGAGAGACACCCAGGGAGACACCCAGGGAGACACCTCAGGAGATCATCAAGGAAGAACTAAAGAGAAGCGGATGAACAGGGAGAACTGGAATGAGGACAGAATAAGGATTAACTTCATTTTTCACATAAATCCCGCGTACTTTCAGAGGATTTAATCGCATGGGTTAGGTCATCAGTAATCCCTTCTTGGTAGGTTACCAAACATTAATAATTATTAATAACTTTGATGTGGAAGATTAATGGGGATTCCATTAGGATTTATTAGTGTTCAGGCAAACTTTGCGCCCCAGAGCGGGGATTACTTTGCGCCCCAGAGCGGGGATTACTTTGCGCCCCAGAGCGGGGATTACTTTGAGAGATGAACGGATGGCATCCAGGGAAGCTCTTAGCTTGTAAATAAACTAGGATAACAGCTCCTAGCTGTTATCCCAGGAAGGATAACATCCATCCTCCTGTAAATCGAACCTTGTAAAACAACCCTACCGATAAATACTGTAAATTCGTATGGGCATCTTTGTACCTCCCGACTCTGCTGGAGGAACCACGAAATCTCTGCACTTTTGTAAAAAAAGAAAAAAAGACATTTAGAGCCATTTACAGCAGCCATTGAGAAGGCAGAGAAAAGGGAAGAGGGGCATTTTACCTCCCTAAACCGCGGCCATATATTCCACTTAGCGAGAAGGGAGATACAATAAGGTATATACAGTAAATCTGCTTCCCGAGGAGAGGCAGGATCAGGTATATACTATATATGTATATATATATATATATATATATATATATATATTATATATATATATATATATATATATATATATATATATATATATATATACTAGTTCATAGCTTAACTAATCCACAACTTAACTAATAACAAATAACACTGGCGTCAACATCTCTGAGCTAAAAACATTAAAAGCAGTGAGATTAATCTCACTGGGGAGATTAATCTCACTGGAGAGATTAATAAATTAAAAAAATTATACAAACTTTTCCCATTATGGAATTTAATCCACGAGACCAAAACAAGACTCTAGGGAAGGAATATATATATATATATATATATATATATATATATATATATATATATATATATATATATATATATATATATATTGAATTGTTTACTGATTTTTTTCGTGGATTGTGCATATTCTTTTTGTTCTTCAGATAATGGAGACATAATAACGTACATAGCCGTAGATCCCCCTCGTTACCTCCACCAATGAAGATTAAGTGAGAGAGAGAGGGAGAGAGAGATAGAGAGAGAGACAGACAGACAGAGACAGAGAAGGAGTGAAAGAGAGAGAGATAGATTTTGGGCAATGGAACTCCCATATTCATCCAAAAATTGCATAAAACACTATCTTTATAGAGAGGGAGCCTGTATACATACAGTATAGAGAGGGAGCCTGTATGCATACAGTATAGAGAGGGAGCCTGTATACATACAGTATATAGAGAGAACCTGTATACATACAGTATAGAGAGGGAGCCTGTATGCATACAGTATAGAGAGGGAGCCTGTATACATACAGTATATAGAGAGAACCTGTATACAGATAGTATAGAGAGGGAACCTGGATACAGATAGTATAGAGAGGGAGCCTGTATACATACAGTATAGAGAGGGAGCCTGTATACATACAGTATAGAGAGGGAGCCTGTATGCATACAGTATAGAGAGGGAGCCTGTATGCATACAGTATAGAGAGGGAGCCTGTATACATACAGTATATAGACAGAACCTGTATACAGATAGTATAGAGAGGGAACCTGGATACAGATAGTATAGAGAGGGAGCCTGTATACATACAGTATAGAGAGGGAGAATGTATACATACAGTATAGAGAGGGAGCCTGTATACATACAGTATAGAGAGGAACCTGTATATAGATGGTATGGAGAGGGAGCCTGGATACTTACAGTATAGAGAGGGAGCCTGGATACTTACAGTATAGAGAGGGAGCCTGATACTTACAGTATAGAGAGGGAGCCTGGATACTTACAGTATAGAGAGGGAGCCTGGATACTTACAGTATAGAGAGGGAGCCTGGATACAGATAGTATAGAGAGGAAGCCTGGATACAGATAGTATAGAGAGGGAGCCTGGATACAGATAGTATAGAGAGGGAGCCTGAATACACATAGTATAGAGAGGGAGCCTGGATACAGATAGTATAGAGAGGGAGCCTGGATACTTAAAGTATAGAGAGGGAGCCTGAATACAGATAGTATGGAGAGGGAGCCTGGATACAGATAGTATAGAGAGGGAGCCTGAATACAGATAGTATAGAGAGGGAACCTGTATATAGATGGTATAGAGAGGGAGCCTGGATACAATTGTCATCTCCCAGTCATCACAAGTCACCGACAGAGGCTCTTCTTCTCAAAGGTCACAGTAAAACAATCGTCAACATCTACAGACTAACAACACTAACAATCGTCAACATCTACAGACCAACAACACCAACAATCGTCAACATCTACAGACCAACAACACTAACAATCGTCAACATCTACAGACCAACAACACTAACAATCGTCAACATCTACAGACTAACAACACTAACAATCGTCAACATCTACAGACTAACAACACCAACAATCGTCAACATCTACAGACCAACAACACCAACAATCGTCAACATCTACAGACCAACAACACTAACAATCGTCAACATCTACAGACTAACAACACTAACAATCGTCAACATCTACAGACCAACAACACTAACAATCGTCAACATCTACAGACTAACAACACTAACATCAGACTGTATAAAATCTTTGAAGTGGTCCTGAAGAAGTAAGACTGCCAGCCCAGGCACTGTATCACACCAGTTACACTGTGTAAGGCAGTGTGTGGGGCTCAGGGTAGGCCGCTCCTGCCTCTCACAACTGCTAAATCATTACCACTTGCGTGCTAAGGTAGTCTGCCGTACAAAATGCCTGCAAAAGAAACAATTGGAAAAACTTCTTGACAAGTAGAGATCAGAGAGAAGTGGTAAACAGAGTGAAGTCTGAGGCTGACACTGTGAAAAGCTGTGTTCTTCAAGGCACAGCACTCGCCCCTCTTCTGTTTCTCCCGTCGCCTGTGTCCGCGGTTCGATATCCAGCATGGGTGGAAACATTGGGCGTGTTTCTTTACACCTACTGTCCCGTTCACGTAGCAGTAAGTAGGTACCTGGGTGTTAGTCGACTGGTGTGGGTGGCATCCCGGGCGACAAGATTGAAGGACCACAATGGAAATAAAACAGACAGTCCCTCGATGAGGCACTGACTTTCTTGCGTTATCCTGGGTGGCTAACCCTCCGGGGTTAAAAATTTCAACAAAATCTTATCTAATGTTATCTTATACACCACACAGGCAGTAGGGTGTATGGCAGTGTCACCACACTGGCACTAGCGGGTATGACATTGCCACCACAATGGCACTAGAGGGGTATGGCAATGCCACCACACAGGCACTGGCGGGTATGACATTGCCACCACAATGGCACTAGGGGGTATGGCAGTGCCACCACACAGGCACTGGGGGTATGGCAGTGCCACCACACTGGCACTGGCAGGTATGACATTGCCACCACAATGGCACTAGGGGGTATGGCAGTGCCACCACACAGGCACTGAGGGTATGGCAGTGCCACCACACTGGCACTGGACACCCGACACTCAGGAATGCCAACCTTGGCACCTTAATAACTGACCTCTTGGTGAGGATTTATTAAAAGCCGTGACCAGACTGGCTGAGTCAAGCAGCAACAACAACAACGACATCAACAACAATAACAGCAGCAGCAGAAACAGCACTAACAGTGCTGGGGGAGGGGGTGGTATCAGTGGATAGAGGGAGGGGTGGTATCAGTGGATAGAGGGAGGGGGTGGTATCAGTGGATAGAGGGAGGGGGTGGTATCAGTGGATAGAGGAGGGGTGGAGAGGGAGGGGTGGTATCAGTGGATAGAGGGAGGGGTGGTATCAGTGGATAGAGGGAGGGGTGGTATCAGTGGATAGAGGGAGGGGTGGTATCAGTGGATAGAGGGAGGGGGTATCAGTGGATAGAGGAGAGGGGGGTTGTAATAATAGGTAGGGATCAGAAATAGTCATATTCGCTGACCACTCAGAAATCCTTACATAACTCTGATTAGTCTATACTAATTGCAGTCTTCTGAGTGGCACGCAACACTATTTAGTGCCACTCTGGAAACTGTGAATCGTTTTTGCCACGATCTGAACCCCGAACAAGCAATTATAATATACATTATCTGCTGAAGAGGACCTCAGTGAGAGGTCGAAATATATGATAATTTTTTTTAATTCGATCCCACCTCTGGTAGCATCTAAGACCATCAGATTTCCCTATGGGAGAGCAGAGCGTGGGAATCAGAGAGTAATTCTATATTCAGGCAATCAGAAGAGGGAGGAAGAGAAGGGGACCCACCTACTCGCCCTGAGGCAGACCAACAGCCCACCCATACACCCACCCACTCACATACCCACCCACCCACACACACAAACACACACACACCCATACACCCACCAGCCCACCCACTCACCCCCCACACACACATACCCATGCACACACACACACACACACCCATACACACACTCACCCACCCAACCACACACACACACACCCCGGTGGCCTAGTGGGTAAAGCTCTTGCTTCACGCACGGAGGGGCCGGGTTCAATTCCCGGTGGGGTAGAAACATTTCGAAGTGTTTCCTTACACACACATACATACAACAGGCCTAGTGTCTAATTGACATGTGCCTAGGACAAAATGGTAACTAACACGGCCAGTGAAGAGGCGGGGCCAAGAGCTGTGAATCAACTCCTGCAACCACAATTAGGTGAGCACACATATAAAGAGTCAACCAGTAACCAAGACTCGACTCCTGTCGGGACAATCAGATGACTACACCATGAGTGTATACGTGTGTGTGTGTG
Organism: Cherax destructor; assembly: GCA_009830355.1. NCBI lineage: Eukaryota > Metazoa > Arthropoda > Malacostraca > Decapoda > Parastacidae > Cherax > Cherax destructor. The sequence continues at coordinate 228,383 of WNWK01001338.1, forward strand.
TGTGTGTGTGTGTACCTGAACGCCCCCTGTGCACCAAGCTATGTACACGTGTACGTAGACTCCCACACGAGATCTGGTAAACAGAATCATCACTCCAGACAGGTCAAAGACCATTCTGGTTTGACCTTTGATCACACGCTTGAAGACCCACCTAAGAAATTCAGGTCACGCCTCAGCACCTGCCATGTCCCTCTCATCAACACATAGGTGCCACAACACACACATAGGTGCCACGACACACACATAGGTGTATCACCACCTGACAGGGTAATCACCTTCACCTGGGTCATATTAATGAGTCCAGGAGCTCCAAAATCAATCAGTCGTGGGATTTCAACTCCACAAATCCTCGGTAATAAGATCGACCTTCCAGGGATTTTATTTAAAATTGTGTGGAAATAAATAAAGGATCAGATGTGATAGAGGGCGTCTGTGTGTGGACGTTTGTCAGGTCCGGCGTGTCGAGTGCGCACCACCACCATGGAGCCCTTTGCTTTGTAATGTGTTATTGCCGCTACTACTACTACTATTACTACTACTACTACTACTACTACATACACTCATACACCTCCACCAATCTTACTACACACTTCACTATACACTACACACCCAATACCTCTACAACCCACTACACCCCACCAACACTACACACCCTACCAACACTACACCCCCACCAACACTACACACCCACCAACACTACACACCCACCAACACTACACACCCACCAACACTACACACCCACCAACACTACACACCCACCAACACTACACACCCACCAACACTACACACCCACCAACACTACACACCCACCAACACTACACACCCACCAACACTACACACCCACTCACAACACTACACACACCCACCTCCACCAACACTACACACCCACCAACACTACACACACACACCTCCACCAACACTACACACACCCACCTCCACCAACACTACACACACCCACCTCCACCAACACTACACACACCCCACCAACACTACACACCCCCACCTACACACACCCCCCCCACCAACACTACACGCACCCCCACCAACACTAACACCACCTCACAACCACTACACACACCCCACCAACACTACACACCCCCACCTACACTACACCCCCCACCAACACTACACGCACCCCCACCAACACTACACACCACCTCACAACCACTACACACACCCCACCGACACCACACACTACACAGCACCCACACAATACACTCAGGTCATCTTCAATAACTCTGTGAAAAATTACCACACAGAAAGTGTTCTCTTACACAAAGGTCATCTCTCAAGTGCTTATTGATAAGAACTTTGAAGGGTAGTCAGAGAGAGAGAGAGAGAGAGAGAGAGAGAGAGAGAGAGAGAGAGAGAGAGGGAGAGACCTATCAACTTCATGATGTCAGTATATAACTGATGCTCCTCACTCGACCCAGTAGTGAGTGATCTATCTGAAGGCATAGTTACTTGCAAACCCCTTAGTTATGTTGGCTCTTGTGACCACGAGGCTGTCTTTAAGACACTGAAGATTCCTACAGAACGAGGTGAAGAATCTACACCCACAACCTGCCGGTCAGAGAATGGAAGACATCCAGAAGTGGCTCATCTTGTCACGGGAGGCTGACACATGAATAATCCTGGCATCTTGAAGAGTGGGCTCCAAGACCTGGTGGTCCGTGGTCAAGGACGGTCAACGTTATTCACTTGATGAAACAATTCGACCAGTAAAGCAGCAGGATAGAACTTTGTGCACCAGCATGCACTGTGTGCACCAGCATGCACTGTGTGCACCAGCATGCACTGTGTGCACCAGCATGCACTGTGTGCACCAGCATGCAAGAAAAATTTGACCTTCTTGTTGCGCATATTCCTGACAAATTACTTCCTGTTCCAGTTAAAGATCCTCCTGTGCTAGACGCCAGCACTGTCAGTGACGCCAGCACTGTCAGTGACCAGAACGTCGTGACGCCAGAACTGTCGTGACGCCAGCACTTCGTGACGCCAGAACTGCCAGTGACGCCAGCACTTCGTGCCAGCACTGTGTGACGCCAGCCTGTCGTGACGCCAGAACTGCCAGTGACGCCAGATGCTAGTGACGCCAGCACTGTCAGTGACGCCAGAACTGTCAGTGACGCCAGAACTGTCAGTGACGCCAGCACTGTCAGTGACGCCAGCACTGTCAGTGACGCCAGCACTGTCAGTGACGCCAGAACTGTCAGTGACGCCAGAACTGTCAGTGACGCCAGCACTGTCAGTGACGCCAGAACTGTCAGTGACGCCAGAACTGTCAGTGACGCCAGAACTGTCAGTGACGCCAGAACTGTCAGTGGCGCCAGAGATGACAACAGAACGAGGTAAATCCCTGGGCCATGAAAAGGCCGTTGGATCAGATAAAGAGAGCTCAAGAGAGTTGAATAGATATGCAAACCATCTAAGAGCGCCTCTAACTCACATCTATCAGCCCTTCCTAGCAGTGTAAACGGCCTTCTCTGTGGGAAAGAGTCAAATGTAGTCCCTGATTACAAAAACAAGAGTGGAGCGGAAATCAGGAACTACAGACCAGTGTCTCTCCTGCCAATCACTGTCAAGATTCTTGAGACTATGATCTCAACTTCCACTCTGTGTCTCATAACAATAAAAATTTCGTAAAGCTTTTAAATGAGCTGAGGTTCTGTGGATGACAGTTCTTGTCTCTCTTGTTCACAGATCTAAGGTATACTAGCATCCCCCAGGATGCCACCCACACCAGTCGACTAACACCCAGGTGAACAGTGACAGCAGGTGTAAGGTGACTAACACCCAGGTACCTACTTACTGCTAGGTGAATACTGACAGCAGTTGTAAGGTGACTAGCACCCAGGTACCTACTTACTGCTAGGTGAATACAGACAGCAGTTGTAAGGTGACTAGCACCCAGGTACCTACTTACTGCTAGGTGAATACTGACAGCAGTTGTAAGGTGACTAACACCCAGGTACCTACTTACTGCTAGGTGAAGAGTGACAGCAGGTGTCTCAAGAAAACACGCCCAACATTTCCACCCGTGCCGGGAATCGAACCACGAACACTCAGTGTGTGAGTTGAGTGTTCAACTAACACCTTAGCTTGTAAAGAAAGAAAATAAATTCTTAACCAAACACTGGAAAAAATCCTTGTTTTTAGAGAGAGAAAGAGAGAGAGAGAGAGAGAGAGAGAGAGAGAGAGAGAGAGAGAGAGAGAGAGAGAGAGAAGGATATGATAATATCATAACTAAACCAATCACGAGTGCCAGGATGCCACCTAGCTGCTGAACTTCGTGACCTGACAGCCCTCGACCCACACGACACCCCCTTCCCTCCCCTTCCTCGCCCCCTACCCTTCCCCTGCCTCGTCCCCTACCCCTTCCCCCTTCCCTTGGCCCCTCTGATTGTCCTCATTCTGTGCCTTATATCCAATGATTCCTCCAGCAAGGCGGTAAGTGAACCAGGCTCAGTCAGGGCAGACATGATTACATCAGGAAGTGACGTTGTTTTTACACACACACACACACACGTCTCTCTCTCTCTCTCCCCTCTCTTCCCTCTCTCCCCTCTCTTCCCTCTCGCCCCTCTCACCCTCTCATCATTGCTCCTCTTCCCTCCTAAACTCTCCACTCACCCTTCCTATCCTGTGTGTGTGTACTCACCTACATGTGGTTGCTGGGGTCGATTCATAGCTCCTGGCCCCGCCTCTTCACTGGTCGCTACTGGGTCACTCTCCCTGCTCCAACAGCTTTATCATACCTTCTCTTAAAGCTATGTATGGATCCTGCCTCCACTACATCACTCTCCAGACTATTCCACTTCTTGACAATTTTATGACTGAAGAAATACTTCCTAACATCCCCTTGACTCATCTGAGTCTTCAACTTCTAGTTGTGGCCCCTTGTTGTGTCCCCTTCTTGCTGTGTCCCCTTGTTGCTGTGTCCCCTTGTTGCTGTATCCCCTTGTTGCTGTGTCCTCTTGTTGCTGTGTCCCCTTGTTGCTGTGTCCCCTTGTTGCTGTATCCCCTTGTTGTTGTGTCCCCTTGTTGTTGTGTCCCCTTGTTGTTGTGTCCCCTTGTTGTTGTGTCCCTTTCTTGCTGTGTCCACTTGTTTCTGTGTCCCCTTGTTGTTGTATCCCCTTGTTGTTGTATCCCCTTGTTGTTGTGTCCCTTTCTTGCTGTGTCCACTTGTTTCTGTGTCCCCTTGTTGTTGTATCCCCTTGTTGTTGTGTCCCCTTGTTGTTGTGTCCCTTTCTTGCTGTGTCCACTTGTTTCTGTGTCCCCTTGTTGTTGTATCCCCTTGTTGTTGTATCCCCTTGTTGTTGTGTCCCCTTGTTGTTGTGTCCCTTTCTTGCTGTGTCCACTTGTTTCTGTGTCCCCTTGTTGCTGTATCCTTGTTGCTGTCCCTTTTGTGTGTCCTTTTTTGATCCTCTTTTTTGTTTTGTTGTGTCCCCTTGTTGTTGTACCTTCTCTGTTCATGTTGTGTTTTGTTGTATCCCCTTGTTGTTGTATCCTTGTTGTGTCCCCTTGTTGTGTACTTGTTGTTGTTCCCCTTGTTTGTCCTGTTGCTGTGTCCCTTTCTTGCTGTGTCCACTTGTTGATCTGTGTCCCTTGTTGTTGTACCTTTCCTTTTTTCCCTTGTTGTTGTATCCCCTTGTTGCTTGTGTCCCCTTGTTGTTGTATCCCCTTGTTGTTGTATCCCCTTGTTGTTGTGTCCCCTTGTTGCTGTGTCCCTTTCTTGCTGTGTCCCCTTGTTGTTGTATCCCCTTGTTGTTGTATCCCCTTATTGTTGTGTCCCCTTGTTGTTGTGTCACCTTGTTGTTGCTGTGTCCTGTTGTGTTCCTTGTTGTTGTGTCCCCTTGTTGCTGTGTCCCTTTCTTGCTGTGTCACCTTGTTGCTGTGTCCCCTTGTTGTTGTATCCCCTTGTTGTTGTCATCCCCTTGTTGTGTGTCCCTTGTTGCTGTGTCCCTTTGTTTTGTCCCCTTTGTGCTTGTTGTGTAGTCCCCTTGTTGTTGTACCTTGTTGTGTGTCCCCTTGTTGTCTGTGTCCCTGTTGTGTCCCCTTGTTGTGTCCGGTGTGTCCCCTTGTTGCTTGTGTCCCCTTGTTGTCTGTGTCCCCTTGTTGCTTGTGTCCCCTTGTGTGCTTGTTGTGTCCCTTGTTGCTGTGTCCCCTTGTTGCTGTGTCCCCTTGTATGCCCTGTGTCCCTTTTGTGTGTCCCTTGTTCTGTGTCCCCTTGTTGCTGTGTCCCCTTGTTGCTGTGTCCCTTGTTGTGTGTCCCCTTGTTGTTGTGTCGTCCTTGTCTGCCCTTTCTGTGTCCCCTTGTTCTGTTTTTTGCTGTGTCACCTTGTTGCTGTACTCACCTAGTTGTGGTTGCAGGGGTCAGGTAGAGTCAAGCTCCTGGCCCCTCCTCTTCATTGGCCGCTACTAGGTCCTCTTCCTGCTCCATGACCTTTATCAGTGTGTGTGTGTGTGTGTGTGTGTGTACTCACCTATTTGTACTCACCTATTTGTGGTTGCAGGGTCAGTCATAGCTCCTGGCCCCGCCTCTTCACTGATTGCTACTAGTCCTCTCTCCCTGCTCCATGAGCTTTTCAAACCTAGTCTTAAAACTATGTATGGTTCCTGCCTCACTATGTCGCTTTCAAGCTATTCCACTTCCTGACAACTCTAGACTAAGAAATACTTCTAACATCCTTTGACTCATAGGAGTCTTCAACTCCAAGGACCCTTGTTTCTGTGTCCCTCTCTGGAACATCTTGTCTCTGTCCACCTTATCTATTCCTCGCAGTATTTTATATGTCGTTATCATGTCTCCCTAACCTCCTGTCCTCTAGTGTCGTCAGGCCGATTTCCCTTAACCTTTCTTCGTAGGACAATCCCCTTAGCTCTGGGACTAGTCTTGTTGCAAACCTTTGCACTTTCTCTAATTTCTTGACGTGCTTGACCAGGTGTGGGTTCCAAACTGGTGCTGCATACTCCAGTATGGGCCTGACGTATATGGTATACAGAGTCTTGAATGATTCCTTGGTGAGGTATTGGAACGCTATTCTTAGGTTTGCCAGCCGCCCGTATGCTGCAGCAGTTATCTGATTGATGTGTGCCTCAGGAGATGTGCTCGGTATTATACTCACCCCAAGATCTTTTTCTTTGAGTGAGGTTTGCAGTCTTTGGCCACCTAGACTATACTCTGTCTGCGGTCTTCTTTGCCCTTCCCCGATATTCATGACTTTACATTTGGCAGGGTTAAATTCAAGGAGCCAGTTACTGGACCAGGCTTGCAGCCTGTCCAGGTCTCTTTGTATTCCTGCCTGATCCTCGACTGATTTGATTCTTCTCATTAACTTCACATCATCTGCAAACAGGGACACTTCTGAGTCTATCCCTTCCGTTATGTCATTCACATATACCAAAAACAGTACAGGTCCTAGGACTGACCCTTGTGGAACTCCACTCGTCACAGGTGCCCACTCTGACATCTCGTCACGTACCATGACTCGTTGTTGCCTCCCTGTCAGATATTCTCTGATCCATTGCAGTGCTTTTCCTGTTACGTGTGCCTGATCCTCTAGCTTTTGCATTAATCTCTTGTGAGGAACTGTGTCGAACGCATTCTTGCAGTCCAAAAATGCAGTCTATCCACCCCTCTCTCGTGTCTTACTTCTGTTACCTTGTCATAAAACTCCAGTAGGTTTGTGACACAGGATTTTCCTTCCCTGAAACCGTGCTGGTTGTCGTTTATAAGCTTGTGTCTTTCTAGGTGCTCCACCACTCTCCTCCTGATGATCTTCTCCATGACTTTGCATACTATACACGTCAGTGACACAGGTCTGTAGTTTAATGCCTCGTGTCTGTCTCCTTTCTTAAAAATTGGGACTACATTTGCCATCTTCCACGCCTCAGGTAGTTGCCCAGTTTCAATGGATGTGTTGAAGATTTGTGTTAGTGGCACACACAACATCTCTGCTCCCTCTCTAAGGACCCACGGAGAAATGTTGTCCGGTCCCACCGCTTTTGAGGTATCGAGTTCACATAGCAGTGTGTGTGTGTGTTGTGTGTGTGTGTGTGTGTGTGTGTGTGTGTGTGTGTGTTAAATTCTATTTGAGTTCCTCTTTGCTTCAGTTTATCGATACCTCTGATTATTTTCTACGTCGTGGCCGTGTCTCCTCCGAGCTTCTTGTATATGTCTTGTCAAGTATGTTGCATGTTGTGGTTGTGTCTCCTCTGAGTCCGTGTGTGTGTCCCAGAAAGTCACGCCAGGATTTCTGTCATCTCAAATTGTACTCCGTCCCAGGTCTTCTCTCACTGTCTCTCCATCTATCAGAGCGAAATGATTCTCATAACGTTGAGTTATGTCATGTACAAACTGGGTAGCTTTAATGACTAAATGATTCGCCTGAGAGGCAGCCTTCTTCAGTCGAATGTGGAGGCAGTAGGACTGGAGAGGTAGTTTGAGGTAGTCAGTCCCTCAGCCTTGATGGAAGATAATCAGTCTCTTAGCCCCTCACATCAGTCACTCCAAGTAATCAGAGCCTCGAGGTAATCAGTCCCATTAATAATTTCCTTCTTTGGAAGGAGTTTTCTCCTCCCCCTCCTCCTCCTCCTCCTCCTGCTCCTCCTGCTCCTCCTGCTCCTCCTCCTGCTCCTCCTGCTCCTCCTCCTGCTCCTCCTGCTCTTCCTCCTCCTCCTGCTCCTGCTCCTCCTCCTCCTCCTCCTCCTGCTCTTCCTCCTCCTCCTCCTTCTCCTCCTCCTGCTCCTCCTCCTGCTGCTCCTCCTCCTGCTCCTCCTCCTCCTCCTCATGCTCCTCCTCCTCCTCCTCCTCCTCCTCCTCCTCCCCCTCCTGCTCCTCCCCCTCCTGCTCCTCCTCCTCCTCCTGCTCCCCCTCCTGCTCCTCCCCTCCTGCTCCCCCTACTGCTCCTCCTGCTCCTCCTCCTCCTCCTGCTCCTCCTGCTCCTCCTCCTCCTCCTCCCTCCTCTCTTCCTCCTCCCCCTCCTTCCTCCTCCTCCTCCCCCTCCTGCTCCTCCTCCTGCTCCTCCCCCTCCTGCTCCTCCTCCTGCTCCCCTCCTGCTCCTCCCCTCCTGCTCCCTCCTGCTCCTCTCTCTCCTCCTCCTGCTCCTCCTCCCCTCCTGCTCCTCCTCCCCTCCTGCTCCTCCTCCTGCTCCTCCTCCTCCTGCTCCTCCTCCTCCTCCTCCTGCTCCCGCTCCTTCTCCTCCCCTCCTGCTCCTCCTGCTCTGCTCCTCCTCCTGCTCTCTCCTCTGCTCCTCCTCCTCCTGCCTCTCCTGTCCTGCTCCTCCTCCTGTCCTCCTCCTCCTGCTCCTCCTGCTCTCCTGCTCCTCCTCTCCTCCCCCTCCTGCTCCTCCTCCCTCCTCTCCTCTCCGCTCCTCCTCCCTCCTGCTCCTCCCCCTCCCTGCTCTCCTCCTCCTGCTCCCTCCTGCTCCCCCTCCTGCTCCCTCTCCTCTGCTCCCCTCCTGCTCCCCTCCTGCTCCCCCTCCTGCTCCCCCTCCTGCTCTCCCCTCCTGCTCCCCCTCCTGCTCCCCCTCCTGCTCCCCTCCTGCTCCCTCCTGCTCCCCTCCTGCTCTCCCCTCCTGCTCCCCCTCCTGCTCCCCCTCCTGCTGCCCCTCGGCAGGATCATCGTCACAATGTTAATAATAATTGCAATCATTGTCAGACAACAGTTTTTATGTCTCAGAAACGTGAGTGAGGACGAGGAGCCCTCCCCTCCTCCTCCCCCTCCCCTCCCCTCCCCTCTCCTTCCCCCAGGGAGGGTCGTGTGTGTAGGGGAAGGGAGGGAGGGTAGGGTCGTGTGTCTGTGTGTTGGGAGGGTAGAGAGAGGGGAGGGGAGTGTTGTGTGTTTTGGAGGGAGAGGGGAGGGGAGAAGAGGAGGGGAGGGTCGTGTGCGTGAGGTGAGGGTTTCAAGTCTATCTACTACACGATGGTCATTAAGAGTGGTTGGTTGGTTAATGGGGTAGTCTATCTACTACACGAGGGTCATTAAGACTGGTGGGTTGGTTAATGGGGTTTAAAGTCTATCTACTACACGAGGGTCATTAAGGCTGCCTGTCACCTTGTCACCACCTGTCAAGAATACTTTAATACCTAAAATACTGATTAATGTAAACCAGTGTACATATACACTGATATACACCTCTCAGTGTATATACACTGAGAGATATACACCTCACAGTGTATATACACTGAGAGATATACACCTCACAGTGTATATACACTAAGACATACACTTAACAGTGTATATACACTAAGACATACACCTCACAGTGTATATACACTAAGACATACACTTAACAGTGTATATACACTAAGACATACACTTAACAGTGTATATACACTAAGACATACACTTAACAGTGTATATACACTAAGACATACACCTCACAGTGTATATACACTAAGACATACACTTCACAGTGTATATACACTAAGACATACACTTCACAGTGTATATACACTAAGACATACACTTCACAGTGTATATACACTAAGACAAACACTTCACAGTGTATATACACTAAGACATACACTTCACAGTGTATATACACTAAGACATACACCTCACAGTGTATATACACTAAGACAAACACTTCACAGTGTATATACACTAAGACATACACTTCACAGTGTATATACACTAAGACATACACCTCACAGTGTATATACACTAAGACATACACCTCACAGTGTATATACACTAAGACATACACTTCACAGTGTATATACACTAAGACATACATCTCACAGTGTATATACACTGAGACAAACACTTCACAGTGTATATACACTGAGACATACACTTCACAGTGTATATACACTAAGACATACACTTCACAGTGTATATACACTAAGACATACACTTAACAGTGTATATACACTAAGACATACACTTCACAGTGTATATACACTAAGACATACACCTCACAGTGTATATACACTGAGACAAACACTTCACAGTGTATATACACTGAGACATACACTTCACAGTGTATATACACTAAGACATACACTTCACAGTGTATATACACTAAGACATACACCTCACAGTGTATATACACTAAGACAAACACTTCACAGTGTATATACACTAAGACATACACTTAACAGTGTATATACACTAAGACATACACCTCACAGTGTATATACACTAAGACATACACCTCACAGTGTATATACACTAAGACATACACCTCACAGTGTATATACACTAAGACAAACACTTAACAGTGTATATACACTAAGACAAACACTTAACAGTGTATATACACTAAGACATACACCTCACAGTGTATATACACTGAGACAAACACTTCACAGTGTATATACACTAAGACATACACTTCACAGTGTATATACACTAAGACATACACCTCACAGTGTATATACACTAAGACAAACACTTAACAGTGTATATACACTAAGACATACACTTCACAGTGTATATACACTAAGACATACACTTCACAGTGTATATACACTAAGACATACACTTCACAGTGTATATACACTAAGACAAACACTTAACAGTGTATATACACTAAGACATACACTTAACAGTGTATATACACTAAGACATACACCTCACAGTGTATATACACTAAGACAAACACTTCACAGTGTATATACACTAAGACATACACTTCACAGTGTATATACACTAAGACATACACCTCACAGTGTATATACACTAAGACATACACCTCAGAGTGTATATACACTAAGACATACACCTCACAGTGTATATACACTAAGACAAACACTTAACAGTGTATATACACTAAGACATACACTTCACAGTGTATATACACTAAGACATACACTTCACAGTGTATATACACTAAGACATACACTTCACAGTGTATATACACTAAGACAAACACTTAACAGTGTATATACACTAAGACATACACCTCACAGTGTATATACACTAAGACAAACACTTCACAGTGTATATACACTAAGACATACACTTCACAGTGTATATATACTAAGACATACACCTCACAGTGTATATACACTAAGACATACACCTCAGTGTGTATACACTAAGACATACACTTAACAGTGTATGTACACTGAGATATACTACGTTGTGGTGTATATATCCAATATCGAGGGAGATACATCATACAGAATATACACAGAATAGTTTAGAGTACTAACCACAACAGTAACAACCACTCAGAGTACTTCCTGGTAGTTCCTGAGTTCTGATTGGCCAGCCACTTCATTATGGGTTTCTGATTGGGCCAGAAGGGTGCTGGGATGGGCCTGCCAGAAGGGTTAGATCAGATGCACAGCCACTCATGTCCTCACTTCTCTGAGTGGCACCGTCAGTGCCAATCGGAACGTGCGTCAGTCGTCGTACGTCGTGGTACGACGCGTCGTGGGAGTGAAAGCAAGGCGATCAGATGCGTTCTGAGTGCTGGTGATCAGATCACCCTCCAGAGAAAGGTCAGTGATTCACCTCTGAATAAATTCCATCAGACATGTGACTTAGACAGACAGGTATGTGGTTTAGACAGGTATGTGACTTAGTCAGGTATGTGACTTAGACTGATATGTGACTTAGACAGTCAGGTATGTGCCTTAGTCAGTCAGGAATGTGACTTAGTCAGGTATGTGACTTAGACTGGTATGTGACTTAGACAGTCAGGTATGTGACTTAAACAGTCAGGTATGTAACCTGTAATGGGCCTATTCTCGACCTGTACTGAACCTGTATAGAAACCGTACTAGACCTGTAACCTGTAATGGGCCTATTCTCGACCTGTACTGAACCTGTATAGAAACCGTACTAGACCTGTACTGGACCCATACCTGACTTACACAAGTACTAGACCTGTACTGGACCCATACCTGACTTACACACGTACTAGACCTGTACTGGACTGTCCTGAACACGTACTGAACACAAACCAACCCCGTATGGGGTGATCACGGATGACAAGATACTAGTGAGGGAGATCTTGATCCAAGGTAATGGAGGAGCTACCTTCCCCCTTCCCCTCCCTAGGATCAAACCTGATTAATCCCCCATTCCCCAGACACTATGAGTCGTACGGATTTAGAGCTTTCCCCATAATTAAAGACCAATATTAAAGAAAACAATAATAATAATAATAATTTTATTATTATTATTAAAAATAGTATTATTATTAATAATAACTAATAATAATTTATAATAATTACTAATAATAATAATAATAATAGCGAGGGCCAAGGCAGGCTCAGTGATGGAGACAGACTGACGATCCATTAGTCACAACAAAGGCATCAATCTCAACTCCAGCTAATACTGTCTCCCCGGATCACTGAGGGACTCTACACACAGGTCATAAAACCGCATTAAACCCACAGCGGAAGAGAAGAGAGAGAAAGAAGAGAAAAAAAACGGGATTTTTTTTTTTTTCATTGTGGGTTTTTAATATCCATTTGTTGTTCCTCGATGGCAAGATGTCTGCGGCTGTCCTGGGAGACGGTCGCTGATGGCGTCTTTTGTGGCGGCGGCGGCGGCGGCAGCGGCGGCACCGGGGACGATCCTAATAACCTCTGATGAGAGCAGGAGACTCGATTCCTCTGCTGTTGTCGCTTTGTCGTCCGGAGAAAACAAGTAATTCCTCCCCTAACAATCCTACATTATCTGGCTCCGTCTTGACCAATCAGCGCCCCCCGCGGAGACTGCCGCAACCAATCAGCTTAGCAGCGGAGTTGCCACGACGCGCCACGCGCTCCATCTCCCACTACCCTCATTTAACCGCATTTTCACCCCTTCACCCTCATATCTCCTCCCAGATCTCCTCCTCACACGGAGAAATATCGACATGACACGCCGGTAATGCGGAACAACGTCCAAGGGCGGGAATAAGCGGGTAAAATAATAATTTCGAGGTAGTTTCCCAGGCTTAATAGCCTGGGACATGTGATCAAATTAGTCTGGCGCCAAATTTCCCAGTTAGGCTGGCATGTCACTTCCTCTTGACCGGTGTTTATCCTCACCTCCTCCTCTTATTTACCTCTTTAATGCTCCTCTCACCCACCAATCTCTCTCTGTCTTTTTCAATTCTTGTGTTTTAGACGTGTTCTGAAGATGTTGTAGACGAGAGGCAGACTAACCTCAGCAGGAACTATAAAGGAGACTAGCTTCAGGAGGAAGTATAAGGAGGGAGACCAGCTTCAAGAGGAAGTATAAGGAGGGAGACTAACTTCGAGAGGAAGTGTAAGGAGGAAGACTAACTTCGAGAGGAAGTATAAGGAGGGAGGCTAGCTTCAGGAGGAAATATAAGAGGGAGTTAGCCTCAGGAGAAAGTATAAAGAGGGAGATTAGCTTCAAGAGAAAGTACAAGGAGGGAGACTAACTTCGAGAGGAAGTATAAGGAGGGAGACTAACTTCGAGAGGAAGTATAAGGAGGGAGGCTAGCTTCAGGAGGAAATATAAAGAGGGAGTTAGCCTCAGGAGAAAGTATAAAGAGGGAGACTAGCTTCAAGAGAAAGTATAAGGAGGGAGACTAACTTCGAGAGGAAGTATAAGGAGGGAGACTAACTTCGAGAGGAAGTATAAGGAGGGAGACTAACTTCGAGAGGAAGTATGAGGGATGCTAGCTTCAGGAGGAAATATAAAGAGGGAGTTAGCATCAGGAGAAAGTATAAAGAGGGAGAATAGCTTCAAGATAAAGTATAAGGAGGGAGACTAGCTTCAAGAGGAAGTATAAGGAAGGAGGCTAGCTTCAGGAGGAAATATAGAGGGAGTTAGCCTCAGGAGAAAGTATAGAGAGGGAGACTAGCTTCAAGAGAAAGAATAAGGAGAGAGACTAGCCTCAACAGGAAGCATAAAGAGGGAGACTAGCTTCAAGAGGAAGTATAAGTAGGGAGACTAGCCTCAAGAGGAAGTATAAAGAGGGAGACCAGCTTCAAGAGGAAGTATAAGGAGAGAGACTAGCTTCGAGAAAAAGCATAAGGAGGGAGACTAGCTTCAAGAGGAAGTATAAGGAGAGAGAGACTAGCTTCAAGAGGAAGTATAAGGAGAGAGACTAACTTCAAGAGGAAGTATAAAGAGGGAGATTAGCTTCAAGAGAAAGTATAAGGAGGGAGACTAACTTCGAGGGGAAGTATAAAGAGGGAGACTAGCCTCAAGAGGAAGTATAAAGAGGGAGACTAGCTTCAAGAGAAAGTATAAGGAGGGAGACTAGCTTCAAGAGGAAGTATAAGGAGGGAGACTAATTTCGAAAGGAAGTATAAGGAGGGAGGCTAGCTTCAGGAGGAAATATAAAGAGGGAGTTAGCCTCAGGAGAAAATATAAAGAGGGACACTAGCTTCAAGAGGAAGTATAAGGAGTGAGACTAGCTTCAACAGGAAGCATAAAGAGGGAGACTAGCTTCAATATGAAGTATAAAGAAGGAGACTAGCCTCAAGAGGAAGTATAAAGAGGGAGACGAGCTTCAAGAGGAAGTATAAGGAGGGAGACTAGCTTCGAGAGGAATCATAAGGAGGGAGACTAGCTTCAAGAGGAAGTATAAGGAGGGAGACTAGCCTCAAGAGGAAGTATAAAGAGGGAGACTAGCTACAAAAGGAAGTATAAGGAGGGAAACTAGCCTCAGGAGAAAGTATAAAAAGGGAGACTAACTTAAAGAGGAAGTATAAGGAGGGAGACTAGCTTCAAGAGAAAGTATGAGGGAGGCTAGCCTCAAGAGGAAGTATAAGGAGGGAGACTAGCTTCAAGAGGAAGCATAAGGAGGGAGACTAGCTTCAAGAGGAAGTATAAGGAGGGAGACTAACTTCGAAAGGAAGTATAAGGAGGAAGACTAGCCTCAGGAGGAACTAACATTGTTTACCTACCAAGTCAGCTGCTTACATAGTTGTAGAAGCGATCAAGTTGAAGGTAGTGAGGCCAGGAAAATATTATTACACTTGTTGATTATTAAATTAGAGAGTATTGGTGAGAGACACAGTAGTAGTAGTATGTGTGTAGTTACAGTAGTAGTAGATGTGGTGTAGTAAGCAGTAGTAGTAGTAGTGTGAGTGAGTAGTAGTGGTAGTAGTAGCAGTAGTAGTAGTAGTAGTGTAGTGTAGTAGTAGTAGTAGTAGTAGTAGTATGTGAGTAGTAGTGGAGTAGTAGTAATATGGTAGTAGTAGTAGTGTAGTAGTGAGTAGTAGTAGTAGTAGTAGTAGTAGTGGTAGTAGTAGTAGTAGTAGTAGTAGTAGAAGAAGTAGTAGTAGTAGTAGTAGTAGTAGTAGTACTGATTTTGGTAAGGCAGTAAAGGCAGAGCAACACGAAGAAGGAAAACAGTCACACCATCATTCACGCCTTACCTCTCTCTCCTTCCCCCCAAAAAATTATTCGGGCGCCATGATCCGTATGATCCATTAAACCGTGACCTCTCCCCTCTCCACCCCTCCTTCAGAGGGCAGGCTCCCTCCCTCCTTCCCTTCCTCCCTTCTTTCTTCCCTCCCTCCTTCCCTCCCTCAACACACCCATAAGGGTCAACAGAAGAACTTTTTTCTCCATCGATTTTCAATGTTGTAGGTGGAGGGAACGAGGGGTGAGGGGGAGAGGGGGTATGAAGGGGAGAGGGGGTATGGAGGGGAGAGGGGGAATGGAGGGGAGAGGGGTGTGTGTGGAGGGGCAGCAAGAGCAGTTAAATTGGGTAAGAGGGAAGGAAAGGGGGGGAGGAATAAGTATGTGGGAGAGGGAAGAAGGGGTAGGAGAGAAGGGGGTGAAGGAGGGGAGGAGTCTCCTTGGTTGGGCACAATTTAAGCATTATGTGGACGTGAAGGATGTCCTTCAGGACGCACTGGACGCTAAAAATTCACTTTTCGAAAGTGGGGAGTGAAGGAGAGAGAGAGAGAGAGAGAGAGAGAGAGAGAGAGAGAGAGAGAGAGAGAGAGAGAGAGAGAGAGAGAGAGAGAGAGAGAGAGAGAGAGAGAGGGAGGGAGGGAGAGGGGATTCAATGCCTCCTTACAGACCAGGAAGATACAGTCTACCCATACTTTCTCTCTAATTGTAATGACAATGTTATTGATGTCCAGGGTAGCTGAGAGAGGAGATGCCATCTCTGTACCCAGGGATGCTGCATCACCGTACCCAGGGATGCTGCATCACCGTACCCAGGGATGCTGCATCACCGTACCCAGGGATGCTGCATCTCCGTACCCAGGGATGTTGCATCTCCGTACCCAGGGATGTTGCATCTCCGTACCCAGGGATGCTGCATCTCCGTACCCAGTGATGCTGCATCTCCGTACCCAGGAATGCTGCATCTCCGTACCCAGGGATGCTGCATCTCTGTACCCATGCAGGGTGTACCTCTGTACCCATGCATTCTATGCCCATTCTTGTGTGTGTGTACTCACCACTTTGTGGCAGCAGGGGTCGAATCACAGCTCCTGACCCATTCTGACTACTGGCTGCTACTGGTCACTCTCCTGGCTGAGTGAAGCCTGTTGTACCTATTCATAAAGCTATGTATGTATCTTCAACTATCGCCCTGTCTTGGTAGTTCCAATGCCTGTGCTCATCTGATTGTGGTTGCAGGGGTCGAGTCACAGCTCCTGGCCCCGCCTTTTCACTAGTCGCTACTAGGTAGCTCTCCCTGCTCCACGAGTTTTATCGTACCTC
>WNWK01001338.1:250000-252500 GCA_009830355.1 Cherax destructor
TGTGTAGAGCTTTATTAAGTCTTGTTTCACTCTGTGTAGAGCTTTATTAAGTCTTGTTTCACTCTGTGTAGAGCTTTATAATGTTTCACTCTGTGTAGAGTTTTATAATGTTTCACTCTGTGTAGAGCTTTATTAAGTCATGTTTCACTCTGTGTAGAGCTTTATTAAGTCTTGTTTCACTCTGTGTAGAGCTTTATTAAGTCATGTTTC
The DNA here is from genome assembly GCA_009830355.1 of Cherax destructor. NCBI lineage: Eukaryota > Metazoa > Arthropoda > Malacostraca > Decapoda > Parastacidae > Cherax > Cherax destructor. Next base: position 250,211 of record WNWK01001338.1, read on the forward strand.
ACTCTGTGTAGAGCTTTATAATGTTTCACTCTGTGTAGAGCTTTATTAAGTCATGTTTCACTCTGTGTAGAGCTTTATAATGTTTCACTATGTGTAGAGCTTTATTAAGTCATGTTTCACTCTGTGTAGAGCTTTATAATGTTTCACTCTGTGTAGAGCTTTATTAAGTTATGTTTCACTCTGTGTAGAACTTTATTAAGTCATGTTTCACTCTGTGTAGAGCTTTATTAAGTCATGTTTCACTCTGTGTAGAGCTTTATTAAGTCATGTTTCACTCTGTGTAGAGCTTTATTAAGTCATGTTTCACTCTGTGTAGAGCTTTATAATGTTTCACTCTGTGTGTATAGAGAGACGTACACAAATAGTTGCACACACGAGCGCACACACACACGAGGCAGGTGAAATTAGTGAATGTGGGCAAGAAGCAAAGTTAAGAAGCGGGTCCAGGAGCTAGGACTCAACCCTCCTCAGTCACACATAGCTGAAAAAAGGTGATAGAAGTTGTAATCATAAAAACACGAAGAGAAATTAAGAGATCAGCCAGAGACATGAGTGCTAGGTGGAGGTGAAGACTGAGTGCTAGGTGGAGGTGAAGACTGAGTGCTAGGTGGAGGTGAAGACTGAGTGCTAGGAGGTGAAGACTGAGTGCTAGGAGGAGGTGAGGACTGAGTGCTAGGAGGTGAAGACTGAGTGCTAGGAGGTGAAGACTGAGTGCTAGGAGGAGGTGAGGACTGAGTGCTAGGAGGTGAAGACTGAGTGCTAGGAGGTGAAGACTGAGTGCTAGGAGGTGAAGACTGAGTGCTAGGAGGTGAAGACTGAGTGCTAGGAGGTGAGACTGAGTGCTAGGAGGTGAGGACTGAGTGCTAGGAGGTGAAGACTGAGTGCTAGGAGGTGAAGACTGAGTGCTAGGAGGTGAAGACTGAGTGCTAGGAGGTGAAGACTGAGTGCTAGGAGGTGAAGACTGAGTGCTAGGAGGTGAAGACTGAGTGCTAGGAGGTGAAGACTGAGTGCTAGGAGGTGAAGACTGAGTGCTAGGAGGTGAAGACTGAGTGCTAGGAGGAGGTGAGGACTGAGTGCTAGGAGGTGAAGACTGAGTGCTAGGAGGTGAAGACTGAGTGCTAGGAGGTGAAGACTGAGTGCTAGGAGGTGAAGACTGAGTGCTAGGAGGTGAAGACTGAGTGCTAGGAGGTGAAGACTGAGTGCAGAGTGAGACTGAGTGCTAGGAGGTGAAGACTGAGTGCTAGGAGGTGAAGACTGAGTGCTAGGAGGTGAAGACTGAGTGCTAGGAGGTGAAGACTGAGTGCTAGGAGGTGAAGACTGAGTGCTAGGAGGTGAAGACTGAATGAGACACCGAGGAAGATACAGCAGCTAGTGAAGGAATATTGTTTGCAGGTCACCAGACGACAGGTAATTCAACTGAAGCAGTAAAGAAGGAAGAATGGAAGAATGGAAGAAAGGATGGAAAGCAGGCAGAAAGAAAGAAAAGAATGAAGGCTAACTGCTGCTACTGCTACTGCTACTGCAGTAGCAGTAGCATCATGCAACAGCAGCAGTTGGTGACACTAAGGTCCTCGTCCAGTCACTGTCGTTTAGTCACACGTTGACATAATTACAGTTATCAAACATTCTAAATTACCCACTAGGACCACCCCCCCCCCAAAAAAAAAAAAAACAGGGTCAGACAAAGTGACTTATTTCCATTGATGCTCAAGCTTGAGAGAGCACAGTAGAGCTCTCAGCTCCCCTCTCCCCTCTCCCCTCTCCCTTCACCCCTCACCCTCTGTTGTGGCCACACTATAATATTACCAACCAACCAACCAACCAACCAACCAACCAACCTACCAACCAACCTACCAACCAACCTACCAACCAACCAACCAACCAACCAACCAACCTACCAACCAACCTACCAACCAACCTACCAACCAACCTACCAACCAACCAACCTACCAACCAACCAACCAACCAACCAACCACCAACCAACCAACCAACCTACCAACCTACCTACCTACCAACCTACCAACCAACCAACCTACCAACCAACCAACCTACCAACCAACCAACCAACCAACCAACCAACCAACCAACCAACCTACCAACCAACCAACCAACCAACCAACCAACCAACCAACCTACCAACCTACCAACCAACCAACCAACCTACCAACCAACCTACCTACCTACCAACCAACCAACCAACCAACCAACCAACCAACCTACCAACCAACCAACCAACCAACCAACAAACCAACCTACCAACCTACCAACCAACCAACCAACCAACCTACC
>WNWK01001338.1:255000-270000 GCA_009830355.1 Cherax destructor
TTGATGGTCGCTTTGCAGACTCAGGGTCTTCTTCCCATTATAAGTAGCTTGGCAGCTGTATTCTGACGAAGTGTATGTCTCTCAGTGTATATACACTGCGAGGTGTATATCAGTGTATATACACTGAGAGGTGTATATACACTGGTAATTTACATTAATCAGTATTTTAGGTATTAAAGTATTCTTGACTGGTGGTGACCATGTGACATGTAGCATTAATGACCCTCGTGTAGTAGATAGACTTGAAACACCATTAACCAATGTTAACTCGGCTTCTAGAAGTCTAGTGTACACACAGTAGTGTACAGAGTGTACACACAGTAGTGTACAGTGTACACACAGCAGTGTACAGAGTGTACACACAGTAGTGTACGCAGTGTACACAAACAGTAATGTAGAGAGTGTACACACAGTAATGTACAGAGTGTACACACATTAATGTACAGAATGTACACACAGTAGTGTACAGAGTGTACACACAGTAATGTACAGAGTGTACACACAGTAGTGTACAGAGTGTACACACAGCAGTGTACAGAGTGTACACACAGCAGTGTACAGAGTGTACACACAGCAGTGTACAGAGTGTACACACAGCAGTGTACAGAGTGTACACACAGCAGTGTACAGAGTGTACACACAGTAGTGTACAGAGTGTACACACAGCAGTGTACAGAGTGTACACACAGCAGTGTACAGAGTGTACACACAGCAGTGTACAGAGTGTACACACAGCAGTGTACAGAGTGTACACACAGCAGTACTCGCTCTCTCAGAGGTTCCCTTGTACTTGTACATGTACGTACACCTCAGTGGGGTTTCTCCACAATGTGAGCGAAACATCGCTGCTAGTAAAGATGTCCACTGTACTTTAGTGTCGTGCATGTACACTGAGAAGTACACATCTCCGTGCATGTACACTGAGAAGTACACATCTCTGTGCATGTACACTGAGAAGTACACATCTCCGTGCATGTACACTGAGAAGTACACATCTCTGTGCATGTACACTGAGAAGTACACATCTCCGTGCATGTACACTGAGAAGTACACATCTCCGTGCATGTACACTGAGAAGTACACATCTCCGTGCATGTACACTGAGAAGTACACATCTCCGTGAATGTACACTGAGAAGTACACATCTCCGTGCATGTACACTGAGAAGTACACATTTCTGTGCATGTACACTGAGAAGTACACATCTCCGTGCATGTACACTGAGAAGTACACATCTCTGTGCATGTACACTGAGAAGTACACATCTCCGTGCATGTACACTGAGAAGTACACATCTATGTGCATGTACACTGAGAAGTACACATCTCCGTGCATGTACACTGAGAAGTACACACATCTGGAAGTATACACACAGATATACATACACCTCGATCTATGTATACTGACAGATATACACCACTTCGTGTATATTCGCTGAGGTATACACACCTCTCTGTATGTACATACACTCAGACAGATATTTATACTACCACTACTACTACTACTACTGTTACTACTACTACTACTGTTACTACTACTACTACTACTGTTACTACTACTACTACTACTACTGTTACTACTACTACTACTGTTACTACTACTACTACTACTACTACTACTACTGTTACTACTATTACTACTACTACTACTACTACTACTACTACTGTTACTACTACTACTACTACTACTACTACTACTGTTACTACTATTACTACTACTACTACTACTACTGTTACTACTACTACTACTACTACTACTACTGTTACTACTACTACTACTACTACTACTACTGTTACTACTACTACTACTGTTACTACTACTGTTACAACTACTACTACTACTACTACTACTACTACTGTTACTACTACTACTACTGTTACTACTACTACTACTGTTACAACTACTACTACTGTTACTACTACTACTGTTACTACTACTACTACTACTACTACTGTTACAACTACTACTACTGTTACAACTACTACTACTACTGTTACAACTACTACTACTGTTACAACTACTACTACTGTTACTACTACTACTACTACTGTTACAACTACTACTGTTACTACTACTACTACTATACTACTGTTACAACTACTACTACTGTTACTACTACTACTGTTACTACTACTACTACTACTGTTACAACTACTACTACTGTTACTACTACTACTGTTACTACTACTACTACTGTTACAACTACTACTGTTACTACTACTACTACTGTTACTACTACTACTACTACTGTTACTACTACTACTGTTACTACTACTACTACTACTGTTACTACTACTACTGTTACTACTACTACTACTACTGTTACAACTACTACTACTGTTACAACTACTACTACTGTTACAACTACTACTACTGTTACTACTAGTACTACTGTTACAACTACTACTACTGTTACTACTACTACTACTGTTACTACTACTACTACTGTTACAACTACTACTACTGTTACTACTACTACTGTTACTACTACTACTGTTACAACTACTACTACTGTTACAACTACTACTACTGTTACAACTACTACTACTGTTACAACTACTACTACTGTTACAACTACTACTACTGTTACTACTACTACTGTTACTACTACTACTACTGTTACAACTATACTACTACTACTACTACTACTACTACTACTACTACTACTACTACTACTGTTACAACTACTACTACTGTTACTACTACTACTACTACTGTTACTACTACTGTTACAACTACTACTACTGTTACTACTACTACTACTGTTACTACTACTACTGTTACTACTACTACTACTACTATTACTACTACTACTATTACTACTACTGTTACTACTACTACTACTGTTACTACTACTACTACTGTTACTACTACTATTACTATTACTACAACTACTACTACTACTGTTACTACTACTACTGCTACTACTACTGTTACTACTACTATTACTGTTACTACTACTACTACTACTTTTACTAAAATAATAATAATAATAACAATAATAATAATAATTTAAATTATTATTATTATTATTATTATTATTATTATTAGTATTATATTATTATTATTATTATAATTATTATTATTTTTATTATTATTATTATTATTATTATTATTATCGAATTAAATTGGAGATTTTCAATTTGTGCCATATTCATTAAAAATAGGAAGATATAAAGAAGAATATGAATAAGCAGAGAGAGAGAGAGAGAGAGAGAGAGAGAGAGAGAGAGAGAGAGAGAGAGAGAGAGAGAGAGAGAGAGAGAGAGGAAACAAGGGAATCAGAAGGGGGGGGGGAAACGGAGAAGGAAATATAGTCTCCTCTATCTCCTGTCTCCTCTCATCATCTCCTCTTTTCACTTCCATTTCTCCTCACCTCCCCCTCCCCTCTCCTTATCTCTCTACTGTCTCCCCCTCCCCCTGCACTTCCTCTCTTTCCCCTACCACTCTATTTGCCAGTGACATGTCCCTTTCTTAGCAAGGTGGGGGAGGGGGAGGAACAGGGGTAGGGGGTTCAAGTACCCTCCCCTACCCTTAGTGGGGACCAGCTGATGCCAATCGTAGTGACAGTTAGGGGGAGGCAAAGGGAAGGGGGCTATTCACCCTTGTGATGCGCTAGGGGGGGTTAAAGGGGGTGGTTGTTGAGGGGGAGAGTGGGGATTGTGGTGGCTGGAATGAAGATGGGAATGATTATGAGGTGGTGATGGTGGTAGTGGTTGATTGTGGTGAGTTGTGATGGTGGTGGAATGGTGATAGTAGTTGATAGTGGTAGAATGGTGATAGTAGTTGATAGTGGTAGAATGGTGATAGTAGTTGATAGTGGTAGAATGGTGATAGTAGTTGATAGTGGTAGAATGGTGGTAGTAGTTGATAGTGGTAGAATAGTGGTAGTAGTTGATAGTGGTAGAATGGTGATAGTAGTTGATAGTGGTAGAATGGTGGTAGTAGTTGATAGTGGTAGAATGGGGATAGTAGTTGATAGTGGTAGAATGGTGGTAGTAGTTGATAGTGGTAGAATGGTGATAGTAGTTGATAGTGGTAGAATGGTGGTAGTAGTTGATAGTGGTAGAATGGTGGTAGTAGTTGATAGTGGTAGAATGGTGATAGTAGTTGATAGTGGTGGAATGGTGGTAGTAGTTGATAGTGGTAGAATGGTGATAGTAGTTGATAGTGGTGGAATGGTGATAGTAGTTGATAGTGGTAGAATGGTGGTAGTAGTTGATAGTGGTAGAATGGTGGTAGTAGTTGATAGTGGTAGAATGGTGGTAGTAGTTGATAGTGGTAGAATGGTGGTAGTAGTTGATAGTGGTAGAATGGTGATAGTAGTTGATAGTGGTGGAATAATGGTAGTAGTTGATAGTGGTAGAATGGTGATAGTAGTTGATAGTGGTGGAATGGTGATAGTAGTTGATAGTGGTAGAATGGTGATAGTAGTTGATAGTGGTAGAATGGTGATAGTAGTTGATAGTGGTAGAATGGTGATAGTAGTTGATAGTAATGGAATGGTGATAGTAGTTGATAGTGGTAGAATGGTGATAGTAGTTGATAGTGGTGGAATGGTGATAGTAGTTGATAGTGGTAGAATGGTGATAGTAGTTGATAGTGGTAGAATGGTGGTAAAATAACTTGACATTTATTTCTACAGCATTATATCACATTATATACATCTAAAACATATAACTATCCTCTATAACATATAAACATTCTATAATAATCTTTGTCCAGTAGTAATGTTTATCCTATTTTTTGTTAATAATAAAAATTATTATATTTATTATGATTTAAATCTCACAAAGTATAGCGTATAATTTCAACGTTGTATCAAGCCTCGCAATTATAGAACTTCCGGTGTCTTGCGAACACGAAAGTGATTATCAGAAGAATATATCATCATCATAATCTCCCACCCACAGAAAAACGAAATTTTCATTCTCTGAATTATAGCCTTGGGGAATTGTTTTTGGAGTGTAAAGGCTTCCTGTTGGTTAGATGGGAGGGCCTCAGGGAGCCGCCATCACATCATCAGCGTGTCTTAGAAGCTGGTGGCACCGTTCTTCAGGTCCCTACCCCAGGGGCGGCAGTGGTAATTCCCCCGGTGATGTTGGTAAAATACTGTTACAGGTGGCGGTGGTTACAATAGCCGGGATCGTGTAGCGGCAGCCGGTACCACTGTATCATCAGCCAAAGATGCACTTGCTAAATTAATACGAGAGGCTGGAGGCTGGTAGACAATGTTGTGGCTTCTGGAAGTACCTCCTCTTCCTCCTCCTCCTTCTCCGGTGATACCCTCCCTTTGGGCACTCCTGCTGGTGATACCCTCCCTCTGGGCACTCCTCCTGCTGGTGTAAGTCTCCCTCTGGACACATCCCAGACAGAAATGTTGCTTCCTCAATTGCAGACTTCTTCTTCGGCGCCTCCTACAAGAGCCAGACCTCAAAACGTCACCTCCTTCGTCCGGCACTGCCTCCAGCAACTGTCTCTCCGCCTGCAATCATCCTTAATTAAACCCTAAAGGATACAGGAAAAAATATATATATCAGCTAGATTGTGAATTTTTGCAGAGGTGACATTAAGAAAATAACGCCCCAGCGCCGGTGGGAAGCTCTTAGAAATGTGTGAGCTGGGCCGTGGGCTGAGGAAGGCTTCAGTGTCACCCCACCCACCACATTTATCACTCACAGCGTCTCCTCCACCACCGCAATATATTAAAATGGATAATAATACGAGCTACTTAGCGGTCCGTGAGCAGGGAGAGAGGGAGAGACGCCCAGGTTGGTGAGTCTTTTGTTTCTCTGTGTTTACGTATCCGCCATCTTGGTTTGAGGCGACATTTGCGCCCCCGAGGCATGAGTGTTTTAACCTACGTTGAAGCAGCTGCTGGTTCTTTGTCCTCACCCACCACAAAAGCCCCCTTGCACGTGGAGGAAGGTTCTGTAGGGGCACTAGTTCACTGAGGAACATTCAGTGCCTCTTCCACCGGCCCCGAAGAGCCAGGCGAGGCGGCCAAAAATAGTAATAACGCGGACTGAATGCTGGGGATATTTCGCAGGTCTTGGAACACAACACTGCGGGCTTTCAGGCGCTCTCTGCGCCCTCAATGACGCCTTTCACACCACCTTCTACAGTTTCTCATAAACAACACGGAGCATTTCGCCTCCGGCGTTACCGCGGACAAATGTATTTCATGACGCCAACAATGTAATACTACGGAGGAGCTGTTAGTGGAGCAGAGGTCCTGATGTAACGTTATATACCCCTGCCTTGCTCCATGCCCCCTGCCCCTGCACCCTGCTGCTCCTCATTCCCTGCCCCTGTCCTGCCCCATGCCCCTACCCCCCTGTTGCCCCTTGCTCCCTGACCCTGCCCCCTTCCCCTGGGGGCACACACCACGACCACCACCCCAGTGATGTCTGAGACATGTTTCCAGCTCCTGGGATCAAGGAAGGTGCTCACAACGTCTGCACACCTTAGTAACAGCATTCAGGAACTTCAACAAAGAATCATTGAACCCCTCATATACGAGGTGCGTCAGAACCATGACAGAGTACTCAACACCAGCATGGAGCCTCCTAAGAAGAAATACCCAGAAACTAAAGAAATTGCATAAATTATGTACGAAATTAAGAAATGACTTAGATGAAACACTAAAAGACCTGAAAGAAGGGGAAAGTGAAGGTGAAATATCCTACAGATGTCAGGAAGTATTTCTTCAGTCTGAGGGCAGTTCGAAAGTGGAACGATCTGGATTATGAAGCAGTGGGGGGAGTAGGCGAGATGCGGGGCCAGGAGCTGAGATTCAATCTCCCACGTCCACAAGTAAATACACACACACAACTGGAAGTTGAAAACTCAGTTGAGTCACAGGGAAGTTAGGAAGCAGGATCCATACATAGCTTTAAAAAGAGGTACGATAAGGCTCGTGGAGCAGGGAGAGAGAGAGGACCTAGTAGCGACCAGCAAAGAGGCGGAGCCAAAAGCTATGACTCGACCCCTACAACCACATGTAGGTGAGTACACACATACGTACACACACACACACACACACACACACACACACAATATTTATGGTAATATCTCCCTGGAAAACCTTTATTTTCAAAATAAAACAATGTTTTCATCGTGTCCACCATGAATTTAAGAGCAGAAATATGATAATTTGAAGGTCCAGTCACTCCAGCTTCCTGCTGGAACTATCCCAGTTTACTGGGGACTATTTTGACTTATAAAGACTATCCTGGTTACTGAGAACTATCCGTGTTGTATATACTGAAGGAACTCTCTGAGCTGAGAGGCAGGAAGCCTTGTACTACACGCCAGAGGCACTGACGAGAGGCAGGAAGCCTTGTACTACACACCAGAGGTACTGACGAGAGGCAGGAAGCCTTGTACACACCAGAGGTACTGACGAGAGGCAGGAAGCCTTGTACTACACACCAGAGGTACTGACGAGAGGCAGAAAGCCTTGTACTACACACCAGAGATACTGACGAGAGGCAGGAAGCCTTGTACTACACACCAGAGGTACTGAAGAGAGGCAGGAAGCCTTGTACTACATACCAGAGGTACTGATGAGAGGCAGGAAGCCTTGTACTACACACCAGAGGTACTGATGAGAGGCAGGAAGCCTTGTAGTATACACCAGAGGCACTGACGAGAGGCAGGAAGCCTTGTACTACACACCAAAGGCACTGACGAGAGGCAGGAAGCCTTGTACTACATACCAGAGGCACTGACGAGAGGTAGGAAGCCTTGTACTACACACCAGAGGCATTGACGAGAGGAAGGAAGCCTTATACTACACACCAGAGGTACTGATGAGAGGCAGGAAGCCTTGTACTACACGCCAGAGGCACTGACGAGAGGCAGGAAGCCTTGTACTACACACCAAAGGCACTGACGAGAGGTAGGAAACCTTGTACTACACACAAGAGGCACTGACGAGAGGCAGGAAGCCTTGTACTACACACCAGAGGTACTGACGAGAGGGAGGAAGCCTTGTACTACACACCAGAGGTACTGACGAGAGGCAGGAAGCCTTGTACTACACACCAAAGGCACTGACGAGAGGGAGGAAGCCTTGTACACTACACACCAGAGGCACTGACGAGAGGGAGGAAGCCTTGTACTACACACCAGAGGTACTGAAGAGAGGCAGGAAGCCTTGTACTACATACCAGAGGTACTGATGAGAGGCAGGAAGCCTTGTACTACACACCAGAGTTACTGACGAGAGGAAGGAAGCCTTGTACTACTCACCAGAGGCACTGACGAGAGGCAGGAAGCCTTGTACTACACACCAGAGGCACTGACGAGAGGTAGGAACCCTTGTACTATACACCAGAGGTACTGACGAGAGAGAGGAAGCCTTGTACTACACACCAGAGGCACTGACGAGAGGCAGGAAGCCTTGTACTACACACCAGAGGTACTGACGAGAGACAGGAAGCCTTGTACTACACACCAGAGGCACTGACGAGAGCAGGAAGCCTTGTACTACACACCAGAGGCACTGTCGAGAGGCAGGAAGCCTTGTACTACACACCAGAGGTACTGACGAGAGGCAGAAAGCCTTGTACTACACACCAGAGGTACTGATGAGAGGCAGGAAGCCTTGTACTACACACCAGAGGTACTGACGAGAAGCAGGAAGCCTTGTACTACACACCAGAGGTACTGACGAGAGACAGGAAGCCTTGTACTACACACCAGAAGTACTGAGGAGAGGCAGGAAGCCTTGTACTACACACCAGAGGCACTGACGAGAGGCAGGAAGCCTTGTACTACACACCAGAGGTACTGACGAGAGACAGGAAGCCTTGTACTACACACCAGAGGCACTGACGAGAGCAGAAAGCCTTGTACTACACACCAGAGGCACTGTTGAGAGGCAGGAAGCCTTGTACTACACACCAGAGGTACTGACGAGAGGCAGAAAGCCTTGTACTACACACCAGAGGTACTGATGAGAGGCAGGAAGCCTTGTACTACACACCAGAGGTACTGACGAGAGGCAGGAAGCCTTGTACTACACACCAGAGGTACTGACGAGAGGCAGGAAGCCTTGTACTACACACCAGAGGCACTGACGAGAGGCAGGAAGCCTTGTACTACACACCAGAGGTACTGACGAGAGGCAGGAAGCCTTGTACTACACACCAGAGGCACTGACGAGAGGCAGGAAGCCCTGTACTACACACCAGAGGCACTGACGAGAGGCAGGAAGCCTTGTACGTGTTTGTTGGGACTTCATGCTTTTTTCCCTGCAACATTGGAAGCTACCGATGATGTGTTGATTGTAACACGAAAGACCTAAAGCTATCATTCAACTCCCCGTGGTTGTTGTGCGTATATATATATATATATATATATATATATATATATATATATATATATATATATATATATATATATATATATATATATATATATATATATATATATATATTTTTATATATATATATATTTGTGTGTGTGTCGTGCCGAATAGGTAAAACTGGTCAATTAGCAAGAATTCATTTAAAATTAAGTCCTTTCTAAAATTTATATATATTTTTTTAATTTATGTTATTGTAAAAATTAGTAACTTTGTACCAAAAGAACCTTAGAAAACTTACCTAACCTTATTACAACAAGCGCAATTTAATTTAGCCTAACCCAACTAAATATATTTTAGATAAGTTTACAATAATTTAATAATAAACAAACACAATGAAATATATTTAAATAATAAAGAAACACAATGAAATATAATTTAATAATAAACAAACATAATGAAATATATTTTTTTCGTCAAGTTCAGAATGATTTTTGCGAAATTACTGCATACACAAATTTTTGCTTGCCTTATTCGGCAAGAAGAGCGTTGCTATTTATGGTATTAGGGGGCACCCCCTCAACTACCTAAAGTCGTACCTTAGCAACAGAAGTCAGTACGTGAACACAAATGGAGAGAACTCTTCCACACAACAAATTACAGTCGGTGTCCCTCAAGGTAGTGTCCTGGGGCCACTCCTATTCCTCATTTACATAAATGACCTACCGAATGCATCACAACTACTCAAACCCATTTTGTTTGCAGATGACACAACATATGTCTTCTCTCACCCAAATCCAGTCGTACTAGCCAACACAGTTAATGCCGAATTACAGAAAATATCAACATGGATGATGACAAATAAGCTTACTCTCAATACGGACAAGACCTACTACATTCAGTTTGGAAACAAAGCTACAAATGTTCCACTTAACATAACGCTAAATGGTTCACCCATCACAAGGCTCACAGAGGGAAAATTCCTAGGAATCCACCTTGACAGTAGTCTTAAATTCCAAACACACATACAACAAATTTCCAAGAAAATCTCAAGGACAGTAGGTATATTATCTAAGATACGCTATTATGTGCCTCAACCAGCTCTCATTGCACTATATCATTCTCTTATCTACCCTTATCTCACCTATGGAATCTGTGCATGGGGCTCAACAACATTAAATCACCTTAGACCACTCATAACCCAGCAAAAGGCTGCAGTCAGGATGATAACAAATTCCCACTCTAGACAGCATACTCCACCTATATTCAGAACCTTAAAACTACTCACCATAAAAATATTCATACCTATTCATGTGCCTTCTACATACATAAAACTCTACATGCTAATATTAACCCTGCGCTCAGAATTCTCCTCAACAACTTTAATAGGTCCCACGAACATGACACAAGACACAGATCACTATTTGACATACCCCGAGTCCATACTAACCAATGTAAAAATTCTATGCACATAAAGGGCCCCAAAATCTGGAATTCATTACCAGTAAATATCAAGTTAACCTTGTCGGAAAATCAATTCAAGACTCTTCTCAAAAGTCACCTACTCACCCTATACTAAATACTCATACTGTAACAAACTTCCAAACCCAATATTATTTTACTTAAGAAGATCTCATTTTGATATGTTCATCCTCCTTAACACTTGTTGCAATCTCATATCATCATATTGTCATTTAAAATCTTATAGTATCATCATTTTCTTAATTTGAAATAAAATATATACCTAGATGAAACTCTAAAAACTATTTCTAGTATTGTTATTATACTAGTATAGCATCAACATACTGTAATTTGAAATAAATTCTACAACTAGATTAAACTCAACCAATTTATCTTGTATTGTCTTTAAATAGTATGTATAACCATTTAATAATTTAAATAATATAGAACTAGAATAAACTCAATCAATTTCTTTAGCATTAAGTACTTAGTGAATAAGTCTCTAGAATAAACTGCCCCTAATGCCATGGCATGCCAGTGGCTCTCCTTGCATTACAGTTTTATAATTGTATTATATTTGTAACTACCAATAACATTGTACACTTGTAACATGCATTGAAATAAAAATTATTATTATTATTATTATTATTATTATTATTAAGCCAAAATCGCAAGTTTTACCTATTCGGCACGACATATATATATATATATATATATATATATATATATATATATATATATATATATATATATATATATATATATAACGGCAAAGAATGATGAAATACAAAATAAACAATATTATTTAATAATCACATTAACCTATGGTTTTTTCTATGTCTTCTCCCTGGATCGGTAATTCTTGGCGGTAAATTACCTACAGATTCTCTCCACCTCTATTGAGTCCTCACTCCAGGCCATTGTTAATTTGGGAACCATTGTCTCCTGCGGGAAGTTCAAAATTGGCGCGCAATTTTCCAAGGGGACAATGACCAATCAGGAGGCGGGACGGAAACCAAGATTTATTTTTATTTTCATTCTGTGTGGACAAGGTTAGCTTTTCCCGCCTGTGGATGATTTAATTAACCTCCGGTGCGCTATTTGTATGTGTAACTAGTAACTAGAGTTATTTATCTACTTGGAGAGACCTGAATATAGGCTAGACGGGGTCAGGAGACGAGTGTAATTAATAAGTTTAGTTTGTGATCATCTCTGCGTTTTCTGTGAGGAGCCATGATGGCTCCCGGGAAATTTCAGCCAATCAGGACACGCCCAGCAAGAGTCGGATGTGACGTCACGTCCGCTAGAGGCGGAGGCAGCCAATAAGAGACCTGGACTCAGATTCTCTTCTTTTTTTATCACCAGTCAAAGAACATTCACTAGTGAATTAAAAAAAATAATATTGGCATCCCTCTACAGTTTGACTTTTACTGAATTTAAAGCACAGACGTTTTTTCCCTCCAAACATGAAAGAACGGCCAGAAATAATTATAGCCATTGCGCGGGAAATCCAAAGTGGTGAAAAAAAGAATAATCCCCTTTTTTGGCGGTAAACCCTTGAAGCCCTCCTGGCAAACTGCCTAACTAAGGGCCAGCTGGTGCTTGAGGCTCACATCACTGCCAACCCACACTCTCTGCATTCACAAGCCCCTTCAGGGCGACTTCAAACACTGGCAAGAGAGCAAAGGCCAAGCCAGAAATTCCAAGAAAGTTAGCATTTTAATAATAATAATAAATGGCAATAGAGGTAATTGAGGCCTTTTTCTTCTTCCTTCATTGCGAATCACACCTGTTGGGTGTGTTAGAGCATGTGGTCACCCCTGTGTGTCTAATTACGGAAGGTGGCAAAGGTGTGCGTTGTGGAGGCGAGTGCTACTGGAGCAATACTTGACAACACAGGTGCTGTCAAAGGCACAGAGAACCTCTGTAATGGAATGGTGTGCATCTTAACAAGTGATCTCTCTCTCTCTCTCTCTCTCTCTCTCTCTCTCTCTCTCTCTCTCTCTCTCTCTCTCTCTCTCCCTCTCTGTCTCTCTCTCTTTCTCTCCCTCCCTCTCTGTCTCTCCCTCTCTCTGTCTTGGTTTTGAGAAGGACCCGCCTAGCATGGGCCAGTAGGCCTCCTGAAGTGTTCTTTCATTCTTATGTGTTTCTCTCTCTCTCTCTCTCTCTCTCTCTCTCTCTCTCTCTCTCTCTCTCTCTCTCTCTCTCTCTCTCTCTCTCTCTCTCTCTCTCTGGCTTCATAACAGAGAAAACATTAATGGGGGAGGGGGGGACTTGTATCTTGTCTGCTAATGGGGGGAATTTGTATTAAGTTCAGTGATAATCTAAAATTTTAATGGGAATCTTGATACTTAGCAATGTGTCGAGATTTAATGGGTGAGTCTCTGCCTTGCTTGATAATGGGTTCAGTTTTTAATGGCTACCATCCTCTACCTCCCCATCCCCCCCCACACATCCTGCATCCCTCTTCCCATCTTCCATCAACATATTCTCTTTTCTTTTCTTAGCACACGATCCATCCCTCTTTCTGGCTTCATCTCTCCTCTTCTATCCTCTCTCCCTCCCTTTCCTCTCCCTTCTCTCCCTTCCCCTCCCTTCTCTTCCATTCGCTCATCTCGTAAATCTTATTAAGGGAGGCTGGAAATGTAAATTAGACGGTTAAAAAGTCGTGTTTTTTTTTATTATAGGACTGTCTGAGGTGTCTAAAGACTAGCTTGGAGCAAAGGTGACATCTCGTGGCACCTTTGTGGCACTAATTGCCATCCCCTAAGCTCTAGCATCACCTGAGCACCTCCTGCCACCACCTGGCATCCCCCCTAGTACCTTCTGGCGTCCTCCGGCACCCTCTGGCACCCTCTGGCACCCCTGGCACCCCTCTCACCATTACCACTCACACCTGAACAAGAGGTGGGAGGAGTCTACAATTGTAGCGGCCACGCCCCTTTTTCTAACATGCCACGCCCCCCTCATTCTAATGTGCCACGCCCCTTTTTCTAACGGGCCACGCCTCCTTTCTTCTTCACACACACACACACACACAGCCTTGGTATACTAAACTGTTGCATTATAGCTCATGTCCCTTAACTCAGGAACAAGTCTTGCTGCATTCCTTTGCACTTTCTCCAGTTTCTTAACATGCTTCATGCAGGTGTGGGCTCCACACTGGTGCTGCGTACTCCAAGATGGTCCTGACGTGTGTGGCATCAACGGTCCCGGAATGACTCCTTTGTTGAGATTTCTGAAGTCTGCTTGTTACACAACTAATATAATTATCCATTGATAGATGAGATCTATAAGAGATTAGAACTTTTTTGTAGTAGAGAAAAAATGTATATAAAAAACTAATAATAAAAATAATAATAATAATAATAATAATAATAATAATAATAATAATAATAATAATAATAATAATAATAATAATAATAATAATAATAATAATAATAATAATAATAATAATATTAATAATAATAATATTATTATTATTATTATTATTATTATTATTATTATTATTATTATTTACTCTTAGAGGATTGGCTTCAGAGGTTATTCAGTTTATGTGAGCCTCTATTGATAAGCTGGGTACTATGCTTACTCCGAGATCTTTCTCCTTAAGTGAAGTCTGTCCCTATAGTCTATACTCCGTGTGCGGTCTTCTTACCCTTCCCCAGTCTTCATAGCACCGCGTATGCAACCTCTTGTCTGATCAATCTGCAAGTTGATCTCTATCCATCTGTAGTTCAAAACTATTCTTATCAGTCATTTTCCATCATCAGTTAAAAATGGATTCATCTGACTATGGTTTCTAACATGTCAGTCACATATACCAGAAAGAGTAATTGGTCTAGTGCTGATCCTTGTGGTACCCCGTCGAGTCACAGTTCCTGGCCCCGTTTCTTCTGTGGTCGCTACTAGGTTCACTCTATCCTGGCTTCGAGAGCCTTATCGTACCTCTTCTTAAAGCTATGTATGGATCCTGCCGTGTGTGTGTGTGTGTACAGGTGTTTGTGTAGGTATGTACGTATGTAGAGTGTGTACCTCCAGGAGTAAATTGATGTGAGGGCGAGTTGAGGGGAAGAGAGGGGAAAAGGATTAGAAGGGAAGGAGAGGGGAGAGAGGGAACAGGGGAGGAAGAGAAACAAGGGAGGGTTGAAGAGGTGGTAGTAGTGATTGTGGTAGTAGTGGTGGTGGTGGTAGTGATGGTGGTGGTAGTGGTGGTGATAGTGCTG
>WNWK01001338.1:275000-292949 GCA_009830355.1 Cherax destructor
CTTGGGAAGGAGGATGAGTTAGGATGGAGGATGAGTTAGGATGGAGGATGAGTTAGGATGGAGGATGAGTTAGGGTGGAGGATGAGTTAGGATGGAGGATGAGTTAGGATGGAGGATGAGTTAGGATGGAGAATGAGTTAGGATGGAGGATGAGTTAGGATGGAGGATGAGTTAGGGTGGAGGATGAGTTAGGATGGAGGATGAGTTAGGGTGGAGGATGAGTTAGGATGGAGGATGAGTTAGGATGGAGGATGAGTTAGGATGGAGGATGAGTTAGGATGGAGGATGAGTTAGATTAAGAAAGAATATATTCGGCAGCACAATGAAGAGGAGACAGGGAGAAGGATGATGATGGTTGGCTAAGTGAGAGAGGGAGAGAGAGAGAGAGGGAGGGAGAGAGGGAGGGAGATTGGAAGGGAGAGAGGGAGGGAGGGAGAGTAAAGGGGAATTAGTGGCAGGGAAAGACTGTGTGGGAAGGGGAGGTGGCAGGGAAGTGGTGAAGGGAGAGGAGGAAGTAAGGTAAGGGAGCATGGGGGAGGAGGGAGAAGGGAGAAAGGGCATAGGAAAGGGTTGGGGAGAGTAACTGGAGGCGTAACGGAGTTAGAAATGTCTAAAAGTAAAGTAGGCGGAATGATTTTGTAGGAAGGAGGGAGGGGGAGATGAAAGGGGGAAGGGAAGGGGAGAGAGGGGAGGGGGGTGAGAGAGGGCCACCAGTGCCACTAAACAAAGGCGTCACACTAACAATCTCACAATCATGACTATGATCCAATTACCACCAGCCTTGTGTGTGTGTGTGTGTGTGTGTGTGTGTGTGTGTGTGTGTGTGTGTGTGTGTGTGTGTGTGTGTGTGTGTGTATGTGTGACATCTCTTTATTCGTGAAAAAAAAAATTATGTTTGACCCAGCTACTGAGTGACCAAGGGCATGTTATCAGAAGAGGCAGGCAGGTCCAGGCAGGTCCAGGCAGGTCCAGGGAGATCCAGGGATGTCCAGGCAGGTCCAGGCAGGTCCAGGCAGGTCCAGGGAGATCCAGGGATGTCCAGGCAGGTCCACGCAGGTCCACGCAGGTTCAGGGATGTTCAGGCAGGTCCAGGTAGGTCCAGGCAGGTCCAGGCAGCAGGTCCAGGCATGTCCAGGCAGGTTCAGGGAGATCCAAGCAGGTTCAGGCAGGTCCAGGCAGGTCCAGGAAGGTCCAGGCAGGTCCAGGCAGCAGGTCCAGGCATGTCCAGGCAGGTCCAGGAAGGTTCAGACAAGTCCAGACAGGTCCAGGCAGGTCCAGGGAGATCCAGGCAGGTCCAGGCAGGTCCATGCAAGGAAGCAGGCACTGCCTGAGATCCAAGCAGGATCAACAACCCTGGAACATGGACCAGCCTAGCAAGAACCAGCCTAGCAAGAACCAGCCTAGCAAGAACCAGCCTAGCAAGAACCACCCTAGCAAGAACCACCCTAGCAAGAACCAGCCTAGCAAGAACCAGCCTAGCAAGAACCAGCCTAGCAAGAACCAGCCTAGCAAGAACCAGCCTAGCAAGAACCAGCCTAGCAAGAACCAGCCTAGCAAGAACCAGCCTAGCAAGAACCAGCCTAGCAAGAACCAGCCTAGCAAGAACCAGCCTAGCAAGAACCACCCTAGCAAGAACCAGCCTAGCAAGAACCAGCCTAGCAAGAAACACCCTAGCAAGAACCACCCTAGCAAGAACCAGCCTAGCAAGAACCAGCCTAGCAAGAACCAGCCTAGCAAGAACCAGCCTAGCAAGAACCAGCCTAGCAAGAACCAGCCTAGCAAGAACCACCTAGCAAGAACCAGCCTAGCAAGAACCAGCCTAGCAAGAACCACCCTAGCAAGAACCACCTAGCAAGAACCAGCCTAGCAAGAACCAACCTAGCAAGAACCAGCCTAGCAAGAACCAGCCTAGCAAGAACCAGCCTAGCAAGAACCAGCCTAGCAAGAACCAGCCTAGCAAGAACCAGCCTAGCAAGAACCACCCTAGCAAGAACCAGCCTAGCAAGAACCAGCCTAGCAAGAACCAGCCTAGCAAGAACCAGCCTAGCAAGAACCACCCTAGCAAGAACCAGCCTAGCAAGAACCAGCCTAGCAAGAACCAGCCTAGCAAGAACCAGCCTAGCAAGAACCAGCCTAGCAAGAACCAGCCTAGCAAGAACCAACCTAGCAAGAACCAGCCTAGCAAGAACCAGCCTAGCAAGAACCAGCCTAGCAAGAACCAGCCTAGCAAGAACCAACCTAGCAAGAACCAGCCTAGCAAGAACCAACCTAGCAAGAACCAACCTAGCAATAACCAGCCTAGCAAGAACCAGCCTAGCAAGAACCAGCCTAGCAAGAACCAACCTAGCAAGAACCAGCCTAGCAAGAACCAACCTAGCAAGAACCAGCCTAGCAAGAACCAACCTAGCAAGAACCAGCCTAGCAAGAACCAGCCTAGCCAGAACCAGCCTAGCAAGAACCAGCCTAGCAAGAACCAGCCTAGCAAGAACCAGCCTAGCAAGAACCAGCCTAGCAAGAACCAGCCTAGCAAGAACCAGCCTAGCAAGAACCAGCCTAGCAAGAACCAGCCTAGCAAGAACCAGCCTAGCAAGAACCAGCCTAGCAAGAACCAGCGTAGCAAGAACCAGCCTAGCAAGAACCAGCCTAGCAAGAACCAACCTAGCAAGAACCAACCTAGCATGGACCAGCCTAGCCAGAACCAGCCTAGCAAGAACCAGCCTAGCAAGAACCAGCCTAGCAAGAACCAGCCTAGCAAGAACCAACCTAGCAAGAACCAACCTAGCATGGACCAGCCTAGCCAGAACCAGCCTAGCAAGAACCAGCCTAGCAAGAACCAGCCTAGCAAGAACCAGCCTAGCAAGAACCAGCCTAGCAAGAACCAGCCTAGCAAGAACCAGCCTAGCACGAACCAGCCTAGCAAGAACCAGCCTAGCAAGAACCAGCCTAGCAAGAACCAGCCTAGCAAGAACCAGCCTAGCCAGAACCAGCCTAGCAAGAACCAGCCTAGCAAGAACCAGCCTAGCAAGAACCAACCTAGCAAGAACCAACCTAGCATGGACCAGCCTAGCAAGAACCAACCTAGCAAGAACCAACCTAGCAAGAACCAACCTAGCATGGACCAGCCTAGCAAAAACCAGCCTAGCAAGAACCAACCTAGCAAGAACCAACCTAGCAAGAACCAACCTAGCAAGAACCAACCTAGCAAGAACCAACCTAGCAAGAACCAACCTAGCAAGAACCAACCTAGCAAGAACCAACCTAGCAAGAACCAGCCTAGCAAGAACCAACCTAGCATGGACCAGCCTAGCAAAAACCAGCCTAGCAAGACCAACCTAGCAAAACCAACCTAGCAAGAACCAACCTAGCAAGAACCAACCTAGCAAGAACCAGCCTAGCAAGAACCAGCCTAGCAAGAACCAACCTAGCAAGAACCAGCCTAGCAAGAACCAACCTAGCAAGAACCAACCTAGCAAGAACCAACCTAGCAAGAACCAACCTAGCAAGAACCAACCTAGCAAGAAACCCGCCTAGCAAGAACCAGCCTAGCAAGAACCAGCCTAGCAAGAACCAACCTAGCAAGAACCACCAGCAGAACCAACCTAGCAAGAAACACAACCTAGCAGAACCAGCCTAGCAAGAACCAACCTAGCAAGAACCAGCCTAGCAAGAACCAACCTAGCAAGAACCAACCTAGCAAGAACCAACCTAGCAAGAACCACCTAGCAGGACCAGCCTAGCAAAACAGCCTAGCAAGAACCAACCTAGCAAGAACCAACCTAGCAAGAACCAACCTAGCAAGAACCAACCTAGCAAGAACCAACCTAGCAAGAACCAACCTAGCAAGAACCAGCCTAGCAAGAACCAACCTAGCATGGACCAGCCTAGCAAAAACCAGCCTAGCAAGAACCAACCTAGCAAGAACCAACCTAGCAAGAACCAACCTAGCAAGAACCAGCCTAGCCAGAACCAGCCTAGCAAGAACCAACCTAGCAAGAACCAACCTAGCAAGAACCAACCTAGCAAGAACCAACCTAGCAAGAACCAGCCTAGCAAGAACCAACCTAGCAAGAACCAGCCTAGCAAGAACCAACCTAGCAAGAACCAACCTAGCAAGAACCAGCCTAGCAAGAACCAACCTAGCAAGAACCAACCTAGCAAGAACCAACCTAGCAAGAACCAGCCTAGCAAGAACCAACCTAGCAAGAACCAGCCTAGCAAGAACCAGCCTAGCAAGAACCAACCTAGCAAGAACCAACCTAGCAAGAACCAACCTAGCAAGACCACCCAGCAGAACCAGCCTAGCAGAACCACCTAGCAAGAACCAGCCTAGCAAGAACCAACCTAGCAAGAACCAGCCTAGCAAGAACCAACCTAGCAAGAACCAACCTAGCAAGAACCACCTAGCAGAACCAACCTAGCAGAACCAGCCTCAGCATAGGAACCACCTAGCAAGAACCAGCCTAGCAAGAACCAAGCCTAGCAAGAACCACCTAGCAAGAACCAACCTAGCAAGAACCAGACCTAGCAAGAACCAACTAGCAGCAGCCTAGCAAGAACCAACCTAGCTGAACCACCTAGCAAGAACCAAACAGCCTTACAAGACCAGCCTAGCAAACCAGCTACAGACCAACCTAGAAGAACCACCTAGCAGAACCACCTAGCAAGAACCACTCAAGGGACCAACTGCAGAACCAACCTAGCAATGAACCAGCCTTAGCAAGAACTCAGACCTAGCATAAGACCAGTCAGCAAGAACCAGCCTAGTAAGAACCAACCTAGCAAGAACCAGCCTCACGCTAGCAAAACCACCTAGAAGAACCAGCCTACAAGAACCAGCCTGATAAGAACCAGCCTAGCAAGAACCAACCTAGCAAGACCAGCCTACAAGAACCAGCCTAGAATGAACCAGGCCTCAATGAACCAGCCTGAAGAATCCAGCCTAAAGAACCAGCTAGCAAGAACCAACCTAGCAAGAATCACCTAGCAGAACCAGCCTAGCAAGAACAAGCCTAGCAAGAACTAACCTAGCAAGAACCAGCCTAGCAAGAACCAACCTAGCAAGAACCAACCTAGCAAGACCACTAGCAAGAACCGTGCAAACAACTACAGACCACCTGCAAGAACCAGCCTAGAGAACCAGCCTAGCAAGAACCAACCTAGCAAGGAACAGCCGCTGATACCAACCTAGCAAGTAATCAGCCTAGCCTAGAACCACCTAGCAGAAAACTCTACAAGAACAGCCTATGCAAGTAACCAGTACTAGCAAGCCACCTAATGGATAATGAATTCACCTGCATAAGAATCCAGCTCATAGAAGGTCAGCCTGCATAAATAGGTCCACTTGAAGAACTCAGCTCTATGAAGCCACCTAAAGAAGCCCAAGATACAAACTAGCAGAACCACCTAAAGAACCAGCTGTATACAGAACAGCCTAGTATAAATATAGAAGACCAGCTTACAAGAACAGCTCTAGCAAGAACCAGCTGCAAATGGAATTCAACCTAAGAACAACCTAGCAAGAATCCAGCCTGCAAAACCACTGCAAAGAATGAGTATGCCAGCCTGAGACCAATGAAGGTTTGCAACCAGCCTAGCAAGAACCACCTGCAAGACATAGAATCAACCTACAAGGACCAACCTAGCAGAACCAACCTAGCAGACTAGCTTAGCCAGCAATGCTCTTTCTTTTAATGTTGATAATGAAGGTTTCAGCCTGTATAATGAAGGTTTCAGCTTGTATAATGAAGGTTTCAGCTTGTATAATGAAGGTTTCAGCTTGTATAATGAAGGTTTCAGCTTGTATAATGAAGGTTTCAGCCTGTATAATGAAGGTTTCAGCTTGTATAATGAAGGTTTCAGCCTGTATAATGAAGGTTTCAGAGTGTATAATGAAGGTTTCAGCTTGTATAATAAAAGTTTCAGCTTGTATAATGAAGGTTTCAGCTTGTATAATGAAGGTTTCAGCTTGTATAATGAAGGTTTCAGCCTGTATAATGAATGTTTCAGCCTGTATAATGAAGGTTTCAGCTTGTATAATGAAGGTTTCAGCCTGTATAATGAAGGTTTCAGCTTGTATAATAAAAGTTTCAGTTTGTATAATGAAGGTTTCAACTTGTATAATGAAGGTTTCAGCCTGTATAATGAAGGTTTCAGATTGTATAATGAAGGTTTTAGCTTGTATAATAAAAGTTTCAGCTTGTATAATGAAGGTTTCAGCTTGTATAATGAAGGTTTCAGCCTGTATAATGAAGGTTTCAGATTGTATAATGAAGGTTTCAGCTTGTATAATAAAAGTTTCAGCTTGTATAATGAAGGTTTCAGCTTGTATAATGAAGGTTTCAACTTGTATAATGAAGGTTTCAGCCTGTATAATGAAGGTTTCAGCTTGTATAATGAAGGTTTCAGCCTGTATAATGAAGGTTTCAGCTTCTATAATAAAAGTTTAAGCTTGTATAATGAAGGTTTCAACTTGTATAATGAAGGTTTCAGCCTGTATAATGAAGGTTTCAGATTGTATAAGGTCTAATAGTTTCTCTTTTAAATGTTGATAATGAAGGTTTCAGCCTGTATAATAAGGTTTCAGCTTGTATAATGAAGGTTTCAGCCTGTATAATGAAGGTTTCAGCTTGTATAATGAAGGTTTCAGCTTGTATAATGAAGGTTTCAGCTTGTATAATGAAGGTTTCAGCCTGTATAATTAAGGTTTCAGCTTGTATAATGAAGGTTTCAGTTGTATAATGAAGGTTTCAGCTTGTATAATGAAGTTTCAGCTTGTATAATGAAGGTTTCAGCCTGTATAATGAAGGTTTCAGCCTGTATAATGAAGGTTTCAGCCTGTATAATGAAGGTTTCAGCCTGTATAATGAAGGTTTCAGCTTGTATAATGAAGGTTTCAGCCTGTATAATGAAGGTTTCAGCCTGTATAATAAAAGTTTCAGCTTGTATAATGAAGGTTTCAACTTGTATAATGAAGGTTTCAGCCTGTATAATGAAGGTTTCAGATTGTATAATGAAGGTTTTAGCTTGTATAATAAAAGTTTCAGCTTGTATAATGAAGGTTTCAGCTTGTATAATGAAGGTTTCAGCTTGTATAATAAAGGTTTCAGCTTGTATAATGAAGGTTTCAGCCTGTATAATGAAGGTTTCAGCTTGTATAATGAAGGTTTCAGCTTGTATAAGAAGGTTTCAGCTTTGTTTATATATGAAGGTTTCAGCTTGTATAATGAAGGTTTCAGCTTGTATAATGAAGGTTTCAGCTTTATAAAGAAGGTTTCAGCCTGTATAATGAAGGTTTCAGCCTGTATAATGAAGGTTTCAGCCTGTATAATAAGGTTTCAGCTGTATAATGAAGGTTTCAGCTGTATAATGAAGGTTTCAGCTTTATAATAGGTTTCAGCTGTATAATGAAGGTTTCAGCTTGTATAATAAAAGTTTCAGCTGTATAATGAAGGTTAGTTGCAAGGTTTCAGCTGTATAATGAAGGTTTCAGCTTGTATAATAAGGTTTCAGCTTGTATAATGAAGGTTTCAGCTGTATAATGAAGGTTTCAGTCTGGTATAATGAAGGTTTCAGCTTGTATAATGAAGGTTTCAGCTGTATATGAAGGTTTCAGCTTGTATAATGAAGGTTTCAGCCTGTATGAAGGTTTCAGCTTATAATGAAGGTTCAGTTGTATAATGAAGGTTCTGTATAATGAAGGTTTCAGCTGTAATAAGGTTTCAGTGTATAAAGGGTTTTAGCCGTATAATGAAGGTTTCACTTGTATAAAAGTTTCAGCTTGTATATAAGGTTTCACTTGTATAATGAAGGTTTCAGCTTGTATAAGGCAGTTGTAAGAGTTTGTTAAATAAGTTTCAGCTTGTATAAAGTTAGCTTGTATAATGAAGGTTTCAGCTTGTATAATAAGGTTTCAGCTGTAAATGAAGGTTTCAGCTTGTATAATGAAGGTTTCAGCTTGTAAATGAAGGTTTCACCTGTATAATGAAGGTTTCAGCTTGTATAATAGGTTTAGCTTGTATAATGAAGTTTCAGCTTTATAATGAAGGTTTCAGCTTGTATAATGAAGGTTTCAGCTTGTATAATAGTTAAGTTTAAGTTAGCTTATAGAAGGTTTCAGCCTGTATAATGAAGGTTTCAGCTTGTATAATGAAGTTTCAGCTCTGTATAATGAAGTTTCAGAGGTTTCAATGATATAGTTTCAGCTTTATAATAAGGTTCATGAATAATTCAGCTTGTATATGAAGTGTATTAATTCAGCTTGTATAATGAAGGTTTCAGCTTGTATAATGAAGGTTTCAGCTTGTATAATAAGGTTTCAGTGTATAATGAAGGTTTCAGCTGTATAAGAAGTTTCAGCTTGTATAATGAAGGTTTCAGTTAGATTTAATGAAGTTTAGTTTGTATAAAAGGTTTCAGCTTGTATAATGAAGGTTTCAGCTTGTATAATGAAGGTTTCAGCTTGTATAATGAAGGTTTCAGCTGTATAAAAGGTTTAGCTTGTTAATGAAGTTTCAGCTGTATAATGAAGGTTTCAGTTGTATAATGAAGGTTTCAGCTTGTAAATGAAGGTTTCAGCTTATAATGAAGGTTTCAGTTGATAATAAGTTTCAGCTTGTATAATGAAGGTTTCAGCTTGTATAATAAGGTTTCAGCTTGTATAATGAAGGTTTCAGCTTGTATAATGAAGGTTTCAGCTTGTATAATGAAGGTTTCAGTTGTATAATGAAGGTTTCAGCTTGTATAATACAGTTGTATAATAAGGTTTCAGCTTGTATAATGAAGGTTTCAGCTTGTATAATAAAGGTTTCAGCTTGTATAATGAAGGTTTCAGCCTGTATAATGAAGGTTTCAGCTTGTATAATGAAGGTTTCAGCTTGTATAATGAAGGTTTCAGCTTGTATAATGAAGGTTTCAGCTTGTATAATGAAGGTTTCAGCATAAGAAGGCCGTGTATAATGAAGGTTTCAGCTTGTATAATAAAAGTTTCAGCTTGTATAATGAAGGTTTCAACTGTATAATGAAGGTTCGCTCTAAAAGCCTTGAAGTTACACTTAAGTTAGTTTCAGCTTATATAATAAAAGTTTCATTTGGCACTTGATAATGAGTTCACTCCATTGTATACATAAAGGTTTCAGCTTGTATAATAGGTTTCAGCTTGTATAATGAAGGTTTCAGCCTATAATGAAGGTTTCACTGATAATGAACACTGATGTTTCAGCTTGTATAATGAAGGTTTCAGCTTGTATATACGTGAAGGTTTCACCTGTATAATGAAGGTTTCAGCTTGTATAATGAAGGTTAGCCTGTATAATGAAGGTTTCAGCTTGTATAATGAAGGTTTCAGCTTGTATAATGAAAGTTTCAGCTTGTATAATAAAGTAATAATATTGGTAGAATTACCGACAATATGTTAAGTAAAAGGACACAATTGCAACTAATGTGACATTTTATTGTGGCAACGTTTCGCTCTCCAGGAGCTTTCTCAAGCCGTTACAAGCGATATATGGACATAGTTGGTATATATATTAAGGATCTAACCAGGACTAAATCCAAGCACCATGAACCAGTCAACGCAGGGGTCTACACTATACCCTGTGGAGGCTGCGACAGAATTTATGTAGGAGAAACAGCAAGAAACCTCGAGACACGCATCAATGAACACATGAATGCATGCAGAAACGATAACCTGAACAACGCCTGCGTACAACACCGAAATTCCAACAATCATCTCATGAAATTCAAAGACGCCCGACTAGTAATCAAAGAAACTAATTTCCGTAGACGAAAATGCCTTGAATCAGCACTTATCTCTGTTTCTAACACAATTTAACAAAACAAAGGCAGCTTCACCATCTCTGAAGTCTTAGCAAGAATCCTCCTGAAAACAGTAAACCCTACCATCACATAGTCTCTCCTGCTAATTTAGCACATCGTAGATGTGGAACACTCCTACTGGCCTTCTATATTTCAACCTCCAGCAGAAATATTTGTCTAACCTATTGTTATACTACCCAAGTATTTGTTTTATCACCTTTTACTCATGTGCATATTGATTGTTCTACCTTATTGTATTACTTCTACTACTACTACTACTACTAATACTACTTATATCACTACTACTTCTAACACCACTAGTTTTTTTTTTTTTCACCTCACCTTGACAGTATATATATACCAACTATGTCCATATATCGCTTGTAACGGCTTGAGAAAGCTCCTGGAGAGCGAAACGTTGCCACAATAAAATGTCACATTAGTTGCAATTGTGTCCTTTTACTTATGTATAATAAAGATTTCAGCTTGTATAATGAAGGTTTCAGCCTGTATAATGAAGGTTTCAGCTTGTATAATAAAGGTTTCAGCCTGTATAATGAAGGTTTCAGCCTGTATAATGAAGGTTTCAGCTTGTATAATGAAGGTTTCAGCTTGTATAATGAAGGTTTCAGCCTGTATAATGAAGGTTTCAGCCTGTATAATGAAGGTTTCAGCTTGTATACTGGGAGGTTTCAGTACTGAACCTCAAGTTTCAGTGGCGAAACCCATGTATCTTCTTGGGTAACTTCAGACGACTCCTTCAGTAGCATCGAGGCTGCTGCAGCCACGATGGCAAAAAGTAAACATGAATCCAGTATAATGCGATCCTTTATCGAGAACGTTTCGCTCACACAGTGGGGCTTCATCTAGTCACTTGATTACGCCCAACTGGGCGGGCGAAACGTGGTGGGTAAAGGATCGCATTCTAGTGCGATAGTGCGAGATAGTAATTCTCAGAATAGTGGCTAGTTCCTGGCTAGTCAGGTGTATGCTCCCACAAGGTCCCACGAGGTCCCACGAGGTTCCATAAGGTCCCACAAGGTCCCATAAGTCCCACGACGTTCCATAAGGTCCCACAAGGTTCCATAAGATTCCATAAGGTTCCATAAAGTCCCACAAGGTTCCATAAGGTCCCACAAGGTTCCATAAGGTCCCACGAGGTTCCATAAGGTCCCACAAGGTTCCATAAGGTCTCACAAAGGTTCCATAAGGTCCCACAAGGTTCCATAAGGTCCCACAAGGTTCCATAAGGTTTCACAAAGGTTCCATAAGGTCCCACAAGGTTCCATAAGGTCCCACGAGGTTCCATAAGGTCCCACAAGGTGACATACGATTCTACAAGATAACAAAAGTTTCCATAACGTTCCTCAAGGTCCCACGAGCTCCCATGAGGTTCCACGAGGTTCCACAAAGTCCCACGAGATTCCACAAGGTTCCACGAGCTCCCATGAGGTTCCACGAGGTTCCAAAAGGTCCCACGAGGTTCCAAAATGTCCCACGAGGTTCCACAAGGTTCCACAAAGGCTCCTCTTCAAAGGAATTGAATATTTAAGGATAAAGAATCTCTCTCTCTCTCTCTCTCTCTCTCTCTCTCTCTCTCTCCTCCGTCCTTGTCCCTCCCCCTCCCCCTCCCCTCCCCTACCCTCCCCCTCCCCTCCCCTCGTGCAATTCACAAGGCTGGCCGCTGATTGGTGCACGCCTGATATAATTATCCATCACCCGTAATTAAGTACAATTAAGCGGACTTATTCCCACCTCCAATCCCCTCCCCGGGGATGGCGCTGCGCCCCCTCCCGTCCTCCACCACCCACCACCCTTCACCTTCCCCTCTTCCTCCCCTTTCCCTCTCCTTTACACCTTCCACATTACCACGTCCTTCCCCCACCCCCTAGAGACCATTTTCCCCCTTCCCCTAATCCCCCTTCCCCCTTCATCGTTGCCACCTGCACGAGATTTATTCACCGTTATTCCAATTTTTTCTCTTCATTTTAGACCTATTACATTTTTTTTCAATATACAATAAAGCATAAAAAAAATCTCAAATCTCTTGAATTTATTGAATTATTGCGAATAAACAAAATTGGGGGATTTATTCGGATTTTTTTTTTTTTTTTTTGGTGGGGGAATTAATCTGGGAATAAAATATTTGGACCAGCGTCTCAGATTTGGTAATATGTTGTTGTCGTTTCTGAGTCCTGGGTGTTGGGTTCCAGCTCCCGGTGTGTGTGTGTATAAGAACATAAGAAAAAAGGAACACTGCAGCAGGCCTACTGACCCATGCGAGGCACGTCCATGACTCACCGGCTTAGACCTGACCACCCGGAGCTAACCTTCTCCAGGTAAACTCCAGGTAGTCAGGTCACTTCCACTTAAGGAATTAGTACTGCATCTGACCTAGTAGCTCAAGCTAGTCAGGTCCAACTCACACTCACTCATGTATTTAACCTATTTTTAAAACTACACAACGTCCCAGCCCCTATGACGGTACTCGGGAGTTTGTTCCACTCATCCACAACTCTATTACCAAACCAATGCTTTCCTATATCCTTCCTGAATCTGAACTTTTCCAACTTGAAACCATTGCTGAGAGTCCTGTCTTGGCTGGATATTTTCAGCACGCTATTTACATCCCCTTTGTTTATTCCTGTTTTCCATTTATACACCTCAATCATATCCTGCCCCTAATTCTACGCCTTTCTAGAGAGTGTAGATTCAGGGCCTCAGTCTATCCTCATAGGGAAGATTTCTGATACATGGGATCAACTTAGTCATCCTACTTTGTACGTTTTCCAGAGCATTTATATCCATTCTGTAATACGGTGACCAAAACTGTGCAGCATAATCTAGATGAGGCCTAACCAAAGATATATAGAGTTGAAGAACAACCTGAGGACTTCTATTATTTATACTTCTTGATATGAAGCCAAGGATTCTGTTAGCATTATTGCGAACACTTATGCACTGTTATCTTGGCTTCAGATTACTACTAACCAGAACTCCTAAATACTTCACGCAATCACAAGTATTAAGATCTACATTATTCAGTTTATATGTGGCATGGTTATTGTCCTGCCCAACATTTAGAACTTTGCATTTGTCTACATTAAACTGCATCTGCCACTTCTCCGACCACTGCATCAGTCTATTCAAATCATCCTGGAGTGCTCTAATGTCCTCATTAGAATGAATTGGACTGCCTATTTTGGTGTCATCAGCAAATTTGCTTATGTTGCTATTTATTCCCTCATCTATGTCGTTTATGTAAATTGTAAACAACAGGGGGCCCAAAACTGACCCCTGTGGGACACCGCTTGTGACGCGCCCCCATTCTGATTTCTCTCCATTTATGCAAACTCTCTGCCGCCTATTTGTCAACCATGCCTCTACCCAGGAAAAAATTTCTCCTCCTATTCCGTGTGCCTTAAGTTTCCTCAATAGTCTCTGATGTGGGACTCTATCGAAAGCCTTACTGAAGTCCATATACACAATATCATATTCATTACCATGATCTACCTCCTCAAACACCTTAGTGAAAAAAGTTAGTAAATTCGTAAGACAGGAACGCCCCTTAGTAAAACCGTGTTGAGATTCCTTAATCAATTTATGCTTTTCAAGATGGCTACGAATTGCCTCGGCAATTATTGATTCCATAAATTTACCAACTATGGAGGTAAGGCTTATTGGTCTATAGTTCGAAGCTAAGGACCTGTCACCTGCCTTGTAAATAGGTATTACATTTGCCCTTTTCCACTTGTCTGGCACTATGCCAGTTTGTAGTGATGTATTGAAAAGATTTGCCAAAGGTTTGCTAAGTTCCTCTTTACATTCGTTTAAAACTCTTGCAAACAGTTCATCAGGACCTGGGGATTTGTTAGGTTTTAATTTCTCTATTAGTCTGAGGACCATGTCACTAGTTACCCCAATCGAGCATAGTCTATTATCTTCCTGTTCTACATAATTTATTATTTCTGGAATTTCGCTAGTATCTTCCTGAGTAAAAACTGAGAGGAAGTAAGTATTGAAAATTTCACACATATCCTTATCACTGTCCGTGATCTGTCCTGAGTATATATATATGTTTATCGTCGTGGGCGAAATGTAGCGGTGTGTTGGAGGGAGCTGCCACACAGCGTCGTTACGGAGCAGTCTGAAGGTGTTGTTGGCAGTGCCAGACTTTGATTGCGTTTTAAAGGGACTTCTGTTGGCGCCAGTGAATGCGCGCGTTTTTTTCCTCTCTCCACTTGTATATACATTTTTCGCGCGTAAACGAGCAATTCACTCTTTCGTATCTGACCTCTTGTCAACCCCTGGGGGGCTGCTACCCCTGCCAGAGGCAGGGAGAGGCGGTCGGCAGGGGCACAGGCGAAGCAAGTGGGAAAGGAAGGAGGGTTGTTAACCCCTTTGGTTCCCTGCTACCTCTGCCAGGGGCAGGGGAGAGGGGACGACAGGGGCAGAGGGGACGTAAAGGGAGGGTGTGTACCTGAAGGAGGGTACGTGAAGGGGAGAGAGAGGGGGAGGGGGTTGGAAAGGTACACAAAATACGTGAAGGAGGGGAAAATCAGTGGAAATTGGTCCCAGAGGAAGGTGGGAAATAAGCACAAAGAAGCCACAATTAGTTTCGTTATGAGATTCATTATATAAATTTTTGGAAAGAGGAGAGTGGTGGTAGAGGGCAGCGAGGGAGGGAAGGCAGCGAGGGAGGGAGGGCAGCGAGGGAGGGAGGCAGGTACAGGCAGGAAAAATAACTGAGGGGAAAGAACGAGAGGGGAAATACACGTAAATATTTACACACACACACACTGGATGTATATTATTATTTTATATTACGGTGATCAGAAAAAGAAAAACTTTCACCATCATTCACTCCATCACTGTCTTGCCAGAGGCGCCCTTACACTACAGTTATAAAACTGCAACATTAACACCCTCCTTCAGAGTGCCGGCACTGTACTTCCCATCTCCAGGACTCAAGTCCGGCCTGCCGGTTTCCCTGAATCCCTTCATAAATGTTACCTTACTTACACTCCAACAGCACTTCAAGTCCTGAAAACAATTTGTCTCCATTCACTCCTATCTAACACGCTCACGCATGCTTGCTGGAAGTCCAAGCCCCTCGCACACAAAACCTCCTTTACCCCGTCCCTATATATGAGCAAGAACTCATTTAAAATTTAGTCCTTTCTAAAATTTTCTTTTATACGTTTAAAGATATATTTTTTTCATATATGTTAATGTAAAAATTAATAACTTTGTACCAAAAGAACCTTAGAAAACTTACCTAACCTTATTATAACAAGCGCAATTTAATTTAGCCTAATCTAACTAAATATATTTTAGATATGTTTCCAATAATTTAATAACAAACAAACACAATTAAATATATTTTTTTCGTTGGGTTCAGAATGATGTTTGCGAAATTATTGCATACACAAATTTTCGCTTGCCTTATTCGGCAAGAGCGTTGCTATTTAAGCCAAAATCCCAAGTTTTACCTATTCGGCATGACATATATATATATATATATATATATATATATATATATATATATATATATATACATACATTCATATTCGCTTTAGAAAAATTCAGAGAGAATAACCCTCTACTCCCCTGATACCATTCCTCCCCCTTCCCTCCCCGCTATCTTCTCCCCCTCTCTTCCCTTCCCTTCCCCACACCTCCTTCCCCCTCCCCTCCCCTCTCCTTTGACAGCGGAGAATTTTTCAGGTAGGGGGGGAGTGGGGGGGCGGCCAGGACGCGCCGCGATATTCAATTTTAGCCGATCGCGCCATTAGCGCGAGAGAACGCTTTGAATTGCTGATGAGAGAGAGACAAGAGCGAGTCCCGGGGATTTTACAAACAATTCAATTCACCCACTAGTGCCACAGTCGGTGGGGGAGGGGGAGAGGGGGAGGGGGAGGGGGTGTAAAAGAGAGAGAGAGGAGGAGGAGGAGGAGGAGGAGGCAGAGGGGTAAGGGAACACGAGATGGTGGATAAGGAGATGGTGGTTGTTGTTGTAGTGGGGGTGGTCGTTGTAGCGGTGGTTCCAGGTCTCAGACCAGTGTGTCAGGTCGGTCTTGTCTGGTCTGGTCCAGGCCATGCCAGTCACCACAGTCTGCTGCATCACCAACGCCCTTCCAATGGAGAGTTGTTAAGAGAGTCTAAATACCCTTACACTTACTCTCAAGGTACTTAGGTCCCGGGTACCTGTCATCAACATCTCTCAGTGTAATCAGGTACCCAGGCCATGAACATACTTTGTGTAGTGAAAATATGTATATATATGTGTATAACACAGTAATGTGTATATATGTGTATAACACTGACAGTAATGTGTATATATATGTATAGCACTGACAGTAATGTGTATATATGTGTATAACACTGACAGTAATGTGTATATATGTGTAAAACACTGACAGTAATGTGTTTATATGTGTAAAACACTGACAGTAATGTGTATATATGTGTATAGCACTGGCAGTAATGTGAATATATGTACATAACACTGACAGTAATGTGTATATATATGTATAGCACTGACAGTAATGTGTATATATGTGTACAACACTGACAGTAATGTGTATATATGTGTATAACACTGACAGTAATGTGTATATATGTGTATAACACTGACAGTAATGTGTATATATGTGTATAACACTGACAGTAATGTGTATATATGTGTATAACACTGACAATAATGTGTATATATGTGTATAACACTGACAGTAATGTGTATATATGTGTATAACACTGACAGGAATATAATCATGGTTTCCTATACTTACAAACTTTCTTTTATTCTATATAATCTAACTTCAAAATCTAATTTAAATAACAAAAACTATTTTTTATATAACATAAATCTATATAAATCGCCAGATCGTTTTTTTTTTTTTTAAAGATTTGTATACGAACACACATGTCCTTGGCTGTCATGATTTATATACTGTGAAGTGTGTGTCTCTCAGTGTATATACACTGAGAGGTGTATATCTCAGTGTATATACACTGTGATGTGTATATCTCAGTTTATATACACTGAGAGGTCCGAGAGGTATATATCTCAGTGTATATGCACTGAGAGGTTTATATCTCAGTGTATATACACTGTGAGGTGTATATCAGTGTATATATACACTGGTAGTTTACATTAATCAGTGTTGATGGAAGGTGGTCAGTCCCTCAGTCTTGATGGTAGGTGGTCAGTCCTTCAGTCTTGATGGTAGGTGGTCAGTCCCTCAGTCTTGATGATGGTTGGTCAGTCCCTCAGTCTTGATGGTAGGTGGTCAGTCCCTCAGTCTTGATGGTAGGTGGTCAGTCCCTCAGTCTTGATGATGGGTAGTCAGTCCCTCAGTCTTGATGGAAGGTGGTCAGTCCCTCAGTCTTGATGATGGGTGGTCAGTTCCTCAGTCTTGATGGTAGGTGGTCAGTCCCTCAGTCTTGATGATGGGTGGTCAGTCCCTCAGTCTTGATGGTAGGTGGTCAGTCCCTCAGTCTTGATGATAAGTGGTCAGTTCCTCAGTCTTGATGGTAGGTCAGTCCTCAGTCTTGATGGAAGGTAGTCAGTCCCTCAGTCTTGATGGAAGGTGGTCAGTCCCTCAGTCTTGATGATGGTTGGTCAGTCCCTCAGTCTTGATGGTAGGTGGTCAGTCCCTCAGTCTTGATGATGGGTGGTCAGTTCCTCAGTCTTGATGGTAGGTGGTCAGTCCCTCAGTCTTGATGGAAGGTAGTCAGTCCCTCAGTCTTGATGGAAGGTGGTCAGTCCCTCAGTCTTGATGATGGGTGGTCAGTCCCTCAGTCTTGATGGAAGGTGGTCAGTCCCTCAGTCTTGATGGAAGGTAGTCAGTCCCTCAGTCTTGATGGTAGGTGGTCAGTTCCTCAGTCTTGATGGTAGGTGGTCAGTTCCTCAGTCTTGATGGAAGGTGGTCAGTCCCTCAGTCTTGATGGTAGGTGGTCAGTCCCTCAGTCTTGATGGAAGGTAGTCAGTCCCTCAGTCTTGATGGAGAGTAGTCAGTCCCTCAGTCTTGATGGAAGGTGGTCAGTCCCTCAGTCTTGATGGTAGGTAGTCAGTCCCTCAGTCTTAATGGAAGGTGGTCAGACCCTCAGTCTTGATGATGGGTGGTCAGTCCC
>WNWK01001339.1:0-2500 GCA_009830355.1 Cherax destructor
GGGCAGAAGAGTTGGAAGAGGAAGTGGAGGAGAGCAGAAGAGTTGGAAGAGCAAGTGGAGGAGAGCAGAAGTGTTGGAAGAGGAAGTGGAGGAGAGCAGAAGTGTTGGAAGAGCAAGTGGAGGAGAGCAGAAGTGTTGGAAGAGCAAGTGGAGGAGAGCAGAAGAGTTGGAAGAGGAAGTGGAGGAGAGCAGAAGAGTTGGAAGAGGAAGTGGAGGAGAGCAGAAGTGTTGGAAGAGCAAGTGGAGGAGAGCAGAAGAGTTGGAAGAGCAAGTGGAGGAGAGCAGAAGTGTTGGAAGAGGAAGTGGAGGAGAGCAGAAGTGTTGTAAGAGGAAGTGGAGGAGAGCAGAAGAGTTGGAAGAGCAAGTGGAGGAGAGCAGAAGAGTTGGAAGAGCAAGTGGAGGAGAGCAGAAGAGTTCAGTGAGACGCTTTACGATTCACTGCACGTACATTACAATGAATGTGTCAAGTAAAACGTGTGTACTGTATGTAAAGTAATAGATGACAACATTATAAGATGTCAGGGCTTCGTAAACACTAGATGACAACATTATAAGATGTCAGGGCTTCGTAAACACTAGATGACAACATTATAAGATGTCAGGGCTTCGTAAACACTGGATGACAACATTATAAGATGTCAGGGCTTCGTAAACACTGGATGACAACATTATAAGATGTCAGGCTTCGTAAACACTGGATGACAACATTATAAGATGTCAGGGCTTCGTAAACACTGGATGACAACATTATAAGATGTCAGGGCTTCGTAAACACTAGATGACAACATTATAAGATGTCAGGGCTTCGTAAACACTGGATGACAACATTATAAGATGTCAGGGCTTCGTAAACACTGGATGACAACATTATAAGATGTCAGGGCTTCGTAAACACTAGATGACAACATTATAAGATGTCAGGGCTTCGTAAACACTGGATGACAACATTATAAGATGTCAGGGCTTCGTAAACACTGGATGACAACATTATAAGATGTCAGGGCTTCGTAAACACTGGATGACAACATTATAAGATGTCAGGGCTTCGTAAACACTAGATGACAACATTATAAGATGTCAGGGCTTCGTAAACACTAGATGACAACATTATAAGATGTCAGGCTTCGTAAACACTGGATGACAACATTA
The DNA here is from genome assembly GCA_009830355.1 of Cherax destructor. Classification (NCBI taxonomy): domain Eukaryota; kingdom Metazoa; phylum Arthropoda; class Malacostraca; order Decapoda; family Parastacidae; genus Cherax; species Cherax destructor. The sequence goes on from WNWK01001339.1 coordinate 1,150, forward strand.
TAAGATGTCAGGGCTTCGTAAACACTAGATGACAACATTATAAGATGTCAGGGCTTCGTAAACACTAGATGACAACATTATAAGATGTCAGGGCTTCGTAAACACTGGATGACAACATTATAAGATGTCAGGGCTTCGTAAACACTGGATGACAACATTATAAGAGTCAGGGCTTCGTAAACACTAGATGACAACATTATAAGATGTCAGGCTTCGTAAACACTGGATGACAACATTATAAGATGTCAGGGCTTCGTAAACACTTGGCTACAAGTAGTTTGTTTGGTGGATCTTGTATGAAGACTATACCAGTCTACAACCAGACTAAAACAATATTACAACTACATCACAAGCAATATAACTCTACCATAGTCAAAATACAACAAAACTATAATACCACAATCGAGCACCAGCCACAACTCAACCTCACAACTCAACCTCACAACTCTGCCACAACTCAACCTCACAACTCAACCTCACAACTCTGCCACAACTCAACCTCACAACTCTGCCACAACTCAACCTCACAACTGCCTGCACAACTCAAGCCTCACAAGCTCTGCCACACTCAGCCTCACAAGCCTCTGCCTACACACTACCACATGTACTCAATAAGAGCCTACACCCATCATGACCACAATGTGACTCACAAAAGAGCCTACACCCATCATGACCACAATGTGACTCACATAAAGAGCCTACACCCATCATGACCACAATGTGACTCACATAAAGAGCCTACACCATCGCCATATGACCAAGACCACATCGCACTGTCACTCAAATAAGGAGCCTACACCCATCATGACCACAATGTGACTCACATAAAGAGCCTACACCCATCATGACCACAATGTGACTCACATAAAGAGCCTACACCCATCATGACCACAATGTGACTCACATAAAGAGCCTACACCCATCATGACCACAATGTGACTCACATAAAGAGCCTACACCCATCATGACCACAATGTGACTCACATAAAGAGCCTACACCCATCATGACCACAATGTGACTCACATAAAGAGCCTACACCCATCATGACCACAATGTGACTCACATAAGAGCCTACACCCATCATGACCACAATGTGACTCACATAAAGAGCCTACACCCATCATGACCACAATGTGACTCACATAAGAGCCTACACCCATCATGACCACAATGTGACTCACATAAAGAGCCTACACCCATCATGACCACAATGTGACTCACATAAAGAGCCTACACCCATCATGACCACAATGTGACTCACATAAAGAGCCTACACCCATCATGACCACAATGTGACTCACATAAGAGCCTACACCCATCATGACCACAATGTGACTCACATAAGAGCCT
>WNWK01001339.1:7500-42500 GCA_009830355.1 Cherax destructor
GAGAACGAGGAAAAATGAGAGAGGGTGCACAGGATAACCTGATAAAGAGAAGAGGCGGCGTTGGGAGAAGGTAGCTAGATACCTTGTCATACAGCACCTGGGGAACGGGTACAAATCAAGGTTCCTCAAAGGAAAATGAGAGTAACTTTAATTTCCGAATCAAGAGCCCTTCACCAGTATCAAGGTACCCTCCTCGATGGGACACTAGACTTTATCCTACTGCTTTTACCACTCTCTCGATACTCCTGACTGGGAGAAAAAATACAAGATAATGAGAGATATGAGGAGGGTAGGAATAGTAAGAGAGGAAAGAAGAGGAAGGGGAAGGAAGAAGAGAGAGAAGAATACTATCACATTCACCACGGCCCTGCTCCCCTAACCCACTTAATAACCATAGGTAATAAAATTACATACACATACGCATACACAATACACCCCTCTGCAGGTGTTTCTACTACCTACCCTTATATAAGGGCAAGAAGAAACAGAGGGGTAATAAACGCTAATACAGAACAAAAATTAACACATTCACGAGAGTAGAAAAAACACCATACATGAGTAGGTAATAAGAATGAAGAAGGAAAGAAGTATTTCGACATAAAATGATAAAGATGCAAGTGAGGAACTAAGAAGAAGAATGAAGGTCTTCAATAAGTAAAGTGGTGTAGTACGGGGAAGCAGGAGAGACATGTCAGAAAGCAGATGGTGAGGGAGTACTGAAACATTAAGTGAACTCGTCACAACACAAGCTATGAGATTTAACAATGTATCTTTATAGGTAGCTAATGAAGGAAGCAGCTAAAATCTTGAGCAAATCAAGAGCGATGATCTATAAGGAATCACTAGAGATGGAGCAGCTCCCGGGCAGCTGGTAAACAGTTGTTGTGTCAATGTATAAACATGGGAACAGACAGGCAGTAAATTACAAACCAATATCGCTAACATTCATATCTTGTAATGCTGGAAAAAAATAATTAGGACGAGATTTGTCGAATTCCCAGAGAGAGTTACATAACAATAAATCTTCATTGCTGTAAGGTCAATCCTGCCTCAAGAAGTTTCTAACAGTATTACAAGAGAAACCCAGATACCAAGAAATTCGTGTTGCAATCAGCACATCATCAGGAGCTTGCAGTGTTGCAGAAAATTAAGGAATTTCAAGCAAATATGTTCAGAGGAATTGTCTTTGCTTGGAAATCCTCCTTTTTTCTGCAACACTGCAAGCTTCTGATGTGTTGATTGCAACACGAAAGGCCTAGAGTTGTCATTCAGCTCCCCGTGGTGGTGGTTTTGCATTTTTTAAAGGGGGGTTATGGGATACAAGGATACATTTCTCGTCAGGAGTACCAACCGAACCACATTAGTTAATTAAAAATTATTAGTAAGTACATAGCAAATGTCTTTCAGATGCGTCAGTAAATATAAACATTTTCCAGATGGTTCAGAGGATGAAGGTCCGTCATGGTGATACAGTGCAACAGTTTACCCACTGTGTGAGTTTACCCACTGTGTGAGAGTTTACCCACTGTGTGAGAGTTTACCCACTGTGTGAGAGTTTACCCACTGTGTGAGTTTATCCACTGTGTGAGAGTTTACCCACTGTGTGAGAGTTTACCCACTGTGTGAGAGTTTACCCACTGTGTGAGTTTACCCACTGTGTGAGAGTTTACCCACTGTGTGAGAGTTTACCCACTGTGTGAGAGTTTACCCACTGTGTGAGAGTTTACCCACTGTGTGAGAGTTTACACACTGTGAGAGTTTACCCACTGTGAGAGTTTACCCACTGTGTGAGAGTTTACCCACTGTGAGAGTTTACCCACTGTGTGAGAGTTTACCCACTGTGAGAGTTTACCCACTGTGAGAGTTTACCCACTGTGAGAGTTTACCCACTGTGAGAGTTTACCCACTGTGAGAGTTTACCCACTGTGTGAGAGTTTACCCACTGTGTGAGAGTTTACCCACTGTGTGAGTTTACCCACTGTGTGAGTTTACCCACTGTGTGAGAGTTTACCCACTGTGAGAGTTTACCCACTGTGAGAGTTTACCCACTGTGAGAGTTTACCCACTGTGAGAGTTTACCCACTGTGTGAGAGTTTACCAACTGTGTGAGAGTTTACCCACTGTGTGAGAGTTTACCAACTGTGTGAGAGTTTACCCACTGTGTGAGAGTTTACCCACTGTGTGAGTTTACCCACTGTGTGAGTTTACCCACTGTGTGAGAGTTTACCCACTGTGTGAGAGTTTACCCACTGTGTGAGAGTTTACCCACTGTGTGAGAGTTTACCCACTGTGTGAGAGTTTACACACTGTGAGAGTTTACACACTGTGTGAGAGTTTACACACTGTGAGAGTTTACACACTGTGTGAGAGTTTACACACTTTGAGAGTTTACACACTGTGTGAGAGTTTACACACTGTGAGAGTTTACCCACTGTGTGAGAGTTTACACACTGTGTGAGAGTTTACCCACTGTGTGAGAGTTTACACACTGTGAGAGTTTACCCACTGTGTGAGAGTTTACACACTGTGTGAGAGTTTACCCACTGTGTGAGTTTATCCACTGTGTGAGAGTTTACACACTGTGAGAGTTTACCCACTGTGTGAGAGTTTACACACTGTGTGAGAGTTTACACACTGTGTGAGAGTTTACACACTGTGTGAGTTTACCCACTGTGAGAGTTTACCCACTGTGTGAGAGTTTACCCACTGTGTGAGTTTACCCACTGTGTGAGAGTTTACCCACTGTGTGAGTTTACCCACTGTGTGAGTTTACCCACTGTGAGAGTTTACCCACTGCGTGAGAGTTTACCCACTGTGTGAGTTTACCCACTGCGTGAGAGTTTACCCACTGTGAGAGTTTACCCACTGCGTGAGTTTACCCACTGTGTGAGTTTACCCACTGTGTGTGAGTTTACCCACTGTGTGAGAGTTTACCCACTGTGTGAGAGTTTACCCACTGTGTGAGAGTTTACCCACTGTGTGAGAGTTTACCCACTGTGTGAGAGTTTACCCACTGTGTGAGAGTTTACACACTGTGTGAGAGTTTACCCACTGTGTGAGAGTTTACCCACTGTGTGAGAGTTTACCCACTGTGAGAGTTTACCCACTGTGTGAGAGTTTACCCACTGTGTGAGAGTTTACACACTGTGTGAGAGTTTACCCACTGTGTGAGAGTTTACCCACTGCGTGAGAGTTTACCCAATGTGAGAGTTTACCCACTGTGAGAGTTTACCCACTGTGAGAGTTTACCCACTGTGAGAGTTTACCCACTGCGTGCAAGTAAGACACAATGGGGGTTATGTCAGTGTATTGTGAAGACGTCTCGCTCATCAGGTGAACTGATAAAGTCCTTGGTGGAGGAAACGTCTTAACAATCAACGTGACCATCATTGTGCGTCTTATTTATAAGGAATGTCATGTAAACAAAGAAAATGGAGGGGGAAGTACTGACCTCGGAGGCATCGGAGAGGGAGGCCACAGATGATGAGACGACGGACGAGACCACGGACGGAGGCGCGGTGGAGGGCGCGGGAGTGGAGGTCACTGACACTGTATCAGGGGAACAAGGTCCACGCCCAAGTACCCGTGGTGCTGACACTGCCACGCCACCCGCGCCCGCCCCGCCTACACTGTTGCTGCTGCCCAAACCTGAACATAAACACTATTATTAATATTAATAAATTTATGGGTCCTACAACACCCAGGGAACGGGAGATATTCAAATTCGATCAAAGTAAGGAGAGTAACATCAACCTCTTGATCAAGAGCCGTTCGTCAGCATCAAGGTACCCTACCCACCTCCCTACCCTACCCACCTCCCTTAAAGATAACATAAAAATAAATATTAATTTCAGAATTCGTAAAGTAAAATAAAAAATAAAAATTAGTTAATTTTTTACACGGTTAAATCTACAGACCAAGAGCTGTAGATTTAGCTAAGACCTATTTACGATATACTACCCCCCCCCTCCTTCCCTGGGATTCGACCCACAACAGTCTGCTAAGACAATATCACCTACTTTACTGCTCGGTAAACAAGGCAAAAGGTATTAACATACACAACATTTCCACCCGTACCGTGGAACGAACCACGGTCTCAGTGTGTGAGCTGAGTGGTCATACACTGGTATTTATTTACAACAGGCAAACCCCTGGCTGTATCTGTGTAGAGGAAGGTCAGTGCTTCGTCAAGGGGGTTTAAATTATTTCTGATAGTGGTAGGGTAATTACATTTCTGATAGTGGTAGGGTAATTACATTTCTGATAGTGGTAGGGTAATTACATTTCTGATAGTGATTGGGTAATTACATTTCTGATAGTGATTGGGAAATTACATTTCTGATAGTGGTAGGGTAATTACATTTCTGATAGTGGTAGGGTAATTACATTTCTGATAGTGATTGGGTAATTACATTTCTGATAGTGGTAGGGTAATTACATTTTTATAGTGGTAGGGTAATTACATTTCTGATAGTGGTAGGGTAATTACATTTCTGATAGTGGTAGGGTAATTACATTTCTGATAGTGATTGGGTAATTACATTTTTATAGTGGTAGGGTAATTACATTTCTGATAGTGGTAGGGTAATTACATTTCTGATAGTGATTGGGTAATTACATTTCTGATAGTGGTAGGGTAATTACATTTCTGATAGTGGTAGGGTAATTACATTTCTGATAGTGGTAGGGTAATTACATTTCTGATAGTGATTGGGTAATTACATTTCTGATAGTGGTAGGGTAATTACATTTTTATAGTGGTAGGGTAATTACATTTCTGATAGTGATTGGGTAATTACATTTCTGATAGTGGTAGGGTAATTACATTTTTTATAGTAGGTAGGGTAATTACATTTCTGATAGTGGTAGGGTAATTACATTTTGATAGTGGTAGGGTAATTACATTTCTGATAGTGGTAGGGTAATTACATTTCTGATAGTGGTAGGGTAATTACATTTCTGATAGTGGTAGGGTAATTACATTTCTGATAGTGGTAGGGTAATTACATTTCTGATAGTGGTAGGGTAATTACATTTCTGATAGTGGTAGGGTAATTACATTTCTGATAGTGGTAGGGTAATTACATTTCTGATAGTGATTGGGTAATTACATTTCTGATAGTGATTGGGTAATTACATTTCTGATAGTGATTGGGTAATTACATTTCTGATAGTGGTAGGGTAATTACATTTGAAAATTGTAAATGGGATTGCAGCAAATATGGTGACGTTTTGTGAAACAGTATTGATGTACTACTGTGTATATTAATGGTAATATATACCTACAATTATGTTAATAAGACACAATATGAGGTTTATGGTATTTTATTGAGGAGTTTCGTCCACAAGGGACTTTATCAATTCTGAATAAAATATCAAACCTCATAGCGTGTCTTATTAACAAAGATGTAGGAATGTGTGAGAGGAGAAATGGTTGACGTACTAGAAACAAAAAAAAAGGAACATTTTAAGGTTACTAAAGTTGGTGAGTAAAACTAATAGCGCAAAACAATAAGGATAGAAAAGAACAGATGGAAGATGTACGAAAAACCTTCATCAAAATCTAGGGTCGTACAATATTGGAATCAACACAAAGCTTCGTTGTTTTTTAAGCGTCACACATGCACCTGCCTGCTTCCACGCCCTCATGGCTGCCTGCCAATCAGACTTCCTATATGTCTGCCTACTTGTCTATCTATCTGCCTGCCTGCCTACCTACCAGTCTGCCTGCCTTCCTGCAGGTCTGTCTGCCTGCCTTCCTGCAGGTGTCTACCTGCCTGTCTGCCTGCCTTCCTGCAGGTCTGTCTACCTGCCTGTCTGCAGGTCTGTCTACCTGCCTGTCTGCAGGTCTGTCTACCTGCCTGTCTGTCTACCTGCCTGTCTGCAGGTCTGTCTACCTGCCTGTCTGCAGGTCTGTCTACCTGCCTTCCTGCAGGTCTGTCTACCTGCCTTCCTGCAGGTCTGTCTGCCTGCCTTCCTGCAGGTGTCTACCTGCCTGTCTGCCTGCCTTCCTGCAGGTCTGTCTACCTGCCTGTCTGCAGGTCTGTCTACCTGCCTGTCTGCAGGTCTGTCTACCTGCCTGTCTGCAGGTCTGTCTACCTGCCTGTCTGCAGGTCTGTCTACCTGCCTGTCTGCAGGTATGTCTACCTGCCTGTCTGCAGGTCTGTCTACCTGCCTTCCTGCAGGTCTGTCTACCTGCCTTCCTGCAGGTCTGTCTACCTGCCTGTCTGCAGGTCTACCTGCCTTCCTGCAGGTCTGTCTACCTGCCTGTCTGCAGGTCTGTCTACCTGCCTGCCTGCAGGTCTGTCTACCTGCCTGCCTGAAGGTATGTCTACCTGCCTTCCTGCAGGTCTGACTACCTCCCTGTCTGCAGGTCTGTCTACCTGCCTGTCTGCAGGTCTGTCTACCTGCCTGTCTGCAGGATTAAACTTATTTAGTAAAGTCTGGTTTTACCTAAATCAACCTTTACTCAACCTACATAATCGATATTACCACTTAACTCAACACTTATCAAATGAACGTTCCACTTAGATACACGTAGAAACACTACATGACGTAACCACTTTAACTAACATGTAGCCAACACTGCTGTGTAACCACTTTAACTAACACGTAGCCAACACTGCTGTGTTAACCACTTTAACTAACATGTAGCCAACACTGCTGTGTTAACCACTTTAACTAACACGTAGCCAACACTGCTGTGTTAACCACTTTAACTAACACGTAGCCAACACTGCTGTGTTAACCACTTTAACTAACACGTAGCCAACACTGCTGTGTTAACCACTTTAACTAACACGTAGCCAACACTGCTGTGTTAACCACTTTAACTAACATGTAGCCAACACTGCTGTGTTAACCACTTTAACTAACACGTAGCCAACACTGCTGTGTTAACCACTTTAACTAACATGTAGCCAACACTGCTGTGTTAACCACTTTAACTAACATGTAGCCAACACTGCTGTGTTAACCACTTTAACTAACATGTAGCCAACACTGCTGTGTTAACCACTTTAACCAACATGTAGCCAACACTGCTGTGTTAACCACTTTAACTAACATGTAGCCAACACTGCTGTGTTAACCACTTTAACTAACATGTAGCCAACACTGCTGTGTTAACCACTTTAACCAACATGTAGCCAAAACTGCTGTGTTAACCACTTTAACCAACATGTAGCCAAAACTGCTGTGTTAACCACTTTAACTAACATGTAGCCAAAACTGCTGTGTTAACCACTTTAACCAACATGTAGCCAAAACTGCTGTGTTAACCACTTTAACCAACATGTAGCCAACACTGCTGTGTTAACCACTTTAACCAACATGTAGCCAACACTGCTGTGTTAACCACTTTAACCAACATGTAGCCAAAACTGCTGTGTTAATCACTTTAGATAACTAGCATTTAGCTTAAATTACTGTTTAAAACCATCTAAACATCTATATACAAAACTGTGTTTAAGCCATACATTAAACCCATCTGTACTAAAGCCATCCGACTAGCCTAGCAGTACTGCAAGCAACTTTATCTACTTAACCTTGCTGCAGGAAACCTACTCTAATTAACTTAATACTAGTTGTGGCTGGGTTGTATTGGCTTCAGGGTTAGTGAAACACTCGCCCAGTTCCCAACCCGTCCACATATGCACTCCCCCTCCACCTCCACCTCGCCACAACATATGGCACTGGCATCAGCTCACAACATATGCACTCCCCTCCTCACTCCCGACCTCTCAGACTAGCATTTTTGAGCCCATCAGCTTGCAACCAGACGACTGCATGCTCACTCACTCCTCCTCCACGACACTGGCATCAGCTACAAATATGATCTACGACGCTGGCATCAGCTCACAACATATGCACTCCCCTCCTCCACCTCCACGACGACTGGCATCAGCTCCAACATGCACTCCTCCACCTCCACGACGACTGGCATCAGCTCCAACATATGCACTCCCCTCCACCACCTCCACGACGACTGATCAGCTCCCTATCCTCCCCTCCGACGCTGGCATCAGCTCACAACATATGCACTTCCCTCCTCCACCTCCACGACGACTGGCATCAGCTCACAACATATGCACTCCCTCCACCACCTCCACGACGACTGGCATCAGCTCACAACATATGCACTTCCCCCTCCACCTCCACGACGACTGGCATCAGCTCACAACATATGCACTCCCCTCCCCACCTCCACGACGACTGGCATCAGCTCACAACATATGCACTCCCCTCCTCCACCTCCACGACGACTGGCATCAGCTCACAACATATGCACTCCTCCTCCTCCACCTCCACGACGACTGGCATCAGCTCACAACATATGCACTCCCTCCTCCACCTCCACGACGACTGGCATCAGCTCACAACATATGCACTCCTCCTCCACCACCTCCACGACGACTGGCATCAGCTCACAACATATGCACTCCCTCCTCCACCTCCACGACGACTGGCATCAGCTCACAACATATGCACTCCCCCTCCTCCACCTCCACGACGACTGGCATCAGCTCACAACATATGCACTCCTCCTCCTCCACCTCCACGACGACTGGCATCAGCTCACAACATATGCACTCCCCCTCCTCCACCTCCACGACGACTGGCATCAGCTCACAACATATGCACTCCCCCTCCACCACCTCCACGACGACTGGCATCAGCTCACAACATATGCACTCCCCCTCCTCCACCTCCACGACGACTGGCATCAGCTCACAACATATGCACTCCCCCTCCACCACCTCCACGACGACTGGCATCAGCTCACAACATATGCACTCCATCTCCTCCACCTCCATGACGACTGGCATCAGCTCGCCTGACTTTAGGTCAGGTACTGACTGGTCGTACTGCGTGCGGCCAGCAGTAACAGCCTGTTTGATCAGGCTCTGATCCACCATGAGGCCTGGTCACAGACCGGGCCGCGGGGGCGTTGACCCCCGCGGCCAGGTAAACAGTAGAGTTGCACTCTTGGCAGGAATATCTGCTTCCCAGGGCCTTTTGTCCTATCATAACCATGTATTTCAGTACCTTTTTCCACTAACAGTTTTTTTTTCCAAATTTACCCAAAGGGCTTTATTCATTAAGATTTTTTTTTACCAATGGTTTATTTGTAACTTTTTCCGCATCTCAGATTTCCATTTTCTAAAGATAACCTTCAATCTGTTTCCGTGTGGAAATCTCTCTCCCTCTCTCTCTCTCTCTCTCTCTCACAAAGCCCACCCGAGTATGAGATTAGAGGCTGCTGCCATACGGGTCGTGGCGTCATGGAAAGAATACATAACCAAGAACGTCATTCGTACTTTTAATGTCTGAGGGAGAGGCAGGCGAGGAGCATGGTGATGTGCAGGTGAAAGCTCCACCTCAATGCTCATTGTTGCTGTGCCGGCGGCTCCTCGCATCCCGTCCTCACCCACCAATCAACACCCGCTTCCACAATTTCGTGAGATAATTTAATATGAACCTTAGGTCCGACCTGGACCACTGATTCGAAACTTGATCAACAATAACCGAAAAAGTCGTTTAAATTTCAGTTTCAAAATTGTGGATGAGGCTTCGAAGTGTTCCAGCCAGGGTATTGTGAATTTTACTCAATTACCGTACTGATCCCAACGAAAAAAGAGTTCACCTGAGGATCATCAACCCCCCCTCCCTTTCGGCCTACGTAAAACACGTATGAATGCAAATTCTTAAGCAGGTTAGGCAAATTAACCTATATTATTTTGCTTTAGTGCAAAAATATTGACATACCAAAAATTAGCATAACTATTTTGAACTTATCTGAAAGAGGCAAGAGGAGGCCAATGTTGAAGTGATTTGTTGACAACAACGAAGATGTCAACACCACCTCTAGAGTTTACCTTCCCGCTGACACATTCCTTTTTGAAGGTTTTATATACAAATATAGAGGAAACAAATAGTATAAAATACCGACAGGATGGGAGAAGAAAGCGCCACAGACGCGATATAATGATTCCTACAACAGTCATATAAGCAGCTATACAAAAACTTAGGTTAAATTAAATTACCCTGACCTAAAAGAATTAATATCAAATATTACTTACACTACACAAATAACCCACACATAGGAGAGAGAGGAGCTTACGACGACGTTTCGGTCCGACTTAGACCATTTACAGTCACACTAACACAAAAAAGTGAGGGAGCCAGAGTATATATAGAGGCGAGGAGGAGAGGGACGGGACCAAGAGAGGAAGAAAGAGTAGTAGTGGTAAGGCTGGTAGTGGGAGTAGATCATTCAGAATTAATGTACCTGGCTTTTATTGTCATTATAAATAAAGAAATAATTCATACAAAAGTAACATTGCCGTTACTGGAACCACTGACAATTAATATACAAACTGGAAATATAAACCTGAAAACGTTTCGGTCTGTCCTAACCCATTATCAAGGCTCCAAGATGATAATTTAGGTTAGACTCAAACGTCAGCCAAAATATATTTCTAATTTGTGGGTTAACTGAGAAGCAACCAGGCGTCGTAGGAATGACAGAAAGAATAGCCAAGGTTTAATAATACTTCTATTGGAAAGTATAAACTCAGAAGGACGGAAAATACAAGACACGCTGAAGGGTAGAGGAGCTAGACGGTGGTGGATGAAGAGGAGCTAGACGATGGTGGATGAAGAGGAGCTAGACGGTGGTGGATGAAGAGGAGCTAGACGGTGGTGGATGAAGAGGAGCTAGACGGTCGAGGATGAAGAGGAGCTAGACGATGGTGGATGAAGAGGAGCTAGACGATGGTGGATGAAGAGGAGCTAGACGGTCGAGGATGAAGCGGAGCTAGACAATGGTGGATGAAGAGGAGCTAGACAATGGTGGATGAAGAGGAGCTAGACGGTGGTGGATGAAGAGGAGCTAGACGATGGTGGATGAAGAGGAGCTAGACGTGGTGGATGAAGAGGAGCTAGACGGTGGTGGATGAAGAGGAGCTAGACGGTGGTGGATGAAGAGGAGCTAGACGGTCGAGGATGAAGAGGAGCTAGACGATGGTGGATGAAGAGGAGCTAGACGATGGTGGATGAAGAGGAGCTAGACGATGGTGGATGAAGAGGAGCTAGACGATGGTGGATGAAGAGGAGCTAGACGGTCGAGGATGAAGAGGAGCTAGACGATGGTGGATGAAGAGGAGCTAGACGGTCGAGGATGAAGAGGAGCTAGACGGTCGAGGATGAAGAGGAGCTAGACGGTCGAGGATGAAGAGGAGCTAGACGGTCGAGGATGAAGAGGAGCTAGACGGTCGAGGATGAAGAGGAGCTAGACGATGGTGGATGAAGAGGAGCTAGACGATGGTGGATGAAGAGGAGCTAGACGGTGGTGGATGAAGAGGAGCTAGACGGTCGAGGATGAAGAGGAGCTAGACGGTCGAGGATGAAGAGGAGCTAGACGATGGTGGATGAAGAGGAGCTACACGATGGTGGATGAAGCGGAGCTAGACGGTCGAGGATGAAGAGGAGCTAGACGATGGTGGATGAAGCGGAGCTAGACGGTCGAGGATGAAGAGGAGCTAGACGATGGTGGATGAAGCGGAGCTAGACGGTCGAGGATGAAGAGGAGCTAGACGATGGTGGATGAAGGGAGCTAGACGGTGGATGAAGAGGAGCTAGACATGGTGGATGAAGAGGAGCTAGACGGTCGAGGATGAAGGGAGCTAGACGATGGTGGATGAAGAGGACTAGACGATGGTGGATGAAGGGAGCAGACGGTGAGGATGAACGGAGCTAGACGGTGAGGATGAAGGGAGCTGCATGGATGGAGAAGGGAGCTAGAACGATCGATGGATGAAAAGGGATAGACCATGCAGATGGATGAAGAGGACTAGACAGCGAGATGGGAAGGGACTAACGTCAGGATGGAGAGGATAACAGGCGAGGATGAAGGGACAGAGATGGGATGAAGAGGAGTAGAACGGCAGGATGAGAAGGAGCTAACGGTCGAGGATGAAGGACTAACAGTCAGGATGAGAGGATCAGAGGTCGAGGATGAGAGGAGCTAGACATCGAGGAGGGAAGAGGAGCTAGACAGGGATGAAGAGAAGGATAGAGATACAGCAGGATAGAGAAGAGGCTAGACAGCAGGTGGATGAAGGGAGCTAACAGCAGGATGAAGAAGGATAGACGCTACAGCAGGATGAGAAGGGCTAGACCAGTCAGGATGAGAGGGCTAGCAGGGGGCTGGATGAGAGGAGACCGTGGTGGAGGCCAGACTGGTCGAGGATGAAGAGGAGCTAGACGATAGTGGATGAAGCGGAGCTAGACGGTCGAGGATGAAGAGGAGCTAGACGATGGTGGATGAAGCGGAGCTAGACGGTCGAGGATGAAGAGGAGCTAGACGATGGTGGATGAAGAGGAGCTACACGATGGTGGATGAAGCGGAGCTAGACGGTCGAGGATGAAGAGGAGCTAGACGATGGTGGAGGAAGCGGAGCTAGACGGTCGAGGATGAAGAGGAGCTAGACGATGGTGGATGAAGCGGAGCTAGACGGTCGAGGATGAAGAGGAGCTAGACACTGGTGGAGAAAGAGGGATACATATTACACGTTTGTGATGTGCTGGGGAGCCTGAGGACACGCGGGGTCTGAGGATGAAGTGGGATACTTGCCATGGATGGAAAAGGGATAGACACATACCAGCAGGATGACAAAGGGATAGACACAGCAGAATGGAGAAGGGATACACACAGCAGAATGGGGAAGGGATACACACAGCAGGATGGAGAAGGGATACACAGCAGGATGGATAAGGGATACACAGCAGAATGGAGAAGGTATACACACAGCAGAATGGAGAAGGTATACACACATCAGGATGGAGAATGGATACACACAGCAGAATGGAGAAGGGATACACAGAGCAGGATGGAGAAGGTATACACACATCAGGATGGAGAATGGATACACACAGCAGGATGAAGAAAGGATAGACGCATACCAGCAGGATAGAGAAGGGCTAGACACAGCAGGATGGAGAGGGCCACATACCATGGGGTGCTGGTGTGCGGGGAAGACCGGGGTCTGAATGAGGCCAGACTGCTGGCGGGGCGGGGGCCACGGAGGAAGGGGGCGTGTCTTGGGGAGAGCCGCCCCCAGAGAGAAACTGGCGCACCTGCCGTCTCTGTGACTGTAACACGTGGTAATAAGTCGGGTTCTCCAGCCGCGTCTGAACCTACAATCAACAAGAAGAATATCAAATGTTAGTTATCTTCAAAGAAAACTTGTAATTAGCAATAAATAATTTCAGAAGAAAACATAAATGCAACAGCAGTGGAGACAGAAACGATGGATTTTTTTTTATCTTAAAACAGATACATAAAATTTAATGCATTTGTAAATGTATATACTGTACAAGGAAGAGACTGTGGCTTAGTTGGTATCGTCCTTGTCTGGTAACCTAGATTTTAGAGGGCTTGAGTTGGTATCCACACAGAGCCAGGATCAGTTAGGTTTAGACCAGTTCTAGAAGTATAATCACAGCCTCTACGACTTTCCAGACCCAAACTGCTAATTGGGAGAAATGTGTTAATGAATATAGAGCCGTTGCGGGTTAACTCATAACAAAAGTATTTGATTTGCAATATGTAGACAAGTCCATGGAAAATACAATATAAAAATACTCAATAACGAATTATTTATCTTACAAGAAGTTTGTGAAGATTTGTTTAAGGTTTTACAAAATAACAATTTAGTTTCTTTGAAGTACATGCTGAGTTAAATCTTCTCGGTGGCCTCAACGTTCAACCTATAGGCAAATATCTATATTAGCTTACAAAGTCTTTGACGATTCACGTTGGTCAACTATTGTTGAGGTTGACCGTGATTGACGCCTGTGACTGTGTAAGCAATGTTGAGGTTGACCGTGATTGACGCCTGTGACTGTGTAAGCAATGTTGAGGTTGACCGTGATTGACGCCTGTGACTGTGTAAGCAATGTTGAGGTTGACCGTGATTGACGCCTGTGACTGTGTAAGCAATGTTGAGGTTGACCGTGATTGACGCCTGTGACTGTGTAAGCAATGTTGAGGTTGACCGTGATTGACGCCTGGACTGTGTAAGCAATGTTGAGGTTGACCGTGATTGACGCCTGTGACTGTGTAAGCAATGTTGAGGTTGACCGTGATTGACGCCTGTGACTGTGTAAGCAATGTTGAGGTTGACCGTGATTGACGCCTGTGACTGTGTAAGCAATGTTGAGGTTGACCGTGATTGACGCCTGTGACTGTGTAAGCAATGTCAACATCGTTTCGCAACACTTGCCAAACTTTTTCCCCGTTTTATTTGCCAAAGCAATTTATTGTGTTGTTTATGCGCGTGCCGCTCGGTCTGCAGAAAGTGGCATCGGTATTCTTGTTGTCTTTTGATCTTGTGTGCTTTAATAAGTGACAGATGGTGACGCCCAAAATACCCACCCCAGTAAAGTCTTTATTTGTAACCTTCACTGATAAAGCAGTGTGTGGCAACGATATTACACTAAAATAAGAGCAGCAGAAAATAAAAATAAATTAAGATAATGATGAAATATAATAGGTACAGAATAACGAAGTAGAAGCATAATAATTGGGGGAAGACATTACATCCCAGTGGAGAACTTTAAATTTTGTTTCCTCTTTAATATAATTGAAACTCGGTCAATTATCAATATTTCAGACATTATTATTATTATTATTATTATTATTATTATTAATGGAGTATCGCTAAACCCGTACGGGTCATCAGCACCCAGAGAATAGGATAAATTAGGTTTCATCCGATAAAAAGAAGGGTAGTTCTAATTTCTTGGATCAAGAGCCCTTCAACAACATCAAGGCACCAATCTTAATGGATCATGGATTGTAGCTACTTTTGATTTGTTGTGTAAGACTGTCAGTGGTGTCACCAGCAAGACTGTCAGTGGTGTCACCACCAAGACTGTCAGTGGTGTCACCAGCAAGACTGTCAGTGGTGTCACCAGCAAGACTGTCAGTGGTGTCACCAGCAAGACTGTCAGTGGTGTCACGAGCAAGACTGTCAGTGGTGTCACGAGCAAGACTGTCAGTGGTGTCACCAGCAAGACTGTCAGTGGTGTCACGAGCAAGACTGTCAGTGGTGTCACCACCAAGACTGTCAGTGGTGTCACCACCAAGACTGTCAGTGGTGTCACCAGCAAGACTGTCAGTGGTGTCACGAGCAAGACTGTCAGTGGTGTCACCAGCAAGACTGTCAGTGGTGTCACCAGCAAGACTGTCAGTGGTGTCACGAGCAAGACTGTCAGTGGTGTCACGAGCAAGACTGTCAGTGGTGTCACGAGCAAGACTGTCAGTGGTGTCACGAGCAAGACTGTCAGTGGTGTCACGAGCAAGACTGTCAGTGGTGTCACGAGCAAGATGTCGTGTGTCACAAGCTGTAGTGGTGTCACGAGCAAGACTGTCAGTGGTGTCACCAGCAAGACTGTCAGTGGTGTCACCAGCAAGACTGTCAGTGGTGTCACCAGCAAGACTGTCAGTGGTGTCACCAGCAAAGTGGGACTTGGCTCCACATTCAAGAACATTCTTAATCCAAGGCACTGTAACTATTTTCTATTTCCTGGTATAAACTTGATTAACTCATTCCCCACGTTTAGCAACTTTCATTAATAATAATTGTCCTTCTCAGCCTCAGCTTAGTAAAAGAGACTTTCCTTACGTATTGCAGAGTAACGAATATGCTGAGCACCTCCGTTACTCTGCCACCAGGTCTCACACCTAGTCTTCACCTTCTTTACTACCCCCACCCATTTTACTTTACAGCTCTTCCGCCTTCCCACTCTCTCCCTCTGCACCTGCCGAAGAAGAGGACAACACAACATGTCAGACAGTGTGTGGAGGGGTTCTTACCTGACCATATTTTTAATTTTGAATACTTAGTCTTCTACTGCAACCTTGTAGTTTTCTTTCTCTAGTTTCACTACAGAGCTAACTCACACCCACTCACCCAATCCTGTACTCATCCAACCTGTATTTAAAGTTACCCAAAGTTCTTACCTCATTGAGGCGATTAAGGAGTTTTTTCAAATCATCTACGTATCTACTGCCAAACCCATACCTTCCTATATCATTTTTAAATCTCAATTTGTCCATCTTGAAGCCACTACTGCGAATCCTGTCTTTCTGAAATATTTTTCAGCACGTTATTCTTATCCTCTTTATTTATTCGTGTATTCCAGTTGTGTTCATCTTGAGTATAAAGAAATACTTGCACAGCCGTACTTTCTATACCTGTTGCTAAATAGGCTCACCTCAATTAATATTAAATTCACGAGGAAGCGTTAAACTAGTCGGGGTCATGCAGCGGGGCCATATCGAGATTCTCCTCTGCAGTGAAAATCGTTAACTATAGTTATGCAAATTCTTAGATAGGAAAATTAAGCGATTTATATCACGCAAATTTTTAACAAAATTAGGTTAGGTTGCTAGGTTATGAAATATAAAAAAAAAGGCATATCGAAAATTTATATAATTTTATGTTTACACTAGGAGAGAGGGGAGGGGAATCTTTTAAGAATCTGCATTTTTTTTATTTCGTGGATCGTGGTAGTGTGTGTAACAAGTACCATCATACCTCTTCACTAACAATCTTTTAATAAGAATATTTGGAGATATATTTTGGATAACATACCTTTTCGATTTTTCTGTGCAAACAAGACTGAGTGGGCATTATGGCCTACATGAAGTGTAGCACTATTCTATCAAAATTAAGAGGTGCTACAGAATGAGGTACTAATATTAGAGTGACGGTTATTCCAGTTCACAGGAGAAGAGGGAGAGCCAGTAAGAGGTAATGTAGCTGGTCCCTGGTACAGTAAGGCTTCACAGGTAATCTTACGGAGACACCCCCATCTTGACCCTCAGCCACACCTGCTGTAGCATAGCAGCAGCAGCAGTGATAGCAGTGGTCAAACCAGGTCCTCTGCCTGTCAAGCCAGGACAGTAATACGGGAATTTTACTTAATTTTAGTAAAATTAAAGAGAAAGTTTTAGGTAATAAAGTTGGAAGGGAAAAAGTTAATAAAATTCTGAAGTAGCATTAACCCCAGACTTTTTTTTTTCACCGTCCAGCAACGTATGCAAGGCTAGGTACAACGAGCGGCCGCTAGTAATTACCAATTTGTAATTATCTATTTATAGTTACAGCAGAGCTATGCTCGTGGTGTCCCCTCTGCATAAATATTCATGTACATTTTTTTTTTTTAATTTCCAATGACTTAACATTTACTACCGCATCTTTCAATTTCGTTTTTCTACCACTATTTGCAATGAAATTTTCCCAGTATCCTTTCGGATGCAATTTTTTTCCTTAACGTGCATCTAGAGTCTCTTGTTATCCCTGTTGAAGGTTCCAAAACAACTATCTGTTTTTTCATAACCTTAAATGGTGTTATCATATCTCCTCCTTTCTTCTTATCAGCCAGCGTAGATATTTTTAATGTTTTTTCATCCTTTATTCATCCCTCATTTTTTACATTTTGCTCTGGGATATATTTTGTAGCTTTTCTTTGTACTTTTTTCTAATACAAATCATACTGCAACTGCATATTATATATTTTTTCTTAACATATGTTTTAAACAACTTTTTCAGCCATTTATTTAGAAACTATTCTATGGTAAGTGCATTTCTCATAATTTAATTTATATGATCTAGTATTTTACTAAGAACTCCTAGATTTCTTTCATTATATGATATTCCCAAAATACTGTCAAGTAATCTAAGAAGTCTGGTATTGCTTTCTCCCAATACAATTATATGGCATGATTAAACATTAAATTCCGTCATGTAGATGTCACTTTATTTGCTCAAATTATCGAAGTCATCTTGTAAAGATAGTCATTTTTATTTTTGTTTTACACGAGATTCTTGTATTTGGAAACAAATTCATACTAGTGCTATTCTTTCTGATAAGTCATTTATACGAATTCAAAACATTACAGGGTCAAGTACAGATCCTTGTGGCACCCCACTAGTAACATTTCTCCAATACGACACTTTTCCTCTATTATTATTCGCCGTTTTTCTCTCAAAGATTCTAACCCATTGTAATAGTTTACCTTTTATTTATCCTATATACTGAAGTTTCCTAGTTAGTGTCTTCTCGAGGAATTGTGTCAAAAGCTTTTTTTAAATTTTAGATAAATACAATCTGCTCATCCAGTTTTCTTGAATAATTTTGTGACTGCTTTAATAACATAATACTGTGGATTATATATAGAAGACTATCAATACCAATTTTTTCCACTTTTCTCTAATGACTTTTCTAATATTTTACAACACTTGGCATCGGCCTTTACTTTAAAGGGTCTTTATTGCTACGAGTTTTTAAAGTATTGGCACCGTGTGTACCATCTACCATTTGTCTGTCAATTTACCTTCTTCCACATAAATCCTAAAAATTTCCAAGGAAAATAGCTAAATTCTTCTGCATTTTTTAAAATGTTATCTGATGTAGTTTTATTGCCTTTTTTTGTCATCCAGTAATTTATTTACTACTTCTCTTAAGTTATCTCAATATCGTCTAACTTATTTTTCTGTCGAGTTCTAAATGGGGCACACACAAAATACCTTATGTAAACACAATCTGAAGTCTCTAGTTAGTGCCTCACTTATTTCCTCCTCCACTTCACTAATACTGTTGTCGTTAATTTTTCGTATTTTGTCTAACACTTTACTAAGCTTTATAAACTTGCATAAAAGAACTGGTACTACTTTGTTCATGTCTACTTTGGCCATCAAAATCTTATTATTCCTGCCTTCTTATATTTGTGTTATCATTTGTTTTTGTTTTTTTTCTACATCTCTGATAAGGCAACGAATTGGTTCCAAGTGTTATTTTTTCGCAGCTCAACAGCATTTTCCATTAAACCATTCTTAATAATTTTTAATTTACCTCTGTCTTTTTGTAATATATCCCATTTAGTTTCTCAAAAAATACAAACTTAAGAGGTGTTGCCTTGCCTCAGCTTATTGAAAAGGCGCCTCCAACAATATCTTGATTATTGTACAAAACAAAAAAAGACACTTGTGACTTGTGAATTGTCCAAGACGGACCGAAACGTCGTCACAAGTTTTTCTCTCTCTTATGTCTTTCTTGAGTATGATTATTATTATTATTGCTGTTAAGATAAATGTAGAGAAAAGAATGACATTTGAGTAGTGTTGATATAATCATGAATCCAAGACAATGTCATCTTAGGTCAGAGTAAAAAAATAAATCTGTTAACTCTTGAGTAATTAAGATAAAGCTAGACATCTACAAAGAGATTAGGATCAAATATAGGCAGGTGGCAGTAACCTGCCCCACGTATCTCAAGTGACGTTCATCTAAGGCTAATAATAGCCCTAAATGGATCACAGGAAAGACAAAACTGTTAATCGGCTGGTGGACCCTACCGGAATTAGAGACTAATAAAGGCATAACCTCACTGGGTAGTGGTGCTAATAACCAAGATGTTGAAACACCTTAAGAAGCAAAGAAGGTAGATGGAGGTAGGAGTTAAGATAATAATAACAACACCAGACAGTGGGTAGAAAGGATAGACGAAAAGGAGGAAAATAGGTAAAGTTTGAGGAAGATAGGTAGGAAGGGAGAGGTGGTGGGAGGATGTCTACTCAAAATTACTATTATTATTTATTAGTCAAAATAAAAGTAGGGAAAATAATGACGTTTGAGTAGTGTTGATATAATCACCAATCCAAGACAATGTCATGTTAGGTCAGACTACAAAAATATTTACTGTTAACTCTTGAATAATTTAGATAATGGTAGACATCTACATCTACTCTTCAACTTTCAATTAGTTCGTAGTCCTCAAAACGAATTTTCAGAAACAATATAGTTTAGAGTTTCTAAAAATTATCGTAATCAAACAAGGTGAATGCATGCAAATTTCCTCTCGAAAAGCGTAGCTTGTGCTCAAAACACTTTTTTAAATGATGTATGGAGTTTACCACTACTGACAATTCGTTTCTTTCACTGTACAATTATTTATCACCTTCCATTCTCTCTCTCTCTCTCTCTCTCTCTCTCTAATTTTGTTTCATCTGATTGTTGAGTATCTTATAATGTTGTGATAAATGGTTTAAAAAAAAAACCGACAGGTTGAAGAATAAGACACTTGTGTAACATTTGGGAAGCTTTATTGGGGAAGAGTTTCGCCAGCCAGTGGCTTCTCCAGTCCAATACAAAGAATGGTGGAAAAAGAGGAGTAGTTGAGGTAATCAGTCCCTCAGCCTGGAATCATTAACGAAACTTAAATTGAATAATTGATGATATCCTCATCACATTGCTGAAGTCTCCCAGCCAAGGTTGACAGATTTTAACACTGTGATGTAGATAAGTAAGACACGTTTCGCTTACAAAGTATCTTCATCAGTCGAATACAGAGGTATGTAACCCATCCTGTGTGATGGGAATATGACAGTGAAACTGTTAGCTTTCATTTCAACTATGTAGCTATCACATAGAATAGAGTAACAGTGTATTACTGATCTTTTAAATTAGGCTAAAAAAAAATGGAAGCGAGACTGAGTTCAGGAAGGACCGAAACGTCGCCGTTTCCATTTCCAATATGCTTATTACATAAAGACTCTAATTTACTCTAAAACGTCAAAACATGCGTAACAACTTAGGTTAAAGACTACAATATAAATTATTATAACAAATTTAAATCTATGACATTAAAATTGTGATAGACATGGTTAAAGTCTACAACGATAACACTGTATTAATACAAGTTAAAGACTAAACAATATAACCATTAATATCAGCCTATCTCTTGAACTAGGCTATTAAAATTACATCCACACTGCACCCGCTGACTACAATATCAGAGAGATCAAAATTTCGCTCGTCTGCATCGTAATTAACAACACTCTTAACGACACGAACTGATTCATAAATAATGTCTGTATATATTAGTCCCTCCCGCTGCTCCTACGACTGACTGCAGTTTAACCTTATCATGGAGACTCGATCTTTTCAGAGAATTTTTTTTATAAAATACCGACACGATGGAAAGAGACACAAATGCAGTATAATGTGATCCTTCATTGACTAGGCTTCGCCCACACAGCGGGCTTTACCAAGTCACAGATTTGTGACTTGATAAAGCCGAGTGTGTGGGCGAAACGTAGTCAATAAAATATCGCATAATACTGCATTTGTGTCTCTTTCCACCTTTGTATTGTTAAAGCTTTACTTGTTTTTTATTAATTATATAATAATATATATATATATATATATATATATATATATATATATATACATATATATATATATATATATATATATATATATATATATATATATATATATATATATATATATATATATATATATATATATATATATATATTATGGTATAAAAGATTTAAGAGATACATTGTTGATATAAACATGGCATATACAACACACGAGGTGCGAGATATATATATCCAGTACACAGTTACATGCCTGTCACTGATTATAATGCGAAAACCTTATCCAGCTCCTCAGATCTGGGACACGTGCCCAAAATACAGCAGGCATTACCCTCTGAACAGCAGCGCTGATTCGCTGGAACAGAAAACTAGCTGCCCTGGGATCCCTAGTTACCCTGTTGAGTCTTTTGCCCAGCTCCTTGAGGAACTTATCCTATGGGAACAAACTTATAATGATGGGCAAGTTCTCCATATTTTCTCGACTTTTGGGACTCCCTGAAGGTGACAGCTGCTCCTCCTTCCTCCCTGGTGTACTGGAGATAGGTATCAGCCAAGGTAGATGCACATGTGTAGTCCCACACCACCTGCTTGCCGTCTGTTCAGGCTTGAAGGGTGATACCCATCTGGACGCTTTTGGCTGCCATCAGATCTGCATAGTTGGGGTGGCTCCCTTACTGCTGGGCATCCAGCTGTTGTGAGGCTCCTCTTGATAATGTTATTAACCTCTTCATGTCTCGCAATACGTGATACTACTTCTAACGTCAAAGAATTAATTTATCCTACCAAGGATTTAGATTTTTTCTCTTGCCTCGTAGAATAAACCATACTGATCTTACTAATGATTAAGAATTACCTAAGAGGGTTGGAAGGATAGAGCAGCCAAAAATAAACAACTCTGTGGGAAGAAAGGAAAAGAGATATGAAACGATTTAGATATAGTAGACAAATTGGATATCACACTGGAGGGAGTATGGAAGAAGTGAATGTTTTCAGATATTTGGGAGTTGACTTGTCAGCGGATGGGTTTATGAAGGATGAGGTTAACCATAGAATTAATGAAGGAAAAAAGGTGAGTGGTCCGTTGAGGTATCTGTGGAAACAAAAAACGTTATCCATGGAGGCAAAGAAGGGAATGTACGAGAGTATTGTGGTACCAACACTCTTATATGGGTGTGAAGCATGGGTTGCAAATGCTGCAGCGAAGAGACGACTGGAGGCAGTGGAGATGTCCTGTCTAAGGGCAATGTGTGGTGTAAATATTATGCAGAGAATTCGTAGTGTGGAAATTAGGAGGTGTGGAGTTATTAAAAGTATTAGAGGGCTGAAGAGGGGCTGTTGAGGTGGTTTGGTCATTTAGAGAAAATGGAACAAAGCAGAATGACTTGAAGAGCGTATAAATCTGTAGGGAAAGGAAGGTGGGGTAGGGGTCGTCCCCGAAAAGGTTGGAGGGAGGGGGTAAAGGAGGTTTTGTGGGCGAGGGGCTTGGACTTAAGCCAGCGTAAGTGAGCGTGTTAGATAGGAGTGAATGGAGACGAATGGTTTTGGGGACCTGACGAGCTGTTGGAGTGTGAGCAGGGTAACATTTTGTGAAGGGATTCGGGAAACCGGTTAGCCGGACTTGAGTCCTGGAAAGGGAAAGTAAAATGCCTGCACTTTAAATGAGGGGTTTGGGATATTGGCAGTTTGGAGGGGCATCTAAATTGTCGTATCTTAGCGCCTCTGCAAAGACAGTGATTATGTATGAGTGAGGTGGAAGTGTTGAATGATGAAAGTTTTTCCTTTCTTTTTGAGTTTTTCTCTCTTTTTGGGTCACCCTGCCTCGGTGGGAAACGGCTGACGTGTTACTATATATATATATATATATATATATATATATATATATATATATATATATATATATATATATATATATATAAGATTTTCTTCGAATTTTTAACCCCTGAGGGTTAGCCACCCAGAATAAAACAAGAAAGTCAGTGCGTCATCAAGGACTGTCTGTCTTATTTCCATTGGGGTCCTCAATCTTGTCCCCCAGGATGCGACCCACACCAGTCGACTAACACCCAGGTACCTATTTGCTGCTAGGTGAACATGACAACAGGTGTAAGGAAACACGTCGAAATGTTTCCACCCCGCCGGGAATCGAACCCGGGTCCTCCGTGTGTGAAGCGAGAGCTTTAGCCACCAGGCCGAATAGGTAAAATTGGTCAATTAGCAAGAGCTCATTTAAAATTAAGTCCTTTCTAAAATTTTCTCTTATACGTTTAAAGATATTTTTTTTAATTTATGTTAATGTAAAAATTAATAATTTTGTACCAAAATAACCTTAGAAAACTTACCTAAACTTTTTATAAAAGCGCAATTTAATTTAGCCTAATCCAACTAAATATATTTTAGATAAGTTCACAATAATTTAATAATAATCACAATGAAACATTTTTTTTCGTTAGATTCAGAATGATTTTTGCGAAATTACTGCATACACTAATTTTCGCTTGCCTTATTCGGCAAGAAGAGTGTTGCTATTTAAGCCAAAATCGCAAGTTGTACCTATTCAGTACCTATCCAGTGGATAGACACATGCGTACTTTGTTCATTTCACACAGAGCTAGGCATGGGAATGCAGGATCGAGTCCTGGCCAAGCTACAATTCTGTTAATGATTCAAAATCACTTGTTTCGTGATTTCATTGATTATAATATATATATATATATATATATATATATATATATATATATATATATATATATATATATATATACACTAGTTTTCCTAGCAAGACCTAGGGTCAGTAGGTGCTCTCAGCAAGACCTAGGGTCAGTAGGTGCTCCCAGCAAGACCTAGGGTGAGTATGTGCTCTCAGCAAGACCTAGGGTCAGTAGCTGCTCTCAGCTAGACCTAGGGTCAGTAGCTGCTCTCAGCTAGACCTAGGGTCAGTAGGTGCTCCCAGCACGACCTAGAAATCAATAGATGCTCTCAGCAAGACCTACGGTCATAGGTGCTCCCAGCAAGACCTAGAAATCAATAGGTGCTCTCAGCAAGACATACGGCCAGTAGGTGCTCTCAGCAAGACCTAGGGTCAGTAGGTGCTCCCAGCAAGACCTAGGGTAAGTATGTGCTCTCAGCAAGACCTAGGGTAAGTAGGTGCTCTCAGCAAGACCTAGGGTAAGTAGGTGCTCCCAGCAAGACCTAGGGTCAGTAGGTGCTCCCAGCAAGACATACCTACCTACCTTCCTGGAGTCTACCTGGAGGGTATTCCGGGGATCAACGCCCCCGCTGCCCGATCCACGACCAGGCCTCCGGGTGGAACAGGTCTGATCAACGAGGCTATTACTGCTGGCCGCACGCTGATCCGGCACCGACTTTAGGTATCTGTCCAGCTTCCTCTTGAAGACAACCAGGGTCTACTGGTAATGCCCCTTATGGCTGGTGGGAGGCTGATGAACAGTCTTGGGCCCCGGACACGTATTGCGTTTTCTCTTAGTGCACCAGTGACGCGCCAACTTTTCACTGGGGGTATGTTACATCGCCTGCCAAGTCTTTTGCTTTCGTAGGGAGTGATTTATTTGTGCATATTGGGAACCAGTCCCTCCAGAATCTTCCAGGTGTAGATTATATCTCTCTCGCCTGCGCTCCAGTGAATACAAGTCCAGTGCTTCCAGTCGTTCCCAGTAGTTAAGGTGTTTGATGGAACTTATACGTACAGTAAAGGTTCTCTGTACATTATATAGATCTGCAATTTCACCTGCCTTGAATGGGGATGTTAATGTACAGCAGTATTCCAGCCTAGACAGAACAAGTGATTTAAAAAGGATCATCATTGGCTTGGCATCTCTTGTCTTGAATGTTCTCATTATCCATCCTATCAGTTTCCTCGCAGATGTGATAGTGGCATTGTTGTGGTCCTTGAAGGTGAGGTCTTCGGATATTACCACTCCCAGGTCCTTCACATTACTTTTCCGTACTAATGTGTGATTAGCGTTTGTAGTGTATTTAGTCCTAGCTATTATTTCCTCCAGTTTTCCATAACGGAGTAGTTGGAATTTGTCCTCGCAGAGGACGTAGGGTCAGTAGGTGCTCCCAGCAAGACCTAGGTCAGTAGGTGCTCCCAGCAAGACCTAGGGTCAGTAGGTGCAGCATCTTGGCAAGCAGTGTAAGCCTCGCAGAGGACAAGACAAACGCAGTAGTTTGTTTCATGGTTGTCACTGACACATTGTATGTCTAGTTTGGGTTACTGTCTGTCAACGCTGCCAGCTTACATCCAGCGTTCATCACGCACACATGTGCAACAAAATGCACACATGAGCACCGACATTCAGATACCCACACATGCATACAAATACAGAAAGAGGATCCCAGA
Source organism: Cherax destructor (assembly GCA_009830355.1). NCBI lineage: Eukaryota > Metazoa > Arthropoda > Malacostraca > Decapoda > Parastacidae > Cherax > Cherax destructor. Next base: position 33,100 of record WNWK01001339.1, read on the forward strand.
AGGGGGTCGAAATATACAGATCAATCAACCTCCTGTGTTGCCGTCTTCATGCTGGTTATTATTGAGCACTAATAATTGTTCATTACTCTTTTGTTTTCCAAATACAGAAACATTCACACGCTCAAATGAGCGCACACGAGCATATTCATTTAGACACGCACACATGTGCATAAACATTTAGACACACACATATATACATTTACATAACCACATGCATCGCACGAATACAGAGATAAAAATGGAAGGTATGAGAGCGTACGAGATGACGTTGAGAGTAATTAAGATATGCAAAGAACACGCAGAAATATTTATAGCAAGAAACGATAAAAGGAATACCAAACACAAGGGAAGTGGTGTGAAGGAAGGGCAGAGAGACAAAGGCGAAGAATAAAAGGGTGTTCAGATAACGTACAGAAAGAGGTGGCTGGCGGAGAACAGAAAACTGAGAACTCTTCAAGGGGATACCTGGAGGATGACGGGGGTCAACGCCCCCACGGCTCTGTACCAGACATGGCGTCCTGATGAATCAAGGCCTGATCAACTAGGCTCTTACTACTGGTCTTAATAATAATATTAAGAGTGGAAGCTAGGAACAACTATGCAAGGACAAGGAAGGAAAATTTGAACACGACAGCAACGAAAGTCACAAGAAATCAGAAACTTATGGAAGCCTCCTACAATGATCAGAGTAACTATGAAATCGTTAAGGAACCCATCTCAACACTGGGAAACATAACCTTATGAAACCTCACATGATGAAGCATAACCTTGTGAAACCTCACATGATGAAGCATAACCTTGTGGAACCTCACATGATGAAGCATAACCTTGTGAAACCTCACATGGTGAAGCATAACCTTGTGAAACCTTACATGATGAAGCATAACCTTGTGAAACCTCACATGATGAAGCATAACCTTGTGAAACCTCACATGATGAAGCATAACCTTGTGAAACCTCACATGATGAAGCATAACCTTGTGAAACCTCACATGATGAAGCATAACCTTGTGAAACCTCACATGATGAAGCATAACCTTATGAAACCTCACATGATGAAGCATAACCTTGTGAAACCTCACATGATGAAGCATAACCTTGTGAAACCTCACATGAAGCATAACCTTGTGAAACCTCACATGATGAAGCATAACCTTGTGGAAGCAAGCCAGAGGCTTAGTAGGAGACATGATCACAACATATATGATACTCAAAGATGGATGAGACACTAAATGAGATAGAGGAAACAGGACAAGGAAATAGAACCAGGAGACAACGGGGAGACAGAACCGGGAGACAGAACCAGGAGACAGAACCGGGAGACAGAACCGGGAGACAGAACCAGGAGACAGAACGGGGAGACAGAACGGGGAGACAGAACTAGGAGACAGAACGGGGAGACAGAACGGGGAGACAGAACCAGGATACAGAACCAGGAGACAGAACCAGAAGACAGAACGGGGAGACAGAACGGGGAGACAGAACGGGGAGACAGAACCGGGAGACAGAACCGGGAGGCACCTGGAAAGAAGAATATCAAATAAACTTCTAGACACAGTTACTAACAATAGACGCCACAGCAGTGCCAGCAAAAGATGCCACAATATATATAGGTCAAAATAAGTGAAGGGAACATATAAGCAGTAAATGGCACTTATAGTTGATAACTTTATTCACCACGTTTCGCCCACTGACTTGATAAAGCCCACTGTGTGGGCCAAACGTTAAAAACTAATAAAAATATCAACTGTGTGAGCAAAACACTGAGGTCACACTGTCATTGGTATGTCATGTCAGTAGTTTGTAAGTAGAAGTCCGTCACCTAGTGTCACAGCTTAGCAACGTGACAGTTGAGCACTGAGTCGCTGATAGGCCACAGACACCGACTTGTACGAGTCCACACACCATTCTGCGCATGTGCGACACCGAGCCCATGATGCCTACTGGCGTCCCAGGGTAGTTACAATGTAGACACCAAGCTCATGGGATACGACTAGCTGACGTCACGACCATCTACCTTAATAAAACCCAGCAGAGCAATTGTGTATAGCCTCAGAGCCTCCATTATTACGTTTCTCGAACCCGTCTAGGTTTGCCACGAAACAGGACAAGCGTTTCCTGACGCGGGTCTGGTGGCAGCTGTGGCCAAATTCTCATGAATTTCGGTGTGGTGGAAACATTAAGATGTGTTTCCTTAAGGCACCTGATGTCCATGTTCACCTATCAGTAAAATAGGTACCTGGGTGTTAGTCGACTGGTATGTGTCACATCCTAATTTGCCCGAAATGCTCAACGTAACAAGGGGCTTTCTATATAGTATGTTATTGATGTCAGTTAGGTCTGTATACACTATACATGTACTTGTAGAAATAAAATAATTATTATTATTATTATTATTATTATTGTATGAAGTGGATCTTCAGCCTTACCTACGTCACGAAGTCTCGGCTTACCACCGAGAACAAACTCACAATACCGTGACTGGAACAATACACAAATATCTCGCACAAGGGAGAAACTTATGACGACGTTTCGGTCTGACTTGAACCATCATTATAGTTATCATTATACCTTCCACCCACACCCACTCACACCTGCCCAACCTATATTTAAAGCTTGCCTAAGTTCTGGCCTCAGTGGCGCTGCCTCCAACTTTGTTGCACTCATGCACAACTAAGATAGTACTTCCCTATATCTAGTGAGAAGCAAAAGAAGGAATGAGCAAAAGAGAGAATGAGAGGGATAAAGGACGAACACACAGAGAGGTGTCGGACATTCCTCTCTTCCGAGATCACTCATACACTGCTTTTTGGCACTCTCTAGACACTCTCTTGGCACCGACCTTCCCTCTGCCCCTTAGGTGTACCCCTTGCCATTAACGCTATCCTTAAAGGGGCGGTAAAGGACAGTAAGGTCATCCTTCCCACACATTACTCACCCTCAGCATCGAGAGAGATGTCAAGAGGGAGAGAGGGATACATACATACATACATAGAGAGAGATGGTGTGAGCCAAGCCATGTGTCTCACACTTGGATAGACAAGTGCAGCATCGTGCGATCATTCATTAACAGCGTTTCACTTACACTGGGCTTATGAAGCCACACATACGACTGTTTGTGATATGATAAAGCCACTATGTGGGCGAAACACTCTCAGTAAAGTATCGCATCACAGTGCATTTTTCTTTATATATCATGTTGGTATTTTATACTTCTCCATCATCACCACCATCATCATCACCACCATCATCATCATCAACATCATCAACATAATCACCATCATCATCACCATCATCATCACCACCATCATCACCACCACTGAGCAGCACAAAACATACAAACACCAGACAACATTTCATACTCTGCTCAACACTGCTGGGTCGTGCCAACATTCTCTGACAATGGCTCATCACCATCATCAACATTCCTCAGCTTTAACAACATAAAAATAAAGTTGTACTGCAGTAGGCCTATTGACCCACGATAGGCAAATCCAACTCAACTGAAGCACTGTAGATGGCCTATTTGGCCCAAACTAGCCAGGTCCATCTCACCTGACAGGTACACTGCACAAGGCAGTTGTAACTCACACCTAACAGGTACACTGCACAAGGCAGTTGTAACTCACACCTAACAGGTACACTGCACCAGGCAGTTGTAACTCACACCCGACAGACACTGCACCAGGCAGTCGTAACTCACACCTAACAGGTACACTGCACCAGGCAGTTGTAACTCACACCTGACAGGTACACTGCACCAGGCAGTTGTAACTCACACCTGACAGGTACACTGCACCAGGCAGTCGTAACTCACACCTGACAGGTACACTGCACCAGGCAGTTGTAACTCACACCTGACAGGTACACTGCACCAGGCAGTCGTAACTCACACTTGACAGGTACACTGCACCAGGCAGTTGTAACTCACACCTAACAGGTACACTGCACCAGGCAGTCGTAACTCACACCTAACAGGTACACTGCACCAGGCAGTTGTAACTCACACCTGACAGGAACACTGCAACAGGCAGTTGTAACTCACACCTGACAGGTACACTGCATCAGGCAGTTGCAACTCACACCTAACAGGTACACTGCACCAGGCAGTTGTAACTCACACCTGACAGGTACACTGCACCAGGCAGTTGCAGCTCACACCTAACATTCTCACCATGAGAGATGAGTTGGACAGAACCTTTAAGTACCCAGAGAATTTGCTTTAAAAACTTTACTTGGCAATTTGTTTCGTTCATTTATAACTCTGTTGTCAAACATGTGTTTTAACATTTGCTTTCTATATCTGAATTTATTCAACTTGTCTCCGAACATCTATTGAAACAGTGCTAACATTCACTGACAACAGTGCTAACATTCACTGACAACAGTGCTAACATTCACTGACAACAGTGCTAACATTCACTAGCAACAGTGCTAACATTCACTGACAACAGTGCTAACATTCACTGACAACAGTGCTAACATTCACTGACAACAGTGCTAACATTCACTGACAACAGTGCTAACATTCACTGACAACAGTGCTAACATTCACTGACAACAGTGCTAACATTCACTAGCAACAGTGCTAACATTCACTGACAACAGTGCTAACATTCACTGACAACAGTGCTAACATTCACTGACAACAGTGCTAACATTCACTGACAACAGTGCTAACATTTACTGACAACAAGTGCTAACATTTACTGACAACAGTGCTAACATTCACTGACAACAGTGCTAACATTCACTGACAACAGTGCTAACATTCACTGACAACAGTGCTAACATTTACTGACAACAAGTGCTAACATTCACTGACAACAGTGCTAACATTTACTGACAACAGTGCTAACATTCACTGACAACAGTGCTAACATTCACTGACAACAGTGCTAACATTCACTGACAACAAGTGCTAGCATTCACTGACAACAAGTGCTAACATTCACTGACAACAAGTGCTAACATTCACTGACAACAAGTGCTAGCATTCACTGACAATAGTGACAACATTCACTGACAACAACAGTGCTAACATTCACTGACAACAGTGCTAACATTCACTGACAACAGTGACAACATTCACTGACAACAGTAACAACATTCACTGACAACAGTGACAACATTCACTGACAACTGTGACAACATTCACTGACAACAGTGACAACATTCACTGACAACAGTGACAACATTCACTGACAACAGTGACATTCACTGACAACAGTGTCAACATTCACTGACAACAGTGACAACATTCACTGACAACAGTGACAACATTCACTGACAACAGTGACAACATTCACTGACAACAGTGACAACATTCACTGACAACAGTGACAACATTCACTGACAACAGTGACAACATTCACTGACAACAGTGACAACATTCACTGACAACAGTGACAACATTCACTGACAACAGTGACAACATTCACTGACAACAGTGACAACATTCAGTAACAATCACACTAAGATTTCGAGAACATTTAAAGCAAACAACCTTAAAGTTTAATGGAGGTGTGACACATCACAGTGAGGCAGGTGTGACACATCACAGTGAGGCAGGTGTGACACATCACAGTGAGGCAGGTGTGACACATCACAGTGAGGCAGGTGTGACACATCACAGTGAGGCAGGTGTGACACATCACAGTGAGGCAGGTGTGATACATCACAGTGAGGCAGGTGTGACACATCACAGTGAGGCAGGTGTGACACATCACAGTGAGGCAGGAGTGATACATCACAGTGAGGCAGGTGTGACACATCACAGTGAGGCAGGTGTGACACATCACAGTGAGGCAGGTGTGACACATCACAGTGAGGCAGGTGTGACACATCACAGTGAGGCAGGTGTGACACATCACAGTGAGGCAGGTGTGACACATCACAGTGAGGCAGGTGTGATACATCACAGTGAGGCAGGTGTGACACATCACAGTGAGGCAGGTGTGACACATCACAGTGAGGCAGGTGTAATACATCACAGTGAGGCAGGTGTGACACATCACAGTGAAGCAGGTGTGACACATCACAGTGAGGCAGGTGTAATACATCACAGTGAGGCAGGTGTGACACATCACAGTGAGGCAGGTGTGATACATCACAGAGGCAGGTGTGACACATCACAGTGAGGCAGGTGTGATACATCACAGTGAGGCAGGTGTGATACATCACAGTGAGGCAGGTGTGACACATCACAGTGAGGCAGGTGTAACACATCACAGTGAGGCAGGTGTAACACATCACAGTGAGGCAGGTGTGACACATCACAGTGAGGCAGGTGTGATACATCAGAGTGAGGCAGGTGTGACACATCACAGTAAGGCAGGTGTAATACATTACAGTGAGGCAGGTGTAATACATCACAGTGAGGCAGGTGTGACACATCAGAGTGAGGCAGGTGTGATACATCAGAGTGAGGCAGGTGTGACACATCACAGTGAGGCAGGTGTGACACATCACAGTGAGGCAGGTGTGACACATCACAGTGAGGCAGGTGTAATACATCACAGTGAGGCAGGTGTGACACATCACAGTGAAGCAGGTGTGACACATCACAGTGAGGCAGGTGTAATACATCACAGTGAGGCAGGTGTGACACATCACAGTGAGGCAGGTGTGATACATCACAGTGATGCAGGTGTGGCACATCACAGTGAGGCAGGTGTGATACATCACAGTGAGGCAGGTGTGATACATCACAGTGAGGCAGGTGTGACACATCACAGTGAGGCAGGTGTAACACATCACAGTGAGGCAGGTGTAACACATCACAGTGAGGCAGGTGTGACACATCACAGTGAGGCAGGTGTGATACATCAGAGTGAGGCAGGTGTGACACATCACAGTGAGGCAGGTGTAATACATTACAGTGAGGCAGGTGTAATACATCACAGTGAGGCAGGTGTGACACATCACAGTGAGGCAGGTGTGATACATCAGAGTGAGGCAGGTGTGACACATCACAGTGAGGCAGGTGTGACACATCACAGTGAGGCAGGTGTGACACATCACAGTGAGGCAGGTGTAATACATCACAGTGAGGCAGGTGTGATACATCACAGTGAGGCAGGTGTGATACATCACAGTGAGGCAGGTGTGATACATCACAGTGAGGCAGGTGTGACACATCACAGTGAGGCAGGTGTGACACATCACAGTGAGGCAGGTGTGACACATCACAGTGAGGCAGGTGTGACACATCACAGTGAGGCAGGTGTGACACATCACAGTGAGGCAGGTGTGACACATCACAGTGAGGCAGGTGTAATACATCACAGTGAGGCAGGTGTAATACATCACAGTGAGGCAGGTGTAATACATCACAGTGAGGCAGGTGTAATACATCACAGTGAGGCAGGTGTGACACATCACAGTGAGGCAGGTGTGACACATCACAGTGAGGCAGGTGTGACACATCACAGTGAGGCAGGTGTGACACATCACAGTGAGGCAGGTGTGACACATCACAGTGAGGCAGGTGTGACACATCACAGTGAGGCAGGTGTGACACATAACAGCACTCACAAGCATCTCATAAAATGGGATAAAGGTGGTCTGTTAAAACAAGACGCCATCTTACAGAGGGATCGTTGTTTAGAGGCAGCCATGACAGTAGTGTCTAACAATGTGAATAAATAGTTTATAAAATAGAGTAGTTGATAAATTAGACCCATGTGCAACACTTGGGTATCTTTATTGAAGAAACGTTTCGCCCCACAGTGGCTTCATCAGTCCTGTACAAAGAGGAATGGTGACGAACAAGAGTTTGAGGTAATCAATCCCTCAGCCTGGCGTCGATGTAATCAGTCCATCAATCTTGAAAAGTATCTAACAAAGTCGCGCAAAACTCAGGAGTTCAGCGTCTCTAGTGTACTCGACGATGATGGTGGCACCTCTGACACACTACTACCACCTGTCCTCCCTCCCTCTCTGCTTCACCTAGTTCCTCTTCACTGTTTAAGACATTTTTCTGTAAACTCTTCATAGGACTGAGAAAATCCCTCGTGGGCCAAATACTTCCTTAATAAAATAGCCTAAGTGTGGCACATGTGCCTTTATCCCACAAATTGTGGGATTTACAGTGTACTTGTACAAGTTTTCAATATATCCAGTATTGGAAAGAATAAAATGAGAGTTCACGAAAAGAATCAGAGAGCTGACCCAAGGTACATTACAAAATTTAGTACTAATACAATGTATTCTACAAAGTAGAGTATTAATACAATGTAGTGTACAAGGTGAAGTCCCCACCCCCTACACACTGCCTACTACACACACCCCAACCTTCACTCACCACCATCATTTAATATGTACCTCACCCCTTGCATGCTATATAAATGTGACGTCTTTAAGTAACGACATTCTTGGCCACGATAACATACCTTTCTCCATACTTTGCTCTCACCCTGACAGTCACATAGCTGGTTACATGTGTAAGCTATCACTGTCACAAAGATATCCTCGACTCTTAACATTGCTAAACTTACACAAAAACCATGAAGTAACGACTTGGACAAAATTCCTGATTTGGAACTGTTCCTTCAGTATAATATTAAGAGATAATTATCTTTAAAACACTGATTACGTGATTACACTTTACTGCTACAAAGCAAATTCATTAAAGTTAGGAATACAGAAAGAGTTGTTTTGGCGTTATGAAAGGATGTCTTAATTTTTAATCTTAAATCACAATAACTATGTTTTGGGGGTCGATGATAAAACTGGACTACATCTACAGTTGAACATGGTTACAGGAGTCCTCTACAAAAAGTATTAAAACCCGCGTCGTAAACTAGATGTTAAGGAAGAAACACACAGTGAGCGTCCTTCAGCAACACTGTCTCCTGCACTCAAATGTGTAACACTGACCTCACTCAGAAGTTTTCCACAGGAAACTGAACCACTACCTCCTACACATTATGATGGCTATGTAAGCCTGCCAACAATTAGCAACAACAGCCTGTTTGACCAGACAGTCAACAAGAAGTCTGGCAATACGCCCGGCTGCAATGGGAGAAGAAATCGGGAAACCGGTCACAGAAATGTCACAGGTGTCAACTCTTGCACTCACGTCTTACTGATGGATATAAATCATGGCTTTAAAACACCACCACAAACTATATTCTCCCTCACGACACATTATACAGCATTTCAGGCAAACACTATATTCACACCCCTAATTTTAACACACAGTATGAGTGACGTTGCTCAATACTATTGTGAAGATCAGTTCCCTCATAGTATGAGTGACGTTGCTCAATACTATTGTGAAGATCAGTTCCCTCATAGTATGAGTGATGCTGCTCAATACTATTGTGAAGATCAGTTCCCTCATAGTATGAGTGATGCTCTCAATACTATTGTGAAGATCAGTTCCCTCATAGTATGAG
>WNWK01001339.1:45000-57500 GCA_009830355.1 Cherax destructor
ACGTATGTGATGCTCTGACGTATGTGATGCTCTCACGTATGTGATGCTCTCACGTATGTGACGCTCTCACGTATGTGATGCTCTCACATATGTACACAGCTGCCTCCTGGTCTTCGAAAAGTGTCAATATTTTGAATGTTTAGGTGTAAGCCAGGCAAGTGTGCACATCTGAATATTGTCTTAATGTTTAGTAAAATCGGTGATATTTATGCCATGTTTGTATCTTACTGTTTTATACATGACGTTATACGCTATGACGAATGAATTATACATGTCATTACATGCTATAATGAAAGAATTATACACAACATAACGTGCTTTGACGAATGAATTATACATATATACCATTACTTGATATAACTAATTATACATAAGAGTATTTATGATAGATGAAATACACCAATCATGATGAATGCATTATACACACAAATATGGTGAGCACTACACCGGCACGAATTACAAAATAATCCACACACAAAACACCAGGCCAAGTGTCTTTCTACAAGTACCTTTGACAAATGGCAACTAACACACAGGAGTCACGGACATTTCAGAAAGTACTTTTTTAAGAGTGGTTAGTAGGTATGAGAGGGCTCACGCAGCCAGGAGAGTCATCCCAGTAGCGGTCATCGGAGAGGCGATGCCAGGAGCCGAGACTCGAGCCTTGCAACCACAAATAGGCGAGTACACACACACAAAAAAAAAAACACCCACACAGGCCAAGTGTCTATCGACACTTACCTTTAACAAATGGTAACTACACAAGGAAAGAGAAAGCCAGGTGTCTATCGATAATTGTCTTTGACAATTGGTGACTCCGGCAGCATGTATGAAGGACTGACTCAACCCCGCCTAGCAGCCTCAACCCCGCCTAGCAGCCTCAACCCCGCCTAGCAGCCTCAACCCCGCCTAGCAGCCTCAACCCCGCCTAGCAGCCTCAACCCCGCCTAGCAGCCTCAACCCCGCCTAGCAGACTCAACCCCGCCTAGCAGCCTCAACCCCGCCTAGCAGCCTCAACCCCGCCTAGCAGACTCAACCCCGCCTAGCAGCCTCAACCCCGCCTAGCAGACTCAACCCCGCCTAGCAGACTCAACCCCGCCTAGCAGACTCAACCCCGCCTAGCAGACTCAACCCCGCCTAGCAGCCTCAACCCCGCCTAGCAGCCTCAACCCCGCCTAGCAGCCTCAACCCCGCCTAGCAGACTCAACCCCACCTAGGAGCCTCAACCCCACCTAGCAGCCTCAACCGCTACAGCCTCACCGCCTGCAGCCTCAACCCCGCCTAGCAGCCTCAACCCCGCCTACCCCAGCAGCCTCAACCCCGCCTAGCAGCCTCAACCCGCCCAGCAAGCCGCTCAACCCGCCCTCACCGCCTACAGCCCCGCCAGCAGACTCACCCGCCTAGCAGCCTCAACCCGCCTAGCAGCCTCAACCCCGCCTAGCAGACTCAACCCCGCCTAGCAGCCTCAACCCGCCTAGCAGCCTCAACCCCGCCTAGCAGACTCAACCCGCCTAGCAGCCTCAACCCGCCTAGCAGCCTCAACCCGCCTGCAGCCTCAACCGCCTAGAGCCTCAACCCCGCCTAGCAGCCTCAACCCCGCCTAGCAGCTCAACCCCGCCTAGCAGCCTCAACCCCGCCTAGCAGCCTCAACCCCGCCTAGCAGCCTCAACCCGCTTAGCAGCCTCAACCCCGCCTGCAGCCTCAACCCCGCCTAGCAGCCTCAACCCCGCCTAGCAGCCTCAACCCGCCTAGCAGCCTCAACCCGCCTAGCAGCCTCAACCCCGCCTAGCAGCCTCAACCCCGCCTAGCAGCCTCAACCCCCCTGCCTAGCCAGCAGCCTCAACCCCGCCTAAGCAGCCTCAACCCGCCTAGCAGCCTCAACCCCGCCTAGCAGCCTCACCCGCCTAGCAGCTCAACCCCGCCTAGCAGCCTACCCCGCCTAGCAGCCTCAACCCGCCTAGCAGCCTCAACCCCCCTAGGCAGCCCTCAACCGCCTGCAGCTCTACGCCTAGCAGCCTCAACCCGCCTAGCAGCCTCAACCCCGCCTAGCAGCCTCAACCCTAGCGCTCACCGCCTAGCAGCCTCAACCCCACCTAGCAGCCTCAACCCGCCTAAGTCACGCCCCCTCAACCCGCCTAGCAGCCTCAACCCCGCCTAGCAGCCTCAACCCGCCTAGCAGCCTCAACCCCGCCTGCAGCTCAACCCCTCAGCTCAACCCCCCTAGCAGCCTCAACCCCGCCTAGCAGCCTCAACCCGCCTAGCAGCCTCAACCCGCCTAGCAGCCTCAACCCCTAGCAGCCTCAACCCCCAGCCCTGCACCCCATAGCAGCCTCAACCGCCTGCCTACGCTACAGCCTCAACCCGCCTAGCAGCCTCAACCCCAACTAGCAGCCTCAACCCCACCTAGCAGCCTCAACCCCACCTAGCAGCCTCAACCCCGCCTAGCAGCCTCAACCCCGCCTAGCAGCCTCAACCCCGCCTAGCAGCCTCAACCCCGCCTAGCAGCCTCAACCCCACCTAGCAGCCTCCCCCAAGCCCACCCCCTAGCAGCCTCAACCCCTGCCCACCATAGCAGCCTCAACCCCGCCTAGCAGCCTCAACCCCGCCTAGCAGCCTCAACCCCACTAGCAGCCTCAACCCCCCTAGCAGCCTCAACCCCACCTAGAGCCTCAACCCCACCTAGCAGCCTCAACCCCGCCTAGCAGCCTCAACCCCGCCTAGCAGCCTCAACCCCGCCTAGCAGCCTCAACCCCACCTAGCAGCCTCAACCCCGCCTAGCAGCCTCAACCCCGCCTAGCAGCCTCAACCCCCCTAGCAGCCTCAACCCGCCTACAGCCTCAACCCGCCTAGCAGCCTCAACCCCGCCTAGCAGCCTCACCCCGCCTAGCAGCCTCAACCGCCTAGGTCTCACCCCACCTAGCAGCCTCAACCCCGCCTAGCAGCCTCAACCCGCCTAGCAGCCTCAACCCCGCCTAGCAGCCTCAACCCCGCCTAGCAGCCTCCCCCGCCTAGCAGCCTCAACCCCGCCTAGCAGCCTCAACCCCACCTAGCAGCCTCCCGCCTAGCAGCCTCAACCCCCCTAGCAGCCTCAACCCCGCCTAGCAGCCTCAACCCCGCCTAGCAGCCTCAACCCCGCCTAGCAGCCTCAACCCGCCTAGCAGCCTCAACCCCCTGCCTAGCCAGCCTCAACCCCGCCTAGCAGCCTCACCCGCCCTAGCAGCCTCAACCCCGCCTAGCAGCTCCTCAGCCAGCCTAGCAGCCTCACCCGCCTGGTAGCCTCAACCCCGCCTAGCAGCCTCAACCCCGCCTAGGGCTCAACCACCGCCTAGCAGCCTCAACCCGCCTAGCAGCTCCTCTGAGCTCAACCCCGCCTAGCACTTCACTGGCTGGGCTCAACCCGCCTAGCAGCTCACCCGCCTAGCAGCCTCAACCTCCCTGCCTAGCAGCCTCAACCCGCCTAGCAGCTTCACTGTGGCCTGGGTGACCCCAACCCGCCTAGCAGCTTCAGTGCTGGGATGACTCAACCCCGCCTAGCAGCTCACCTGGCCTGGGTGGCTCAACCCGCCTAGCAGCTCAGACCCCGCCTAGCAGCTTCACGTGCCTGGGTGGCTCAACCCCCTAGCAGCTTCAGTGTGCTGGGATGGACTCAACCCCGCCTAGCAGCTTCACTGTGTGCTGGGATGGACTCAACCCCGCCTAGCAGCTTCAGTCTGGTGCTCAGCTCCGCCTGCAGCTTCACCGCTGCCTGGTGAGCTCAACCCCGCCTAGCAGCTTCACGTGCTGGCTTGGACTCAACCGCCTAGCAGCTTCAGTGTGCTGGGTTGGACTCAACCCGCCTAGCAGCTTCAGTGTGCTGGGTTGGACTCAACCCCCTAGCAGCTTCAGTGTGCTGGGTTGGACTCAACACCGCCTAGCAGCTTCAGCTGTGCTGGGCTTGACTCAACCCCAGCCTAGCAGCTTCAGTGTGCTGGGTTGGACTCAACCCCGCCTAGCAGCTTCAGTGTGCTGGGTTGGACTCAACCCCGCCTAGCAGCTTCAGTGTGCTGGGTTGGACTCAACCCCACCTAGCAGCTTCAGTGTGCTGGGTTGGACTCAACCCCACCTAGCAGCTTCAGTGTGCTGGGTTGGACTCACTCCTCAATATCTAGACTTAACTCACCTACAAGATAACACTATTTATGTTTAGTATTTAAATACAGTGTAGTATGATGAGGTGGAATAATCCGCTCTAGTCTGGTATTATCTGTGCGTGAGTGTACTCACCCAGGTGTGCGTGAGTGTGTTTGTGTGTGTGTGTAAGAGAGAATATTTAGTGTATAACCGAGTGTCTATGTAAACTCTGAAGACTAAGTGGATGGTACAGTGTAACAACTTATATTTTGGGCATACGGGATTTTTTTCATCTGGTAACTAAACCTGACCCAGAATTAACTCCTGGTCTAGATTAGGTTAGGTTACACTGAATTAGTTTGAGTTACATAATTAGATTTGCTTTGGAAAAAAAATCAATTTGCCCAAAATACAAGAGTTTCTATGGCACAACCCATTTAATATTAGAGACTTAACATAATACACCATCAGTCCCCTCAAAAACCGGAGCCGTGGTTCTGACGATGGACTGTCTGCAGCCACGTGGTTCTGACGATGGACTGTCTGCAGCCACGTGGTTCTGACGATGGACTGTCTGCAGCCACGTGGTTCTGACGATGGACTGTCTGCAGCCACGTGGTTCTGACGATGGACTGTCTGCAGCCACGTGGTTCTGACGATGGACTGTCTGCAGCCACGTGGTTCTGACGATGGACTGTCTGCAGCCACGTGGTTCTGACGATGGACTGTCTGCAGCCACGTGGTTCTGACGATGGACTGTCTGCAGCCACGTGGTTCTGACGATGGACTGTCTGCAGCCACGTGGTTCTGACGATGGACTGTCTGCAGCCACGTGGTTCTGACGATGGACTGTCTGCAGCCACATGGTTCTGACGATGGACTGTCTGCAGCCACGTGGTTCTGACGATGGACTGTCTGCAGCCACGTGGGTCTGACGATGGACTGTCTGCAGCCACGTGGTTCTGACGATGAACTGTCTGCAGCCACGTGGTTCTGACGATGGACTGTCTGCAGCCACGTGGTTCTGACGATGGACTGTCTGCAGCCACGTGGTTCCTGACGATGGACTGTCTGCAGCCACGTGGTTCTGACGATGGACTGTCTGCAGCCACGTGGTTCTGACGATGGACTGTCTGCAGCCACGTGGTTCTGACGATGGACTGTCTGCAGCCACGTGGTTCTGACGATGGACTGTCTGCAGCCACGTGGTTCTGACGATGGACTGTCTGCAGCCACGTGGTTCTGACGATGGACTGTCTGCAGCCACGTGGTTCTGACGATGGACTGTCTGCGGCCACGTGGTTCTGACGATGGACTGTCTGCAGCCACGTGGTTCTGACGATGGACTGTCTGCAGCCACGTGGTTCTGACGATGGACTGTCTGCAGCCACGTGGTTCTGACGATGGACTGTCTGCAGCCACGTGGTTCTGACGATGGACTGTCTGCAGCCACGTGGTTCTGACGATGGACTGTCTGCAGCCACGTGGTTCTGACGATGGACTGTCTGCAGCCACGTGGTTCTGACGATGGACTGTCTGCAGCCACGTGGTTCTGACGATGGACTGTCTGCAGCCACGTGGTTCTGACGATGGACTGTCTGCAGCCACGTGGTTCTGACGATGGACTGTCTGCAGCCACGTGGTTCTGACGATGGACTGTCTGCAGCCACGTGGTTCTGACGACGGACTGTCTGCAGCCACGGGGTTCTGACGATGGACTGTCTGCAGCCACGTGGTTCTGACGATGGACTGTCTGCAGCCACGTGGTTCTGACGATGGACTGTCTGCAGCCACGTGGTTCTGACGATGGACTGTCTGCAGCCACGTGGTTCTGACGATGGACTGTCTGCAGCCACGTGGTTCTGACGATGGACTGTCTGCAGCCACGTGGTTCTGACGATGGACTGTCTGCAGCCACGTGGTTCTGACGATGGACTGTCTGCAGCCACGTGGTTCTGACGATGGACTGTCTGCAGCCACGTGGTTCTGACGATGGACTGTCTGCAGCCACGTGGTTCTGACGATGGACTGTCTGCAGCCACGTGGTTCTGACGATGGACTGTCTGCAGCCACGTGGTTCTGACGATGGACTGTCTGCAGCCACGTGGTTCTGACGATGGACTGTCTGCAGCCAACAGGGCCACGGGGGCGTTGACCCCCCTCAAGAAATGTTTCAGGTATACTTCAGGACTTGCAAACAAAAATATATAATCATAAACACGCTCGAATAAAAAACAGTAGACTTAGAGTAAAGAGGTAGCCATATACGAAAATAACAGGAAAATATCTATTTATATCTGTATATAGCATGTCAGTACATTAATTACCAGGTAGACATCTATTTTTATGTATATGTAGACCGCTAGTGCATGAATTATCAGTCACGTAGACATCTATTTATATCTATATGTAGAAAGTCAGTGCATGAATTACCTTTAAGGATGCATATACCCACGTCATCGGTGCATTAATATTCATCACAAGTGACACCACCTTCAGCCTATATATACCACCAGACACTTCTTTCATTATTAATAACTCAATACCACCTCAAACTACTTCAACAACATGGATCCTTTACTTGTCCAAACCTCGTTATCTCTTAATTCCCAGCCTTGACTGACCCCCCCCCCTCCTGGTTCAGCGCCGACACAACCATATATAATTAACCTTCGTGATACTCATGATGGGCTCATGATCCAAAGAACTTGAGTTAGCGTCCCCTTAAGATGATCAAACCTCATTACCTACAAGCAGTTTGACCCTTATGAGCTTAGGGCTGCCCCACTGTAATAATAACTACTATCACTAAGACTAATACTACTACTACTACTACTACTACTACTACTACTACTAATAATAATAATAATAATAATAATAATAATAATAATAATGACAGGTTTCAATACTTTTTCAATCATTGTCAAGATCTTTCATATCAAGAAACACTGACACAAAAACTTATTAATATTAGATAAAAATGTAAAATCACGCTTGCAAACTACTCAAAAAAGCCATATTTTGTGAAGAGACCAGAAACCAAAACTGGGGATATTTATATCCCCACTCTGGGTCCTCACCGTCACACAAGGTTCAAAACATGAGGGTCTTATTTCTCTATTTTCAAAATGAGAATCTTCTGAATAGCTTGCTGGATTTAATTAAGGGGCACCTCAGTTAGCCTGTCTTCTAATAACATGTTATTTTTTCCCTGTAATCTACCTTGTCCATAATTACTGTCGCATTTGATTTGTCTGCTTTCGTATGATGAAGTCCAGGATCTTTCCTTAATTCATGGTATAACTTAACAAATCTTTGAGAACAATTGTGTTGTAGGGGTCTGAGCAAAGCTCAGACCCCTACAACACAATTGTCGTTATACCATGAATTAAGGAAAGATCCTGGACTTCATTTACGAAAGCAGACAAATCAAATGCGATAGTAATTATGGACAAGGTAGATTATAGTGGAAAAATGAACATGTTAGAAGACATGGAAACTCACGCGCCTCTTAAAGGACTGAGATAAGTGTTAATACAGCTTCAAACATCGAGTGTAATGCAACAACACAGGAATGACGATCAATGAATTGAGCCTACTGGCCCTTGTTAGGCAAGTCCAACTCTCACCAACCCACACCTTCTTCATGAACCACTGAAGGACGAACCAAAGTTCTTGGGAGTTTGTTCCACTCATCTACAACTCTATTGCCAAAGCAGTACTTCCCTTTATAATACATCAATACATATTGAAGCTCTCCAGACCATCTGCTATTTAAGACACTCAAATATATTATTCCTTAAGCACTGTTCATGAAGCTTATACTCACTGAAACACTGGAAAACACTAATGATCTCATACACACAAGAGGGAATGCAAAATAGCCACGGGGAGAGTTAAATGACAGCGTATTTGCTCATTCGAGTAAAGACACTTCCTCTGATCGTATTTGCTTGGACCTCCTCCTCTTTCTGCATCATTGCAAGCTCCTGGTGTGCTGATTACAACACGAAAGACCTAGAGCTATCATTCAGCTCCCCCCGTGGTTATCTTGCATTTTGTGTCGCTTGTCGCGGTTTTTACATAAGAGGGAATATTATATATGACCCGTATAGATTATCATAGAGTCTGGGAAATGGGAGTTAATCCAAACAAGTGGAGGGTAGTGCTAATTCCTTGGACCACAAACATTTCACTGAGGACCCATCCCAAGATCTTTCGGGGCCAGGAGCTGAGTCTCGACCCCTGCAACCACAATTAGGTGAGTACAAGAGCCGCTAGTCAGCCTAACCTCTCGACTACTAATGTTTAAATTCTTGTCAACCATCTCCTTGACAGGTGAATGGCTTCTGAAGGCTCCAGCTGCTGCTACCTAACTTACTTTTTTACAGGAAAACTCACCTTCACAAGAGCTCCCTATATATACGTATTTAGCTCTTTGACAAGACCGAGGAAATATTGTAGGCTTATATTGTAGTGAGGAACATTGTTTGAAAGTTGTGCTCTTTGTTATGCCATTATTTGAACATGTCTAAAACCTTAGGTTGCTGTGGGAGTATGACAGAACTCAATGCAATGTTGTTATACGTTGTCAAGCTAGCATCTCCGGGACTGATGTATGCAAATGACAGGTCACGACATGGTTTTGGAAATTGCTGCATAGGTTTCTGACAAGGCGGGGGAGGTGAGGCATGGGCCACGTATACTGTTTGTAAGATGTATTAGCTGTCATTTGAGTCTTTGAGCACACATTCATAGTAGCTATCTGAAAATCATTTATGTGAGAGCAGAGTCATGTCCTGCCCCGGCTCAAGTGAGAAAGAAAACACAGTGACTCAGGAATTATGGCAGCGCCAGCCAAACCACTTCCTGCCTGCCACACTCACATAAGGAGGCGCATAAATGTCACCAAGTCTCAAATGATGAAAATAGATGAGGTATAAGAGGTGAGGTATAAGGCAGCAGTCACTGCACTCACGTAGCAGCCATCACAAGGCATAAACTTGTAATTCATTATATAAAAGTTACATTGCAAATATTATCGGAGATGTTGTATGGGTGGAGTGAGAAGTTTGTCAGTAGCCAGTCTAGGCATGCAAGTTGTCTTGCAACATGACAAGGCACCGCTCTTCCTTATTCTTGTAGGTGAACTAAGTGAACCACCTGCACACAAGGTGAGCCATCTGTAAACAAGGTGAACCATCTATATACAGGACGAACCACCTGGTCACTAGGCCAACCACCTGCACAACACCCTGCCATGTACCTACTGAGTGAATACGGTGAAACTCAAATTCAAAACTAAATATCACTTTATGCTAAGACTCAAAGACTTCAACTTGTAACACCATATAAACAGTGGGTGATGTGCGCACCTCTTTGCCAGACAGATTAACCAACATTTTGTCTTGCCAGTAAATGGATGGGTGATGGCGTGGATGTACAGTGTCGCAGAGCGTGAAGCATGCCTTCTTATGTCCAGTCCTTGCCAACACAATACATTAAAGAAAACTATACGTATGACGTGCAATGCTTGTGATAAATTAAGTTAATGTATGCAAGAGAAAAGCACTGAAGGAATGTCGAACACATTCATGTTGTACATAAATTGGTCTACAATACCCACAAAATGAAGATTAGACGCACCTGCAACATCTGGGTATCTTTAATCGTAGACGTTTCGCCAACCAGTGGCTTTATGAATACAAGTACATAGTGTGAAGAATGTAGAATTATATACAAGTCTTGAAGACCATGTAGTCTTCAAGACCATGTAGTCTTCAAGACCATGTAGTCTTCAAGACCATGTAGTCTTCAAGACCATGTAGTCTTCAAGACCATGTAGTCTTCAAGACCATGTAGTCTTCAAGACTACGGACTGATTACCTCATCTTTTGTATATAATTCTACAGTCTTCACATTATGTTCTTGTATTGTACTGATAAAGCCACTGGTGGGCGAAACGTCTTCAAATAAAGATACCCAGATGTTGTACATGTGTCTAGTTCTTCAACACACTCACGTTGCTTCATGGTGTGGGTTGAAAATACACAACGTTTTGGCAAACGTTCCCCCGAGGAAGAAAGATCTTCCATCTACCGGGTGTTTTCTAAGCTTCACTATCCTTGTCACTTCATCAGAGATCAAAGAACTCATCCATATAACATACTGAGCTCACCTAGACGTGATACCACCCAGAGAAGATACGTAGCCCTACCTACCAAATCCATTGCTAGTCAAAATCTTTGTAATTTTTTGACACGACTGAGATTTTGCAGCCCTCAAGCTTTTTCGTAAGCCCTGGGCAAGGTGCAAATTGTGCCTAATGGATAATTAGGCCATGTGCTGAATTATTCACCCTTTCACTTATGATAAGAAAGTGTTCATAAAAGCTACGAAAAGACGCTTAGCGTCTGCAATTAACACAATGCATTTAATGAATAAAGACTTTAAGGTAATAAGTAATTCCACAGAACTCAGCGTTGACCACTGAAGTTGTGGTGTGTTCTACTAGTCAGGAGACAGGACAAGTACCCCGTGGTACGGGTCTCTGGTAGATGATAACCCCGTGGTACGGGTCTCTGGCAGATGACAACCCCGTGGTACGGGTCTCTGGCAGATGACAACCCCGTGGTACGGGTCTCTGGCAGATGACAACCCCGTGGTACGGGTCTCTGGCAGATGACAACCCCGTGGTACGGGTCTCTGGTAGATGACAACCCCGTGGTACGGGTCTCTGGTAGATGACAACCCCGTGGTACGGGTCTCTGGCAGATGACAACCCCGTGGTACGGGTCTCTGGTAGATGACAACCCCGTGGTACGGGTCTCTGGTAGATGACAACCCCGTGGTACGGGTCTCTGGTAGATGACAACCCCGTGGTACGGGTCTCTGGTAGATGACAACCCCGTGGTACGGGTCTCTGGCAGATGACAACCCCGTGGTACGGGTCTCTGGTAGATGACAACCCCGTGGTACGGGTCTCTGGCAGATGACAACCCCGTGGTACGGGTCTCTGGCAGATGACAACCCCGTGGTACGGGTCTCTGGTAGATGACAACCCCGTGGTACGGGTCTCTGGTAGATGATAACCCCGTGGTACGGGTCTCTGGTAGATGACAACCCCGTGGTACGGGTCTCTGGTAGATGACAACCCCGTGGTACGGGTCTCTGGCAGATGACAACCCCGTGGTACGGGTCTCTGGTAGATGACAACCCCGTGGTACGGGTCTCTGGTAGATGATAACCCCGTGGTACGGGTCTCTGGTAGATGACAACCCGCTAAGTAATTCAGCACCCGCTGGTCTACCAGCGGTAACTTTCCACCTCATTTAAAACAAACATTATATGGTAATAACATATAGGAGAGTCCAGCAGTGAACGTTGGCCAACTGCACAAATCTTACTGGCTCATGCGAAGCACCTTATATTTATACCCAATTACTGATAAGTCAGTATAATTCAGGTGAGACAGGTCAGTCATATGACCTGCTCTATAGGTCACTGAGAGCTTCTTAAAAACTTTGATAATACTTATATCCTTGATACGAAGTCACAAATTTTGAGTTTGTAATTTTTAACTTCAACATTATCACTCAGGTAAGATCTTACGAATTTCTTAAGAGTTAAATTATTGTATAGTAAATATTCGTGGTGTAAGATAACGTGAGGAGTTACTTTGTACATGTTAGATTATTCCCCGTTCTTACACTCCTTTTATGGTGCCATGTCAATGTTCTTACATTAACACTGATCAGTTCTTTCCTTCGTCATTCCATAGGTTATTTACTCCATCATTCCCATTATCGTTCACCTGTCATTCCTACTTCCTACCACCAGTCATTCCTGCTTCCTACCACCAGTCATTCCTGATTCCTACCACCAGTCATTCCTGCTTCCTACCACCAGTCATTCCTTATTCCTACCACCAGTCATTCCTGTTTCCTACCACCAGTCATTCCTGATTACTACCACCAGTCATTCCTGCTTCCTACCACCAGTCATTCCTGTTTCCTACCACCAGTCATTCATACTTCCTACCACCAGTCATTCCTGTTTCCTACCACCAGTCATTCATACTTCCTACCACCAGTCATTCCTGTTTCCTACCACCAGTCATTCATACTTCCTACCACCAGTCATTCCTACTTCCTACCACCAGTCATTCCTGCTTCCTACCACCAATCATTCCTGCTTCCTACCACCAGTCATTCCTGCTTCCTACCACCAATCATTCCTGCTTCCTACCACCAATCATTCCTGCTTCCTACCACCAGTCATTCCTGCTTCCTACCACCAGTCATTCCTGCTTCCTATCACCAGTCATTCCTGCTTCCTACCACCAGTCATTCCTGCTTCCTATCACCAGTCATTCCTGCTTCCTACCACCA
>WNWK01001339.1:62500-150000 GCA_009830355.1 Cherax destructor
AGACTATCATGCGCGCTCTCGCACGCCACCATAACTACCATGGACTACCATACGCGCTCTCACACGCCACCATAACTACCATGGGCTACCATACGCGCCCTCACACGCTACCATAACTACCATGGACTATCATACGCGCCCTCACATGCCACCATAACTACCATGGACTACCATACGCGATCTCACACGCCAACATAACTACCATGGACTACCATACGCGCTCTCACACGCCACCATAACTACCATGGACTACCATGCGCGCCCTCACACGCCACCATAACTACCATTGACTACCATACGCGCTCTCACACGCTAACATAACTACCATGGATTACCAAACGCGCTCTCACACGCCACCATAACTACCATAGACTACCATACGCGCTCTCACACGCCACCATAACTACCATGGACTACCATACGCGCTCTCACACGCCACCATAACTACCATGGACTACCATACGCGCTCTCACACGCCAACATAACTACCATGGACTACCATACGCGCTCTCACACGCCAACATAACTACCATGGACTACCATACGCGCCCTCACACGCCAACATAAGTATCGTCACCTTTACTAACAATCTTGAACAGACAAAAAATCTTAAATTAATGTATTATATTTTTAACGGTTTATATTCTCAGTGATAATGGCAAACCAAAATAACATACCGACCAAACATTACGTAATATGATAGGCTGAACAATTCTACGGGAACCCCAACCAATGTTTCACATGTCTCACAATTCTTCCGACAAATTAAAATTCGCAAAATTGAATTTTCAAAGTAAATAAACTAATATCACTTCATATGCGAGTTCTGAACCACAAAAAAACATCATTAAATGCCACTTTTATTTGGTAGCGTATGTATGGCTAGCGCACACAGCCTCACTCACCCCGGCCTCGGATAGATGAGAGGAGAGGCCAATTTGCAGTTGGTGTAGAGAGGGAGCGCTGGTGCCGGCGTTCCTGAGTCTCCGGCTTAATGTCATATCCACAGCGTGTACGTACCCAGGTACCGCCTATCGGTAACCTTACGCATGCATAACGCCTCATGACGGTGGGGCATTAAGCGTAGAGCCTCGCATGCTAAGTTTTGGTATTATATTACATTATGAAGCCTAAGTATCGATTTCCACTTAGCTGAAGATCTAGATTACGACTGTTTGGGTATGGTATTACAATTATCTGGGTATTATGACTACTTGGGTATTACGACGGTTTGGGTATGGTATTACAATTATCTGGGAATTATGACTACTTGGGTATTACGACGGTTTGGGTATGGTATTACAATTATCTGGGAATTATGACTACTTGGGTATTACGACTGTTTGGGTATGGTATTACAATTATCTGGGTATTATGACTACTTGGGTATTACGACTGTTTGGGTATGGTATTACAATTATCTGGGGATTATGACTACTTGGGTATTACGACGGTTTGGGTATGGTATTACAATTATCTGGGTATTATGACTACTTGGGTATTACGACGGTTTGGGTATGGTATTACAATTATCTGGGTATTATGACTACTTGGGTATTACGACGGTTTGGTATTACGACAGTTTGGGGATTGCAATGGTTTGGGAATTACGATTGCTCGGAGATTATGGATGGATTGTGACTGGGTATTTCAACCGAACACGACTGCTTGGGTATCAGCAATTTCAGAAAAACTTGTCAGAAATCAGTTTTATCCTGATGTTCTCCAGGTAACTTCTGATCAGGCCCCGGGGGCAGCAGCTCCCAGCGGTAAGGAAGCCCCAATCAAATGCAACCTTCTCTTGTATTTATCCAACCTGATCAAATCCAGCAATTTTCACCCATATATTTGTCCAGTCTATAAACAAAAAGGAAATTGCTCAGCCCGGGTCAAAGAGAACTGCAAACTCGTATTTTTAGAATTTGAAAATAATGTATTCCAAGTAAATGGTATAAACCTTGGTAATAGATACCGACAAATTGGTTTAGTAAGACACGTAAGCAAACACTAGGACATATTTATCAGAAAACGTTTCGGTGCTGGGACCTTGATCACTTCTGGTATGTCATAGTGTTTGCTAACGTGTCGTTTTAAACCATTCCAAGTAAATAACCCAAGATAATCCAACAAAATCACATGAAGTGTTCTTGAAAATGGTATAAAATAGTGACCGCGGTCCCTCACAGGTCTGTCTCACATCCTACTTAACCAACATTGTCCACCTGACTCTCCACCCTATAAATACTCATGTATTATTCATCCTGGTAGATCTGTTTGTGACTTGATAAAGCTAACTGTGTGGGCGAAACGTATTCAATAAAGGATCACATTATACAGTTTTTGTGTTTCTTTTTTCATAGTTCTAAATGTACTCAGTACAACAGCGCCTTTTTTTATTGAGGACATTTTGCAGTGATCTTTAGGAAAACAAGCAACGCCCAACCTTCAGATAACCAGAAATACAATCTAAATATTTCGGTCTCTAGCTGAAGTCCATTTCCGCAAAGCGAGAAAAAGGAAGTGGGGACCTGTGTTAGGACCTGTGTTGGGACCTGTGTTGCGAAACGTTGAGGATTTAGAGTTAGGTTGGGGATGGGGCTAGTCAGATGACTGAGTTAGATTGGGGATGGGGCTAGTCAGATGACTGAGTTAGATTGGGGATGGGGCTAGTCAGATGACTGCCTCAGGACAATCTTCGCCATAGCATACTTATACATCCAGCATCTACACTGTCTATGAGAAGTCATATAACAGATTCGATCATCTTCGTGTATAATTTTAATTTTTAGTGGTAAATGACTAGTATTGTTCCTATGAATTTAATGATTCTCTGTCTTTATCATATGTTTCAATAAAACTGAGATTTAATGTCCACATATGAGTGAGCATTAGTAATCACGTATGGTTGTCGGATACTCTGGCCACTAACGTATGGTTGTCGGATACTCTGGCCACTAACGTATGGTTGTCGGATACTCTGGCCACTATTCAAAATCTTCACACGTTCTTCCTGTGGGTCATTCATTACACCACCTTCCATCCACCTCACATTTACATGCCCTCTCAATCACCTTTACTTTCTACACCCTTTCTGAATGACAAAACCATCTTAAGAAGCCCTCTTTTATTCCACGATTTACACCATATTATATATGGGAAGTCACAATACAAAGCTTGACTGCTAAAAAAAGTATCTCCAGAGTGAAGATGTGTTCGCAACTATATTAAAGGGATCAAATATTTGTTTACCAATATATTTTTCACACACACACACACAAACACACACACATAAACACACACACACACACAATTATATATGCAAAACAACCACGGGGAGAGTAGAATAATAGCTCTAGGCATTTCGTGTTGCAATCAACATATCATAAGCAGCTTGCAAAGTTGCAGAAAACAAGAGGATGTCCAAGCAAATACGATCCCAGGGAACGTCTTCACTTCAGTGAAGACGTTCCCTGGAATCGTATTTGCTTGGACATCCTCCTGCTTTCTGCAACTTTGCAAGCTCCTAATGATGTGTTGATTGCAACACGAAATGCCTAGAGCTATTATTCTACTCCCCGTGGTTGTTTTGTATCTTGTATTGCCTGATTTGCGATATTTGCACAATATATATATATATATATATATATATATATATATATATATATATATATATATATATATATATATATATATATATATATAGGATGGGGTCCACCTCTGGTGTAAATTGTGGGACCCATAGCCTCGGAGAAGTGGATAAAAAGGCTTCAAGGAAGAATATTTAGATTTCTTTCTGAAGCCATTTGAATATTCCACTTCCCCTACCACCCCATCTTTTGAATATGTATAAAATTTATTTCAAGACAAATGACAAGAATACAATAGGGAGTAAAACAACATAGATAACAACTCAGAGCTACATGTCAAATACTTCGTCCAGCTCCCCGGCAGTGGGCCGCGTGCCCAGAATGCTGCAGGCATTTCCCCTCTGGATCGCAACACTGAGTCTCTGAAAGAGGAAGCTGGTCGCCCTGTGGACCTTGGTTTCTATGATGTATATATACACATTTAAATGACCTGGTGAAGAAAAGACACGTTGCAGAAGAAGCTTCAACTGGGAAAACATTCCCGTGTGTGTGTCTGACAACTCTAAGCAGTACTCTGTATCACTTGTGAGGAGGCGTTGTGTTCCTTTGTTTACACCGGAAAACCCACATCTACAACCCCCCCACCCCCCACCGGAGATACAAAGCAGTAAAAGCTTCACATTCTCCAGGAAGTAAACAGTGCCAAGTGTCTGCATTCTCTCCCCTTCCTCCTCTTCTCCCGCCAATGTTTCCCTCGTCCGCCCACATCCCTTACCCTATCCCCTACTGTCCCCAACATTCCCTAACCCCCCTCCTGTTTACACACTGCTATAATTTCCCAAACTCTGAGCATCATGTGACGTCACAAGAACGTAAATATTATGACGAGAACAAACGCAAACATCACCATAACACCTGCTGGCACCCCTATCCCGCACCATAACACCTGTTGCCACCCCTATCCTGCACCATAACACCTGTTGCCACCCCTATCCTCCACCATAACGCCTTCTAGCACCCCTATCCTGCACCATAACACCTGTTGCCACCCGTATCCTGCACCATAACACCTGCTGGCACCCTTATCCCGCACCATAACACATGTTGCCACCCCTATCCTGCACCATAACACCTGCTGGCACCTATCCTGCACCATAACACCTGCTGGCACCTATCCTGCACCATAACACCTTCTGGCACCCATATCCTGCACCATAACACCTGTTGGCACCCCCTATCCTGCATCATAACACCTGCTGGCACCCCTATCCTGCACCATAACACCTGTTGGCACCCCTATCCTGCACCATAACACCTGCTGGCACACCTATCCTGCATCATAACACCTGTTGGCACCATTATCCTGCACCATAACACCTGCTGGCACACCTATCCTGCACCATAACACTTGTTGGCACCCCTATCCTGCACCATAACACCTGTTGGCACCCCTATCCTGCACCATAACACCTGCTGGCACACCTATCCTGCACATAACACCTGCTGGTACCCTTATCCTGTACCATAATACCTGCAACCACACCTATCATGCACCACAGCACCTGCTGCCACACCTAACTATCCTGCACCACAGCACCTGCTACCACACCTGACTATCCTGCACCACAGCACCTGCTACCACACCTGACTATCCTGCACCACAGCACCTGCTACCCACCTGACTATCCTGCACCACAGCACCTGCTACCACACCTGACTATCCTGCACCACAGCACCTGCTACCACACCTGACTATCCTGCACCACAGCACCTGCTACCACACCTGATTATCCTGCACCTGACACCACACCTGACTATCCTGCACCACAGCACCTGCTACCACACCTGATTATCCTGCACCTGACACCACACCTGACTATCCTGCACCACAGCACCTGTTACCACACCTGACTATCCTGCACCACAGCACCTGCTACCACACCTGATTATCCTGCACCTGACACCACACCTGACTATCCTGCACCACAGCACCTGCTACCACACCTGACTATCCTGCACCACAGCACCTGCTACCACACCTGACTATCCTGCACCAAAGCACCTGCTACCACACCTGACTATCCTGCACCACAGCACCTGCTACCACACCTGACTATCCTGCACCACAGCACCTGCTACCACACCTGACTATCCTGCACCACAGCACCTGCTACCACACCTGACTATCCTGCACCAAAGCACCTGCTACCACACCTGACTATCCTGCACCACAGCACCTGCTACCACACCTGATTATCCTGCACCTGACACCACACCTGACTATCCTGCACCACAGCACCTGCTACCACACCTGATTAACCTGCACCACAGCACCTGCTACCACACCTGACTATCCTGCACCACAGCACCTGCTGGCACACCTGACTATCTTCCACCACAACTGCTGGCAGACCTGACTATCCTCCATCACAACTGCTGGCACACCTGACTATCCTGCACCACAACTGCTGGCACACCTGACTGTCCCCCACACCGACTCTTATCATTCATTCATTTAATTATCTTGTACTTAGCAACTACCAAAAATTTGTACTTAACCCGTATAAAATTATTTTAAGTAAATTTGGCACAGAGAAAGTGGCAGTGAAAATGTTACAAGCAACCAACAAACACATTAACCTAAACAACCAACAAACACATTAACCTAAACAACCAACAAACACATTAACCTAAACAACCAACAAACACATTAACCTAAACAACCAACAAACACATTAACCTAAACAACAAACTACTAACAAACAACATTAACCTAAACAACCAACAAACACATTAACCTAAACAACCAACAAACACATTAACCTAAACAACCAACAAACACATTAACCTAAACAACCAACAAACACATTAACCTAAACAACTAACAAACACATTAACCTAAACAACCAACAAACACATTAACCTAAACAACCAACAAACACATTAACCTAAACAACCAACAAACACATCTAACCTAAACAACCAACAAACACATCTAACCTAAACAACCAACAAACACATTAACCTAAACAACCAACAAACACATGTAACCTTAACAACCAACAAACACATCTAATTTAAACAACCAACAAACACATTAACCTAAACAACCAACAAACACATCTAACCTAAACAACCAACACATTAACCTAAACAACCAACAAACACATCTAACCTAAACAACCAACAAACACATCTAACCTAAACAACCAACAAACACATCTAACCTAAACCAACAAACACATCTAACCTAAACAACCAACAAACACATCTAACCTAAACAACCAACAAACACATCTAACCTAAACAACCAACAAACACATCTAACCTAAACAACCAACAAACACATCTAACCTAAACCAACAAACACATCTAACCTAAACACCAACAAACACATCTAACCTAAAAACAACCAACAAACCAATCTAACCTAAAAAAAAAACCAGCACAAACATTAACCTCAACCAAACATCTAACAAAACAACCAACAAACACATCTACCTACACCAACAAACTCTAAACAACCAACAAACACATCTAACCTAAACAACCAACAAACACATCTAACCTAAACAACCAACAAACACATCTAACCTACACAACACATCAACCTAAAACCAACAAACACATCTAACCTAAACAACCAACAAACATCTAACTAACCAACAAACATCTAACCTAAACAACCAGACAAACACATCTAACCTACAACACACAACCAACAAACACATCTAACCTAAACAACCACAACATCTAACCAAACACCACAAATCTAACCTAAACAACCAACAAACACATCTAACCTAAACAACCAACAAACACATCTAACCTAAACAACCAACAAACACATCTAACCTAAACAACCAACAAACACATCTAACCTAAACAACCAACAAACATACCTAATCTAAACCAACAAACATATTTAAACATATATCAATTTTATATATATAATCATACGCAACAAAATAAAACTTTTTTTTTCTTTCTTTTTTTTTACTCGTGTCATTTTTACTGGGCTGGTTTACGCGCCGAGTATAAAACAACTTTTATAAACCTTTATGACTAAAATATAGCAAAGCTAAATAAAAATTTGTCAGTGTTTATATGAGTGTTAGGTTAAAGGTGTCAATAACACGAGGTCACCACCACGTGTGCACCACCACGTGTGCACCACCACGTGTGCACCACTAGGCAAGAGTACTGATTAAAATAAAGTCTCAGTGTATATACACTGAGTGTATATACACTGAGACACACCTAAGCGACTCATGGTTAGAATGTAGGCAATGTTCCAATAGATAATTCAAAACTATTTCAGGACAGCAGGGGCTAACCAGAAGTATTTAAATAAAATGACACCCGTGATATTCTCAGAGTTAGCAACTCTGACAATATCACGACAACCTAAGTGGAGCACTGCAGTAACCTAGTGGAGCACTGCAGTAACCTAGTGGAGCACTGCAGTAACCTAGTGGAGCACTGCAGTAACCTAGTGGAGCACTGCAGTAATCTAGTGGAGCACTGCAGTAACCTAGTGGAGCACTGCAGTAACCTAGTGGAGCACTGCAGTAACCTAGTGGAGCACTGCAGTAACCTAGTGGAGCACTGCAGTAACCTAGTGGAGCACTGCAGTAACCTAGTGGAGCACTGCAGTAACCTAGTGGCACTGCAGTACCTAGTGACACTGATAACCTAGTGGAACACTGCAGTAACCTAGTGGAGCACTGCAGTAACCTAGTGGAGCACTGCAGTAACCTAGTGGAGCACTGCAGTAACCTAGTGGAGCACTGCAGTAACCTAGTGGAGCACTGCAGTAACCTAGTGGAGCACTGCAGTAACCTAGTGGAGCACTGCAGTAACCTAGTGGAGCACTGCAGTAACCTAGTGGAGCACTGCAGTAACCTAGTGGAGCACTGCAGTAACCTAGTGGAGCACTGCAGTAATCCTAGTGGAGCACTGCAGTAACCTAGTGGAGCACTGCAGTAACCTAGTGGAGCACTGCAGTAACCTAGTGGAGCACTGCAGTAACCTAGTGGAGCACTGCAGTAACCTAGTGGAGCACTGCAGTAACCTAGTGGAGCACTGCAGTAACCTAGTGGAGCACTGCAGTAACCTAGTGGAGCACTGCAGTAACCTAGTGGAGCACTGCAGTAACCTAGTGGAGCACTAGCAGTAACCTAGTGGAACACTGCAGTAACCTAGTGGAGCACTGCAGTAACCTAGTGGAGCACTGCAGTAACCTAGTGGAGCACTGCAGTAACCTAGTGGACACTGCAGTAACCTAGTGGAGCACTGCAGTAACCTAGTGGAGCACTGCAGTAACCTAGTGGAGCACTGCAGTAACCTAGTGGAGCACTGCAGTAACCTGACAGTGGAACATGGCAGTAACCTAGTGGAGCACTGCAGTAACCTAGTGGAGCACTGCAGTAACCTAGTGGAGCACTGCAGTAACCTAGTGGACACTGCAGTAACCTAGTGGAACACTGCAGTAACCTAGTGGAGCACTGCAGTAACCTAGTGGAGCACTGCAGTAACCTAGTGGAGCACTGCAGTAACCTAGTGGAGCACTGCAGTAACCTAGTGGACACTGCAGTAACCTAGTGGAGCACTGCAGTAACCTAGTGGAGCACTGCAGTAACCTAGTGGAGCACTGCAGTAACCTAGTGGAGCACTGCAGTAACCTAGTGGAGCACTGCAGTAACCTAGTGGAGCACTGCAGTAACCTAGTGGAGCACTGCAGTAACCTAGTGGAGCACTGCAGTAACCTAGTGGAGCACTGCAGTAACCTAGTGGAGCACTGCAGTAACCTAGTGGAGCACTGCAGTAACCTAGTGGAGCACTGCAGTAACCTAGTGGAACACTGCAGTAACCTAGTGGAACACTGCAGTCTGTAGCACGCAACTAGTGGAGCACTGCAGTAACCTAGTGGAGCACTGCAGTAACCTAGTGGAGCACTGCAGTAACCTAGTGGAGCACTGCAGTAACCTAGTGCGGAACTCACTGCAGTAACCTAGTGGAAGCACTGCAGTAACCTAGTGGACACTGCAGTAACCTAGTGGAGCACTGCAGTAACCTAGTGGAGCACTGCAGTAACCTAGTGGAGCACTGCAGTAACCTAGTGGAACACTGCAGTAACCTAGTGGACACTGCAGTAACCTAGTGGAGCACTGCAGTAACCTAGTGGAGCACTGCAG
Source organism: Cherax destructor (assembly GCA_009830355.1). Classification (NCBI taxonomy): domain Eukaryota; kingdom Metazoa; phylum Arthropoda; class Malacostraca; order Decapoda; family Parastacidae; genus Cherax; species Cherax destructor. The sequence goes on from WNWK01001339.1 coordinate 72,285, forward strand.
TAACCTAGTGGAGCACTGCAGTAACCTAGTGGACACTGCAGTAACCTAGTGGAGCACTGCAGTAACCTAGTGGAGCACTGCAGTAACCTAGTGGAGCACTGCAGTAACCTAGTGGAGCACTGCAGTAACCTAGTGGAGCACTGCAGTAACCTAGTGGAGACACTGCAGTAACCTAGTGGAGCACTGCAGTAACCTAGTGGAGCACTGCAGTAACCTAGTGGACACTGCAGTAACCTAGTGGAGCACTGCAGTAACCTAGTGGAGCACTGCAGTAACCTAGTGGAGCACTGCAGTAACCTAGTGGAGCACTGCAGTAACCTAGTGGAGCACTGCAGTAACCTAGTGGAGCACTGCAGTAACCTAGTGGAGCACTGCAGTAACCTAGTGGAACACTGCAGTAACCTAGTGGAGCACTGCAGTAACCTAGTGGAGCACTGCAGTAACCTAGTGGAGCACTGCAGTAACCTAGTGGAGCACTGCAGTAACCTAGTGGAGCACTGCAGTAACCTAGTGGAGCACTGCAGTAACCTAGTGGAGCACTGCAGTAACCTAGTGGAGCACTGCAGTAACCTAGTGGAGCACTGCAGTAACCTAGTGGAGCACTGCAGTAACCTAGTGGAGCACTGCAGTAACCTAGTGGAGCACTGCAGTAACCTAGTGGAGCACTGCAGTAACCTAGTGGAGCACTGCAGTAACCTAGTGGAGCACTGCAGTAACCTAGTGGAACACTGCAGTAACCTAGTGGAACACTGCAGTAACCTAGTGGAGCACTGCAGTAACCTAGTGGAGCACTGCAGTAACCTAGTGGAGCACTGCAGTAACCTAGTGGAGCACTGCAGTAACCTAGTAGAGCACTGCAGTAACCTAGTGGAGCACTGCAGTAACGTAGTGGAGCACTGCAGTAACCTAGTGGAGCACTGCAGTAACCTAGTGGAGCAACCTACGCAGCTCCTCTTCACACCCCGTCATTCATAAATTTGTCTCGTTTCTAAATATATTCATTTGTTCTCTTTCTCTCTCTCTCTCTCTCAATAACAAAAAGGCATAATACCGTGGCTGGAACAATACACAAATAACCCGCACATAGAGAGGAGCTTACCACGACGTTTCGGTGATTTCATAATTCTAATAGCACGTTTCTGGCTCATCTTATGGGTCTGACGTACTTCCACTAGTGGCCCCTGCCACGTGTGATCACTTTTACTGCTGCTGCATCACTCCACTATAAGACTCTGTTCTTATCTTTGCATGAGGTTGCTAAGTAAAGCCCCTTGTGGGCGAAACGTCTCTCAATAATCTAAGATACGCAGGTGCTGCACATGTGTAATACTATGAGGCACCACGACTGTATGAGTGTCAATCATCCCTCCCCAGTCATAGAGATGGAACCATGAGTGTTAATCATCCCTCCCCAGTCATAGAGATGGAACCATGAGTGTTAATCATCCTCCCCAGTCATAGAGATGGAACCATGAGTGTCAATCATCCCTCCCCAGTCATAGAGATGGAACAATGAGTGTCAATCATCCCTCCCCAGTCATAGAGATGGAACAATGAGTGTCAATCATCCCTCCCCAGTCATAGAGATGGAACAATGAGTGTCAATCATCCCTCCCCAGTCATAGAGATGGAACAATGAGTGTCAATCATCCCTCCCCAGTCATAGAGATGGAACCATGAGTGTCAATCATCCCTCCCAGTCATAGAGATGGAACCATGAGTGTCAATCATTCTCCCCAGTCATAGAGATGGAACAATGAGTGTCAATCATCCTCCCAGTCATAGAGATGGAACCATAGTGTCAATCATCCCTCCCAGTCACAGAGATGGAACCATGAGTGTCAATCATCCCTCCCCAGTCATAGAGATGGAACCATGAGTGCAATCATTCCCCCCCAGTCATAGAGATGGAACCATGAGTGTCAATACCTCCCCAGTCATAGAGATGGAACCATGAGTGTCAATCATTCCCAGTCATAGAGATGGAACAATGAGTGTCAATCATTGCTCCCCAGTCTAGAGATGGAACCATGAGTGTCAATCATCCTTCCCAGCATGACCGTGTCATATCATGATGTCACCATGCATACCTGTCATAGCATACTTGCCGCAGCATACCGTGTCTAGCATCCTTGTCACCAGTACGTGTCTAGGCTGGTGTCACGATGCCTCCCTCATACTCTTCACCAGCATACCGTGTCTAGCATACTTGTCACCAGCATACCGTGTCTAGCATACTTGTCACCAGCATACCGTGTCTAGCATACTTGTCACCAGCATACCGTGTCTAGCATACTTGTCAGCAGCATACCGTGTCTAGCATACTTGTCACCAGCATACCGTGTCATATCAGTATCAGTGGGATATGATATTATGTTTAGAAAAATAAGACAAGTATTATATATTCATGGAGGAAGCGCTAAATAATAAGGGTCGTTCAACGCCTGGGGAATGTCAAGTAATCAGGTTTGTTCCGAGGATGGCGGCTCTAATTCCTTGAATCAAGAACCTCTTCGCCACAATCAAGGCGACGCCCTTGAAATGGCTGCCAGTCAGTAAATGTTACAGGAAAAATAGTCACAATATCGTCGCTGTAACAATATACAAATAATTCACGATTAGCAAACTTATGGCGACGTTTCGGTCCGTCCTGGAACATTGTCAAGTTACACTTTGATAATGGTTCACGACAGACCGAAACGTCGTCATAAGTAAGTCTATTTAGGTACAGGTGCACACAGTTACACAAATTATCATATATAGTAACACAAGCAGAACAACCACCGGGGGGGGGAGTTGAATGATAGCTCTAGGTTTTTCGTATTGCAATCAACACATTAGGAGCTTGCAGTGTTGCACAAATAAAAAGGTAGTCCATGTATATGCGCTCAAGGGAACGACTACCGAAAGTCGTTCCCTTGAGCGCATATACATGGACTTCCTACTTATTTCTGCAACATTGCTAGCTCCTGATGTGTTGATTGCAACACGAAAAGCCTAGAGCTACCTTTCAACTCCCCCGTGGTTGTTCTGCATCTTTTATCGCTTGTTCGCGATTTTTTCCATAATAACGTGTGTAGATTACCTAACCCAAAAAAGTGGCTTATTTCCAAGAGTGGCTTATTTCCAAGAGTGGCTTATTTGTGTATACGCTTCAAGAAGCTAAATAAGTATACAATGAAGGTGTACCAGCCCCACCAATCTATTTCTTTTGTGTGGTTACACTCAATATCTTTTAAATTCTCAGTAAATACTGTGTGAAGCATGCACACACATAAGCTACTTTACTGTGGGTCCCGAGAGCTGGCGTCAGGAACTCCATTAAAAAGTGAGTTTGAGCTACAGTCTGGGACTCCTCACACCCAGGAATGTGTACACACTTGTTGGTGATCATGTGGTAATGTGTGTGTGCCTGGCAACCACCAAGCCAGTACTTCCAGCCCAAATTATTCCATTCTTTCACTGTTATATCCGCAATACTGTCAAGTCTCAGTTTGTACAGGATATGTGTGTGCGCGCGCGCGCGCTGAAAAATCATAATAAAGGAATCTATCAATTCAAATAAAATGCCTGGATTCTGGCCCGAGATCTGGCGTTCCTAAGATTACTAATCTAGCGCCTTATCAATAGAGATCTAGAGAATGATAAATAATATCCTAACTAGGTGCACACACGAACACTCAAACAAGTAGGTGTGAGTACATGAACACACACAAGCAACTAGGTGTGTACACATGAACACAAACAACTAGACATGTACAGTGAACAATCACACAGATTTATTGCCATGAAATAGTGGAGCACAAAATTGTCAGGACCACTTATAAGAGGAATCAGTTCACATGGAGACAGACAGGAAGAGGTTTTTCAGTGCACTTCAACTTGGGTGTACGGTGTGAGGTCCTCTTCAGATGCGGAGGTCCTCACACCCAAGTGCAAATACGTATATATAAGAGAAAATTGTTCTGAACATCTTATTTGACCATGTCACCCTGTGTGAATAATTTAATTCACAATTTAAAACTATATGATAAATTAACAAATACTGTTATTAAATATTTTTAATCCATAATATAATTAGCTCAGCAAAATTGTATAAAACACCAGAGGGTATCATGAAGAGAAGCGGGCGGGCGGGCGGGCGGGCGGGCGGGCGGGCGGGCTTGAGAGAGTTGACGAGTTGTAAGAAAGTGGTGGAGGTATCCTTGTGTAGTGACATGATGGAGGTGATGAGGGCAAGGTATCACACCTGCCACACAAGCTATCATCTGCACTTCTTATATCCACCGTCACGTTATAAGTCTTATATCAAACCACGCTATAATGACTTAGCCTAGTTTCATCTTAGTCTTGTATACCAAGCCACACTACTACAGACTGAACCTTGTTATATAAAGTCTCACGCTACAGAGACATCTACTCAACTATTCCAAGTTATGAGTATGGAAGTGAGTCTATATTGTCCAAAGAGATAGTACTTGGTTTTAACATTTGCACAGCACAGCGCCTTGGGTGTCAAAGTGAACCGTGTAAATGCTCTTGTAAGCATCTTGCACTTTGATGTCCCTTCACACTTTTATATTGACATTTCTAAGCAATATAATTTTTGCATCTTCATTCGCACTAGTAACCCCACAGCTCTTACATGTCACTTCTGTGTAAGACGTCTACTGTGTATTGCCTTATATTTCATACATATTCCGAGTGCCATCTTCAGTGATGGCAATATTTACTGTTTAGACTATTTGAACTTTATTGTTTCTGTTGAAATATGTCCATTTAAGATTTGAAAATTTTATATTTAATTTATTTATAAGCTATACTTAAGAACATAAGAACAAATGAACACTGCAGCAGGCCTACTGACACATGATAGGCAAGTCCAATTCACATTTACCCATAAACACTCATGTACCCGAAATTTTTGACTCAATGATGCTACGTGGAAGTTTGTTCCACTCATCTACAACTCTACTGCCAAGCCAGTACTTCCCAATAACATTTCTAAATCTAACTTTGTCCAACTTAAATCCATTGATGAGAGTCCTGCCTTGGTTAAATATTTTCAACGCGTTATTTATATCCCCCTTGTTTATTCCTGTTTCTATGTGTACACTTAAATCATATCTCCCTTAATTCTACGTCTTTCCAAAGTTTGAGTTCAATGCCTTCAGCCTGTTTTTGTAGGAAATGTTTATAATACATGGAATCAACTTAGTTATATATTTGAATTTACAGGCAAAGAGTGTTACCTCAGCTCGTCACAGTGACCTGCACTATCAAAGGTACGTCACCACCACTCCAGAATGCCACCCACAAAAGTTGACCAATATCCATGTATCTATTTACTGCCAAGTGGACAGAGACTGTAATGCAGGGAGACTTGCCTATAGTCTCAACCTTAATAATCTTTATTATTATTTTTACAAGTACATATACAAAGTATACAGGCCTAGCTAACCAAGATTGAACCCGCGTTCTCTCGCTGTAAGCCAGAGTTACTTCAATTCACATTATTTTATTTTACATCATTATTGTGTGAGGTGAGTGGGGCGAGCAATGCATGAAATGGTTAACTTCTTAAAACTTACTGCATGAAGCCACACCCTCAGGCGCATGACCAAGTACCCTTATAAATCTGCAGTAAATAACACTTGGGTGTTAGTCCTTACACCTGCTGCCACTTCACCTAACAGTAAACAGATACCAAGGCGTTGGTCGACTGTTATGGATGGCATCCTGGGTTGGTAATATATCTCAGATAAGGGCGATCTTTGACATCAGCGGAGGCAAGATAACACCTCGTAGCCTGAAGATTAAATAAAAAATAAAATTTGCTGGGACGTAAGGCATGTGGGCGGTGTCGTGTTCTTGCTCTTTCTGCTAAATAGCACTTGTCTTTCTGGGGTATTTGAATGCTGCTCTTCCAAACACACCTAACGTATTTCTGTTATATTCCTCATAACAACAACTGATAACATTCGTCCGGAATAACTCAGACCACCGTACTGCCTAAGGCATGTCAGGATCATAGTAAACATTTGACGACGTTTCGGTCCATCCTGGAACATTATCAAGATCACACACTTACGTTCACCTATTTGTATTTACCTGTATAATTTAATAATAAAAAATGATTTTTTTTAAACAGATAACACTTGTAGAATTGTCTCTCCAGCAACAAAGTTATATATTCGACACATGTAACATGAATGCCATATTAGTATGTGTTAGGCCTTCAGTACACCATGAACTGTAACCTGTGTCCCATGGGTCCTAAAGTACACCATGATGCGTAATACGTATCACACAAAAGTACATTACAAATCTTTAAGAAAAAAAAACCTAACTTGTGTAAGAAAAATTCAAAGACTTTAAATATTTTGATGCACTATTAGCCTCTGGTATTTTCAACTGAGAAATTGTTTTATCAGCAACAAAAATACAATGAAAAATTACGTATCTTAATTAAGAGTTTTAACGTTTAATTTTAGACATGTTTAATTGTGCCAATTGGCAAAGATTCACACTTGACCAATCACATGCAGGAGTTAATACTAGGCTGCTGTAACAGAAAAACTATTAACTTAATTGTCAGAGTACACTTAACTAGTACAGTATATCCTAGTGCTACAGGTGCAAAACTCACTAGGTATATTAAAATGTGTGTGTGTGTGTGTGTGTAATACACCCGCCGTCTCCCACCTAGGTAGGGTGACCCAAAAGAAGAAACACTTTCACCATCATTCACTCTATCACTGTCTTGCCAGGGGCAAGCTGCATAATTTAGGCTTGAATACATGATTAAATTACCAGCCTACATTAATGTTATTAAATACCTTTAAGCTTAAATTATCCCAAAACCTTTAGTACATTAAAGACACGTAGACGCAGAAATTTATTAAAATCACGTTTCGCTCACTTAATCTTTATTAAAACATTTCGTTCAGTGGAAACTAAATGTCATTTAATAATGGCTTCGTCTGTCTACGTGTTTGCCTTACTGCGTGTCAGCTACTGCCTAGGTTAGGTAAGATTTGTCAGGAAACAGGACAAGTGTTTCCTGACGCGGGTCTTAGATGATGACCCGCCGTTGGATTATTATAATCAAATAGAAGCGCTAAACCACAGGGGTTATACAGCACCCGCCGTTGGAGCTTTGGTGATTTATATAACTAAGAGTAGCATAGGTTTACAATAAGGTAATGTATATAACTAAAATGGCTAGTATTATATGTACAATAACGTAATATATATAACTACGCAGGTTAGTATTTTAATGTGAAATTCCTTGAGCTCTTTAGTTCCTTGAAATATTTAACTTCAACGAGTATTTGAGAATTATTGTCATTAGTAAGTCCTTCATAAGAAGTTCAATACAGAGATGTGATGGCTGTATCGACAAGATCTCATGAATATTATCTTATTACGGTGGCCCGTGGCCTGGTGGCAAAAGCTCTCGCTTCACACGGTGAGGTTCCGGGTTCGATTCCCGGCAAAGGGTGGAAACATTGGGCGTGTTTCCTTACACCGGTTGTTCATGTTCACCCATTACTAATAATGGGTACCTGGGTGTTAAGTCGACTGATGTGGGTCGCCTCCCGAAATGATCTGCATAACAAGCGGCTTTCTGTATAATCTCAGCCTAGTGAGTCTCAGCGATCATCTCTCATAGCCCAGGCTGTGACCTCCTACACCAAATTTTTTTTTTTTTTTTTTGCTGGATGACCCAAACGGGTTTTGCGCTTCACAGAACTGAGCGAGTACAATTATATATATATATATATATATATATATATATATATATATATATATATATATATATATATATGTCGTGCCGATTAGGTAAAACTGGTCAATTAGCAAGAACTCATCAAAAATTAAGTCCTTTCTAAAATTTTCTCTTATACGTTTAAAGATATATTTCTTTCATTTATGTTAATGTAAGAATTTATAATTTTGTACCAAGAGAAACTTTGAAAACCTACCTAACCTTATTACAACAAGCGCAATTTAATTTAGCCTAACCCAACTAAATATATTTTAGATACGTTAACATTAATTTAATAAACAAACACAATGAAATATATTTTTTTCGTTATGTTCAGAATGATTTTGGCGAAATTATTGCATACACAAATTTTCGCTTGTCTTATATGGCAAGAAGAGCGTTGCTATTTAAGCCAAAATCGCAAGTTTTACCTAATCGGCACGACATATATATATATATATATATATATATATATATATATATAATGTTATGTGCAGCTTTAAAGTCATATACGTATATATATATATATATATATATATATATATATATATATATATATATATATATATATATACGTATATGACATTAAAGCTGCACATAACCATCTTAGCGTACATGTTAGTATGTTGTGTATCTTGGGAGAGGTATAGAGGGTGTGTTGTGTGTACTTACGCAAGGGGTGGAAGACCAAGCACTCTGCCCTGGTGTGCACCGCTGCCCACACTTGCACCACCATCCTCCCACGGCGCCGTCACCTCGATCTTCACCTGAGGAGACGTGTACTGGGGGTCGCCCACTGAGCCCCTCGAGGCGGGCGTAGAGGGGCGAGAGATAGTAGGGGCCGTGGGCGAGGTGTGTGGGGAAGTGTGTGGGGAGGTGAGGGGTGAGGTGAACGGTGATAGGTAAGTCTCACACCCCAGGCTCATAGGCTCCTGATGCGTCTCTGACGACCCCGCCAGGTGCTCATACGAGCCCCCGGGGCTGTGATGCTGAACCTTTTGTTGTTGCTGCTGCTGTTTTAGTTGTTGAATTTGCTGTTGTTGCATGTGTTGTTGGTGAATCTGTTGTTGCATCTGTTGTTGCTGATACTGTATCTCTTGTTCATGTGGGTTATGGTGCTGAGGGTGATGCTGCGGACTGTGATGATGTTGTTGCTGCTGCTGCTGAAGCTGCTGATGTTCTACTTGGTGTTGCAGATGTTGTTCTGCTTGTTGATGTTGCAGCTTTTGTTGCTCAGCTTGTTGATGTAGCCTTTGTTGTTGTTGTTGCATGTCGTGTTGTTGCTTCATGTCATGTTGTTGCATGTCGTGTTGTTGCTTCATGTCATGTTGTTGCATGTCGTGTTGTTGTTGCATGTCGTATTGTTGCTGCATGTCGTGTTGTTGTTGCATGTCGTGTTGTTGTTGCATGTCGTGTTGTTGTTGCATGTCGTGTTGTTGCTGCATGTCGTGCTGGTGTTGTACGTTCTGCTGGTGCTGTGAGTTGTGTCGGTGTTGATGCTCCATGCTGTGCTGATGCGGGTGTTGGTGTTGATGCTGGGTGTTAAAATGGTGTTGGTGTTGGGTGTGGTGCTGGTATGGTGGAGGCTGTTTCATAGTAGGAGAGCTGGGGCGGCTAGTGCCGCTCATGCTCTCCATGCGGGAGATGACCTCCTCGAACTCGTCCAACTGGCGGCGTGTGTGGTGGTCGACGGGTGGGAATGGGGGCGGCATGAGGGTGGTGGGATGCCGCCCGTCATGACCGCCCTCCTGCACCTGGGTGAAGGTGTGGGTGTCTCCTGCCCAGGAGCGGGATGGGGTGGGTACTGGGGGTGCCTGGGGCTGAGTAACGGGGTTCGGGAAGGAGCGGGGGAGGAGAGGCTCCAGCACTACCTCCAGCTGACAGAAGAGATCAGCGTGGCACTGCGCCGGACCAGCAGGACGCACCACCCTAGGGCACTCCATCACAGCTCCTCCACCCTCCACCTCTTCCACACACCCATCATCCCTCCTCTCCTCACTCCCTCCACTACACACCTTTCTTTTCTAGATCCGATGCACTTCTCCTTCTTAATGCTGCAGCTCCCTGTTCACTCGTTTATCTTATTCACTACTTTCTTCACTCGTATTTTTTCCCCAGAGGGACACTTAACACTGTTCACTGGTAGAGGCAGGAAATAGTGAGTGAGAAGCGGTGCCACACCTTGGGTTCTAGGTTCACGACACTGCCTTAACCCAAGCACAGGTACCAGTGCCACACGTTGCAACACTGACGCCCAGGGAGAGACTAGTGCTGGGCATGACCTTGGGGGCTCTGGCACCCCTAAACTCTGGCACCACCACAGTCCCCCCAGCCCATGGCACCGCCACACCCCCAACCTTCCCCTCTTCTGCTTTCAGGCCTTGCCAAACTGGGGTATATTTTTACTATTGCGTCACTGCTGTTACTGCTGCTGCTTGACGCTAGTAGTACACGAACAAGCAGACAACACCAGCAGCAACAGGTGAGTAGTACACAAACAAGCAGACAACACCAGCAGCAACAGGTGAGTAGTACTCCTGCTCACCTCCATGAATGATCTTAGGGATACACAACAGGTGAGTACTCCTGCTCACCTCCATGAATGATCTTAGGGATACACAACAGGTGAGTATTACTCCTGCTCACCTCCATGAATGATCTTAGGGATACACAACAGGTGAGTACTCCTGCTCACCTCCATGAATGATCTTAGGAATACACAACAGGTGAGTACTCCTGCTCACCTCCATGAATGATCTTAGGGATACACAACAGGTGAGTACTCCTGCTCACCTCCATGAATGATCTTAGGGATACACAACAGGTGAGTAGTACTCCTGCTCACGTGTTTGAATCTCTAACACACATTATTCCAGCCACCAACTTTACTCTCTCATGTTCTCGCTGTCCTTCACTGCACTACCCCATATTAACACGCTAGACGAAGGCAGCAACGACACGAGGCTGCGAGTGTTTGATGCTTCTACAAGACTAATTCATCTCCGTGGTGCAGCCACCACCGCTGACACTTCTCTATCTCACACTTCATCTCAAGTTTATTTTTGAAACAGAATGTGTAGTGTAATGTGTTAGTTGACTACCTCCTCCTACCCTAATCACTGCTGCTGCTACAACAACGACTATACCATTATGATTATAATTTTATAATACCACAACCACCGCCCGCAGTATCATTACCCCACCACCACCCAACGCTCTCCTGCCACAAGTGCCAACGTCTCCATATCTGAGAATCAAATTATATATATATATATATCTGTAGTGGAGGGAAGGCGGGGTAGGGGTCGGCCTAGGAAAGGTTGGAGGGAGGGGGTAAAGGAAGTTTTGTGTGCGAGGGGCTTGGACTTCCAGCAAGCATGTGTGAGCGTATTTGATAGGAGTGAATGGAGGCATATGGTTTTTAATACTTGACGTGCTGTTGGAGTGTGAGCAAAGTAACATTTATGAAGGGATTCAGGGAAACCGGCAGGCCGGACTTGAGTTCTGGAGATGGGAAGTACAGTGCCGGCACTCTGAAGGAGGGGTGTTAATGTTGCAGTTTTATAACTGTAGTGTAAAGCAGCCTTCTGGCAAGACAGTGATGGAGTGAATGATGATGAAAGTTTTTCTTTTTCGGGCCACCCTGCCTTGGTGGGAATCGGCCGATGTGTTAATAAAAAAAATAAAAAAAAAAATAAAAAAAAATATATATATATATATACCTCGGTATACGTCCGTTTTGGAATAAGTCCAACTTGGTATACGTCCTGTTTGGACGCGAAAATTTTTGCTTGGTATACGACCTTTGTTTGGAATACGACTCGCGTGCTACAACTTGTATGGGTCAAAATGAGTCACGACACCGCGCGCTACCCTGTGGAGGGGCACAGGCAAGAGCTGACCACTGAGGAGCTGCAGGAACCTGAGGAGGAGCACAAGACTAAGATGGATGCACTCTCTTCAGGCTCAGAAGAGATGGAGGAAGCCCCTACTTCATTAATCAAGGAAATCTTTGCCAAATGGATGGACGTCAAAAACTGCAGAGAAGTACCACCCCAACAAAGCCCAAACAATGCTATTGCATTGTCTGGAATGACCAGACAATGTCATATTTCCGAAACATCCTGAGGAGAAAACAGAAGCAAAGTTCTTCGGACAGATTTTTAGTAAAAGTCAAACCTGGTGAGCTTCAACCAGGTGCAAATAGGGAAAAGAGGAGGGACGCCTTCCAAACAATAACATTTCCTCCTCCCTCCTCAGCACTATCCTAGTGGGCACTCTACTCTTCTCAGCAAAGTAAAGTGAAGTTAAATTTGCATTTATTTCATCTAATTCTTTTGTATTTTTGTATGTATTTTAGTATTAAGCAGTGTTTAAATTACATATTTTAGTATTAAGCAATGTTTAAATTATTTTATACAACCCCATCAATGTATAATATGCCAATAACAATAGGATTTTTTTTTCATGGGAACGGATTAATCGTTTTCCCTATACTATTTCTTATGGGAAAATTCGTTTGGTATAAGTCCAAGGTCCTGGAACGGATTAAGGACGTATACCGAAGTACCACTGTGTATGTATGTATATATATATATATATATATATATATATATATATATATATATATATATATATATATACATATGCCGAATAGGTAAAATTGGTCATTTAGCAAGAACTCATTTAAAATTAAGTCCTTTCTAAAATTCACCCTTGTACGTTTAAAGATATATTTTTTTCATTTATGTTAATGTAAAAATTAATTATTTTGTACAAAAAGAGCCTTAGGAAACTTACCTAACCTTATTATAACAAGCGCAATTTAATTTAGCTTAACCCGACTAAATATATTTTAGATAAGTTCACAATAATTTAATAATAAACAAACACAATGAAATATATTTTTTTCGTTAGGTTCAGAATGATTTTTGCGAAATTATTGCATACACAAATTTTAGCTTGCATTATTCGGCAAGAGCGTTGCTATTTAGGCCAAAATCGCAAGTTTTACCTATTAAATAAAAAAGTAGTTAGACTGTTGGGTTTAGTCCTGACTCTTTCTCTTCTACTTCAGCTCTTCCTCTCACCGGCTATTCTTCTTCTGTCCCCACTTCCCCCTCGCCCCTAGTGGGTCCTTACCTGAGAGTCTGAACTAACTAACTTACCTATTCGGCACTTCCAGCAAGCATGTGTGAGCGTGTTAGATAGGAGTGAATAGACGAATGGTTTTTGGGACCTGACGAGCTGTTGGAGTGTGAGCAGGGTAACATTTTGTGAAGGGATTCAGGGAAACCACTTAATTGATTTAGTTGGACTTGAGTTTTGGAAATGGGAAGTACAATGCCTGCACTTTAAAGGAGGGGTCTGGGATAGTGACAGCTGGGAGGGACTATTCTCAGTTGTCGTATCTGAGCTCCTCTGCAAAGACAGTGATTATGTACGTGTTGTGAAAGTGTTGAATGATGATGAAAGTATTTTCTTTTTGGGGGATTTTCTTTCTTTTTGGGTCACCCTGCCTCGGTGGGAGACGGCCGACTTGTTGGAAGAATATATATATATATATATATATATATATATATATATATATATATATATATATATATATATATATATATATATATATATATACTATAATCAACCCTCTGTGGCTGGGGATCGAACATACACCATACGTGTCTGGTCTTTACCAAGCAGCTAAGAACAGTGACCATTCACCCACAAGCTCCTTAATAAGTAGAGCAATAGTTTCACACATTACGTGAGGCGCTAAACCCATGTAGGTCATACAAAGTTCGTGGGTACACATTGTATACACTAACACAATGTAACACAAACATTATGGAAACTTCATTAGCAGATGGAATTTTGCTTGAATACCAAGCTTGGTGTTTGAACTTGTTGTCCAAGCTTAGTGTCCAAGCTTAGTGTCCAAGCTTAGTGTCCAAGCTTAGTGTCCAAGCTTAGTGTCCAAGCTTAGTGTCCAAGCTTAGTGTCCAAGCTTAGTGTCCAAGCTTAGTGTCCAAGCTTAGTGTCCAAGCTTGATATCAAAGAGAAACGTCATCAGATAATAAAGGTTTCCTTAATGCTTGAGTGTAGTTCTGCTTAAATTACTTTATGTTAAAGTTAAGAAGATTTACTTGTCATATTACGTGTTCATGAGACAATCAAAACACCACCAAACTTGCCGGATCGCAAAATAATAATTAGACGTATTTTTGGTCTCTGTACGATCTTGTAACTCATCTAATGACTATATAATTTGTTATTGCAACACAAATTATTGATTTAATTTGTTTAATTTCAAAAATGTCATGTTCAAACTATGTTCAAATTTCATAGCTTAAATACTCAACTATACTTATATTGTAAACTATTTACTATAATTCTTACCATTTAGTTTTAAGTTAATTTTAAGTCTGCCCACAATGCTCTGCATATTAGGGGCTTTTGACATGTACACCTCATGTAATCTCATAACCCATTGTAATTCTTTGTATCATGTCCAAATAAACTATTATTATTATTATTATTATAAGAAGGGTATCCATGTACTGCATAACAACAGTCCCATGTACCGGAGCGCGAAAGGCATAGTGCAGAGTGTGGCATGAAGATAATAATAATAATGCAGTTGAATATTGGGAGGATGGCAGGATTATTTTGAGGAGCTGTTAAATACTGAAGAAAGGGACGTAGTGATTTCATGCATTGGCCAGGGATGTATAAATCCTTCAGGAGTGAGGAGAGCCAGATGTGAGAGTGGTAGAGGTTCGTGAGGCAGTGGGTAAAATAAAGTGGATTAAAGTAACTAGGACTGATGGGATCAAGACAGAAATTTTAAAAGCAGGTAGAGATATAATTTTGGTGTTAATAGATATTACTAAGGTGGGACGTGGCTTGGTTTGGCACCGCATGGGTGGAAACGTTGGGCATGTTTCCTTATACCTGTTGTCCCTGTTCATCTAGCAGTAAGTAGGTGCCTGGGTATTAGTAGACTGGTGTGGGTCGCATCTTGGGAGACAAGACTGAAGAAACTAAAATGGAAATAATAAATAAGTCCTCGATGACGCACTGACTTTCTTGGCTTACCCGGAACAAATCTCATCTTCATCCCAATGGAAATAAGTCGCTGACTTTTTTTTTTAGGTTATCTTAGGTATTTTACACGTTACTATACAAGGCAACTGTAATCACCCAAAACTGGTGTAACCGTACCTAAATAAACTTGCTTCTTACACGTATTGCCCTTGTTTACCTAACAGTAAGTAGGTACCATAAGGACCCCAATGGAAATAAGTCACTGACTTTTTTGGGTTATCTTAGGTTCTC
Organism: Cherax destructor; assembly: GCA_009830355.1. Lineage (NCBI taxonomy): Eukaryota > Metazoa > Arthropoda > Malacostraca > Decapoda > Parastacidae > Cherax > Cherax destructor. The sequence continues at coordinate 87,388 of WNWK01001339.1, forward strand.
TACATATATGCTGTTATGTACGATAATCTATGTAACTGTATTTGTGTATACCTGAATAAACTTATTTACTACTTACTTACCTGGGTAGTTTATAGTTGATTGGTGCGGGTTGCATCCTGGGGAAGAATTAAAGGACCCCGGCGTAAATAAGACAGAAAAATCATCGATGCCAGCTTGACTTTTCTGAATTATCTTGGGTTTTTAACACCGGGTTAATAATCCAAATATCTTCTACGAATCGATTCACTTTAAAGTTTTATGTCTACCACTGCTTCAATTTAAGTTTTCTATGAAGCCCAAAGAAAACATGTTTCACTTCTGAGGGGTGACTGAGGAAAGAGCGAGGCATTCTTTAATGATGATTATTAGCCATTAAGTATATTCAGGTACAGGTTCACAAATACTATTATATAATTTGTCACACATAGGAGCATGTGTGGGTTACCTAGGATAACCCAATAAAGTCAGACTGATTTCCATTGGGATCCTTGTAATATCTTATTACATATTTAAATCTTAACAGTTACAAAATGTTAGGTAACTCAACTATGTGAAACAAACACTAGGACCAGGTTGTTATAACTACGACCATAATATTTAAAGGGGCGGACCGGTAAGCCAGCGGAAGGCCTCGGTCAGATGACCAAAAACTCAAACGGCGGGTCATCATCTAAGACCCGCGTCAGGAAACACTTGTCCTGTTTCCTGACAAACCTTACCTAACCTATGTGAAAACACGTTAATATTATCTTCAAGAGCTCTAAACCCGCAAGGATCATAGAGGGCCAGGGAATGGAAGGTAATCACATTTGATTCAAAGAAAGGCAAGGTAGTTCCAATTCTTTGGATCAAGAGCCCTTTACTGGCATCCAGGTACCTACCTCCCTTGAAGGAGCAATATAAGGACTTTTCTCTCTTTAATCATTAACGTATATTAATTACATATTGTTTTACAGACATTACTACACAATGTCTGCAATAACCACATACTTGATAGTTATAAACTGGAGACCTGGAGTTTACCTGGAGAGGGTTTCGGGGGTCAACGCCCCCGCGGCTCGGTCTTAGACCAGGCTTCGTGGTGGATCAGGGTCTGATCAACCAGGCTGTTACTGCTGGCAGCACGCAAACTGACGTACGAACCACAGCCCGGTTGGTCAGGTACTGACTTTAGGTGCCTGTCCAGCGCCTTCTTGAAGACAGCCAGGGGTCTATGGTAATCCCCCTTATGTGCTGGGAGGCAGTTGAACAGTCTTGGGCGCAGATTTATTACAAGTTATAATAAATCTATTAACTAAGTGTGAATTATTTTCATTGGGCTCCTCATTATTTGAATCTTATTTAAGTGCACGTGTTTATTTTTATATTAAAATACCTACAATACATATTGTAAAATTTATAATTTGAAGACAAAATAACTATTACCGCATATGTTGTTAGTTTATTCATTAGGAAGAAAAAACATCACTGGACACAAGTCAAGCAGGTGGTGGCTCTGTGAGGAGCCATGGCACCACAACCACTGGCTCTTCCTTGCCAGACTCACTGGTCATAGCATGACCACTGAGCATATATGTTATACAGTATCAGATAAAAGTGTCAATTTTTTCAAGCACTGATTTACATTATTAATGGATTTGACGTGGTCAGCAAAACCATCCAGTATTTTACTTCAGAAAAGAGGAAAGTATTTGATGCCTGATTTGTTTTGTGTTATCCTAGGTAATTTACACATATGTATGATAATTTATTAACTGTATTTATGTGTACCTGTACCTGAAAAAACTTACACCTACACTGGGTAAACCCAAAACACATCTAGTTTACATATAAACATTGAAGCTTAAGAAACTTTCACTACCATTAAGGAAACCTCTCAGCAGATATGTATATATTTCCTCTCACACTGAAGCCTGGGGAAATAAGTGACAATTAGCTTCAGTCCGAGAAAATGGTAGATACATCAACTTCCTTGAATCAAAGATCCCTTCACCAGTATCGACACACCTCAACTGAGGGGAAAAGGGGAAGTAGTAATTTAAATTCTTATATTCTCACCACATGGGTACCCGAGTGCCACTGCCCGTTATTTCTTCTACTTTTGTGTGTCAGTATATTGTTACTGAGTACTAGGTAATACAGAGGTGTGTTCCATGCTTGGTAATACTGAGAAGTGTTCAATATTGGTAATACTGGATTGTGGTACGTGGTAAAACTGATGTTTTATACTTGGTAACACTGGTGTGTTCCACACTTGGTAACACGAATGTATTCCATACTTCGTAACACTGATATATGTTCCATACTTGGTAACACTGATATGTTTTTCAGACTTGTGTTGGTATTAATCTGATTCTGATTTCTGCGATTGAATTTCAAGGTTATAAACACCGAGAGGTGTATGTCTATCAATTATAAGAGTTTAATCAATATTTTGGGTGTTAAGGTTTTCTTAATTGGTTAACACGTTACATGCAGCCTTGATTATCGTGTAGTGGATAGGCTTTGAACCTAGTTAACCAATATAACCTTGAATTCCGGTGAAGTTACAAACCTTTACTTTCTCTTATTTATCAAAGGTATTTTTTTACTTTCATATATACGCTGACGGACGCTAAGAGTTCACTTCTGAGAAATAATTTTCCTAATCAAAATAGTTTACATGTTTCATACATTTAAAAGAGATGTGACCAGCTATAGAAATGTTGGTCTCCCAGATGATAAGCTAATCAGCTCTACTCTACAGGTAAACTGATTTAAAAGTATAACAATGGAAAACAGTATCTTAGATACTTTGATACCCCTACACTGGAGCGCCATGCTGTCTCGTCCTCCCCTTCATTACATGTTTTGTGTGAACAAACCACCGTCCTGAGTGCAAGATGACAAACAACATTCACAGACATTTGAAACGCAGGTAGACCTGTGTATTTCGGTCAGAGACCTTCAGACTCTGAGATATACATAGCTCTCTTACCTGAGTTTCATATTTCTGTCCAAGTTGTTTCTGATTTTGCATCGAGAAGTGTTTATACTTTAATCCAAGGATCGTCGTGTGTCTTTTGGTCTTTGCTACTGATTAGGCATTATTGTCGTTGCTGTGGTATAGTCTAAAACAAAAGATATGCACAAGCTGGACGTATAAACACCGAAATGTATATATTTCACTATACATGCTTCCCGGTTTACCTCAATACTTATTTTAAGAAATTAATCATTCTTCATAGTGTACAGATCAGTCACGGCCTCAGTGACCCCCCCCCCACGTCAAGTAAATAGGCTTTAAACCTAAGTAACATGTTACCTTAAAATTAGTAACTGAGGGTTGGGTGAATGCTGGTGTGAGTACTGACACAAGTGTTGGTGTACATTACCATGTGGTCGGCTTGTGTGGCCAGACGTCTGCTGCCGCTCACCGCTTCCTGGAGACAACCTGTTTTATCCTACCATCTTTATTAACACTGTGTATGTATGTGTATATTTACTTACACCACTAGTGGTTGCAGGGGTCGAGTCACAGCTCCTGGCCCCGCCTCTTCACTGGTGCTACTAGGTCACTCTTCCTGCTCCATGAGCTTTATCATACCTCTTCTTAAAGCTATATATGGATCCTGCCTCCACTACATCACTTCCCAAACTATTCCACTTCCTGACAACTCTGTGACTGAAGAAATACTTCCTAACATCACTGTGATTCATCTGAGTCTTCAGCTTCCAACTGTGACCCCTTGTTACTGTGTCCCATCTCTGGAACATCCTGTCTCTGTCCACCTTGTCAATTCCTCTCAGTATTTTATACATCGTTATCATATCCCCCCTATATCTCCTGTCCTCTAGTGTCGTCAGGTCGATTTCCCTTAACCTCTCCTCGTAGGACATGCCCCTTAGCTCCGGGACTAGTCTTGTTGCAAACCTTTGCACTTTCTCTAATTTTCTTACATGCTTGGCTAGGTGTGGGTTCCAAACTGGTGCTGCTTACTCTAATACAGGCCTGACATACACAGTGTACAGGGTCCTAAACGATTCCTTGTTGAGATGTCGGAATACTGTTCTTAGATTTGCTAGGCGCCCATATGCTGCAGCAGTTATTTGGATGATGTGCGCCTTAGATGTGCCCGGTGTTATACTCACCCCAAGATTCTTTTCATTGAGTGAGGTTTGTAGTCTCTGGCCCCTAGACTGTACTCCGTCTGTGGTCTTCTTTGCCCTTCCCCAATCTTCATGACTTTGCACTTGGTGAGGTTGAACTCCAGGAGCCAGTTTCTGGACCAGGCCTGCAGCCTGTGCAGATCTCTTTGTAGTTCTGCCTGGTCCTTGCCCGATTGAATTCTCATCAACTTCACATCATCTGCAAACAGGGACACTTCTGAGTCTATTCCTTCCGTCATGTCGTTCACATATACCAGAAACAACACCGGTCCTAGGACTGACCCCTGTGTGTGTGTGTGTGTGTGTGTACTCACTCACCTAGTTGTGGTTGCAGGGGTCGAGTCAAAGCTCCTGTGTGTGTGTGTGTGTGTGTTGTGTGTGGTGTGTGTGTGGTGTTGTGTGGTGTGTGTGTGTGTGTGGTGTGTGTGTGTGTGTGTGTGTGTGTGTGTGTGTGTGTGTGTGTGTGTGTGTGTGTGTGTGTGTGTGTGTGTGTGTGTGTGTATGTGTATTAATAAAGGATGCAAGCTTATTTTAGGAACTATGCGATTGTGGTTTCCCTTCCCTGCCCCACAAAAGAAAGATTAGAGTCCCTATAATTACAACACACAACTATTACACTATGAAGGACAAAACAGAGAAAAAAGGGCAAAACAAATATTAAGAGAACAGAGTGGCCATTACGAAGCATTCCACACTTCAATCAAAAGTTAGAACAAACTGGGGTCGCCGACCTTTGTGAATTCCGTCATACTAAACTATTACTGTAAATAGCTAAATGTTTGAGTCGAGGGCAACAACGTGGAGATGTTAGCAGTAATGCTGCGGTAAGTGTATGTGGGAGTCAACCTTCATGCGCTTTTATCCGGTAATTTTATTTAGGATCTGTACATAATTATCGATGAATAAAGAGGAACACAAGTACCGAGGGACATCCGTCCGATGATATTGTGCTAGTCACGCAACTCGTCTCCCAAACAGCAATGATATTGTGCTAGTCACGCAACTCGTCTCCCAAACAGCAATGATATTGTGCTAGTCACGCAACTCGTCTCCCAAATAGCAATGATATTGTGCTAGTCACGCAACTCGTCTCCCAAACAGCAATGATATTGTGCTAGTCACGCAACTCGTCTCCCAAATAGGAATGATATTGTGCTAGTCACGCAACTCGTCTCCCAAAAGGAATGATATTGTGCTAGTCACGCAACTCGTCTCTCAAACAGCAATGATATTGTGCTAGTCACGCAACTCGTCTCTCAAATAGCAATGATATTGTGCTAGTCACGCAACTCGTCTCTAAAATAGCAATGATATTGTGCTAGTCACGCAACTCGTCTCTCAAATAGCAATGATATTGTGCTAGTCACGCAACTCGTCTCCCAAACAGCAATGATATTGTGCTAGTCACGCAACTCGTCTCCCAAACAGCAATGATATTGTGCTAGTCACGCAACTCGTCTCCAAATAGCAATGATATTGTGCTAGTCACGCAACTCGTCTCCATAAATATAAGCAATGATATTGTGCTAGTCACGCAACTCGTCTCCCAAATAGCAATGATATTGTGCTAGTCACGCAACTCGTCTCCCAAATAACAATGATATTGTGCTAGTCACGCAACTCGTCTCCCAAACATGAATTTATAGTTGTGACTAGTCACGCAACTCGTCTCCAAATAACAATGATATTGTGCTAGTCACGCAACTCGTCTCCCAAATAGGAATGATATTGTGCTAGTCACGCAACTCGTCTCTCAAATAACAATGATATTGTGCTAGTCACGCAACTCGTCTCCCAAACAGCAATGATATTGTGCTAGTCACGCAACTCGTCTCCCAAATAGGAATAATATTGTGCTAGTCACGCAACTCGTCTCCCAAATAGGAATAATATTGTGCTAGTCACGCAACTCGTCTCCAAATAGCAATAATATTGTGCTAGTCACGCAACTCGTCTCCAAAACAATGATATTGTGCTAGTCACGCAACTCGTCTCCAAACACCAATGATATTGTGCTAGTCACGCAACTCGTCTCCCAAATAGGAATAATATTGTGCTAGTCACGCAACTCGTCTCCAAAACAATGATATTGTGCTAGTCACGCAACTCGTCTCCCAAAAGGAATATATTGTGCTAGTCACGCAACTCGTCTCCCAAATAGCAATGATATTGTGCTAGTCACGCAACTCGTCTCCCAAATAGGAATAATATTGTGCTAGTCACGCAACTCGTCTCCCAAATAGCAATGATATTGTGCTAGTCACGCAACTCGTCTCCCAAATAGGAATAATATTGTGCTAGTCACGCAACTCGTCTCCTCAAATAGGAATGATATTGTGCTAGTCACGCAACTCGTCTCCCAAAAGGAATAATATTGTGCTAGTCACGCAACTCGTCTCTCAAATAGGAATGATATTGTGCTAGTCACGCAACTCGTCTCCCAAAAGAATATATTGTGCTAGTCACGCAACTCGTCTCTCAAATAGGAATGATATTGTGCTAGTCACGCAACTCGTCTCTCAAATAGCAATGATATTGTGCTAGTCACGCAACTCGTCTCTCAAATAGCAATGATATTGTGCTAGTCACGCAACTCGTCTCTCAAATAGCAATGATATTGTGCTAGTCACGCAACTCGTCTCCCAAATAGGAATGATATTGTGCTAGTCACGCAACTCGTCTCCCAAATAGGAATAATATTGTGCTAGTCACGCAACTCGTCTCTCAAATAGGAATAATATTGTGCTAGTCACGCAACTCGTCTCTCAAATAGGAATAATATTGTGCTAGTCACGCAACTCGTCTCTCAAATAGCAATGTCGCTGTCCAACTGTTTTTTTTTACCGCGAGTCAATTTATCCACAATCTAACCGTGACTAAAATTAAATATTTAGTTAGCTTACTTTACTTCAGCCCTAATGAACTTATATTTACGTATTGTTAACCGCCAATAAACAAATTACAGAAACGAGAGACATCTGATAACTGGAGACTATCGATGTGGCTTAAATACTTGGCAAGCACACGTCCATTATTTACGGCAGGTAATGTGTTGTGTACTGATGGTTCAGAAGTTCATCGCCTTCGCCGTCCCGGTCTCAGACCAAGTCTCCCAAATTAAACAAAAAAAATACAGGAATAAAACTATTAAGAGAGAGAACAGCAAAATTAAGCGTCTACTGAACGTGCGTAAGCGTTCGTAAAGTTTTCATGAAATTTTACATATTCAAGAAACAGAAAAACAATTCTGCAAGAGTATAAAACCTTTAAAAGTATTCCATTTCATATTCACATGACAGGAAAGCAGTGCCTTCCGAGATGGTTACTCTGAGACCAATCTAGTATATGATCAACAAGTACTGGTTGGTGACTTGCCTTTCCTCCCAGTGAATCTACCTGGAGGGTGTTCCAGGGGTCACCGCCCCCGCTGCCCAGTCCTTGACCAGGCCTCCCGGTGGATCAGGGCTTGATCAACCATATGTTGTGGTGTTTCTCAGAGAAAATATACATTATTGTAGTAACTGAGACGTTATCCTAGGTTTTCTACGGTGCTTGGTGTCATAGAAGACTGACGTAGACACTAGTGGTTAATGGACAAGAAAATACCTACTATACATCCTTTGGCTTTGGTTCACATATGCTGTTTAGACAATGAATTTTTACATATACGAAAACAATTTCTTTTAAACGTTTTCAGTATTTAAAATAGTTCTTCACAGTATAAATAATAATGGCTAAAAAATAATATTAAGTGTGATGGACAGTGCGACAGTTATGGTACTGGGTAAGAATGATCAAAACTAATGATATTGTAAAACAAGTAAATATTTTAATTTCCAAGAAGGTAAATTAAGTGTTATGAGGATGGGTTAGCAGTCTGTTTACGTCCTACACAAAAAAAGCCCATAACTGTGCCTAGCATTTCGAGCAGATAGTGGATACCGAATATTACATAGCAGGTGATAATGGCACTACCCGGATAGCAGTAGTAAACGGGATTATCCTAGTAGCGTGGTAAATTAATACAGTATCAGTAGAAGAGAGCGTAATATGTTAAAGCGTAGTAGATGTTGATGGTAATGTAACGTCACATGTGGCTAGCCATGCTGACGCCACCCACATCAGTACTGTCCTCTCACTCAACCTTCACATACTTTACATAGATATTCTTGCAACAATTTACTTCCAATACTACCATTTTCCTGCGTATCATTAAAAAAAGTACATATTTAGAGATGAAGCATAAATTATTGGATATTTACGATTCCCTTCTATTCATAGTATTATAGTGTATTTCACAAAGCATTAAACCCATGCGAGTCGTTCAGCACAAGGGGTGATTGATGGAAGTTCGAGCCTCCGTCACCATAAAAAAATATTAATCTTAAGCAAATGATATCACACATCAAGATTCAAAATTCAATTTTTTTTATTTCTTCGCGTATTGTACAATGTGTAAGTTTAAATGTAATAAAATATTAAGAACAAAGAAGCCACTAGCATGAATGAGCATACCGAAAACTGGTTGCGAACCTGAATTATACTAGATGTTATAGTCAATAACACAAATATACAGAGGTTGCTACATAGAAGACATGGCTGTGCAACATGTTCTTCATCAGTGACTTACACGAATGGCTGTATACTTGACGTGTGACCTATAAAGTCAAGTAAATTCAGCGTGACATGTTGTCAAGAGTGACGTCTGGTCTTCTCAATGGCTTGTTTTTTTTATTATTTTGTCTCTACAAGACGTGCCATCGCAACCTACAATTATTCCTGTTTATTAATTCCTACAAGGTGCGCCACTACCCCCTTATATCATTGTTACTAACAAATCTGTCCTCCCTTTTTAAAGTTCCTTTGTGATTTTATGACTAAAGATTAACCTCAGGAAGGTTTTAAATACAAAGTATTATAACAAAATGCTCATGCACAAAAGTTATGACAAGAAAAATGCAAACTGCGCTGAAACTTCGAAAATTGCAGTAAAAATGCGTTTATTCATTTAGAAAACATTTACTACATAAGTTTCGGGGTCAGTGCTGCAGGCCATTACAAGAATGTAAGTGTGCGTATAGGCCTGTGTGGTAACTGATGAGCTTAGTCCTATACTGTGATACCCAAATATTCTTGAAGATAACATTTGTGTGTTGTAGCTTGATAAACATCAAAGAGGATAAGCGGATTACTCTGGATATATCAGCCACTAAACTAGACACATCGCTTGGAATGTGTGGACAAGAGAAGGCGTGAGTGTGCAATGATAATCATCAAATGCGTATTTTCTCTCCTAGTATACGAGTTGCATCTATATGAAGTTATTTGCTATAGCCTCAGGATGCCTCGCGCCCCAAGGAAAACTTTGAAATACAGCAATGAAAATTATTTATAGTATACTGTACCTCATTTTATTTCGCACCAAAACTAGCCATGCACTCTAATCTAAGTTTGCTTAGATGTAATGTTAATAAATTTACTTACCTAACCTAACCACGAGTTTGTATACATACATTTTACTGTTTTTCTTCGAGGGGAAGAAAATCTTTAGGCGAATCGTCATTTATTCATAAATATTTAAACAAGAGCCTAAAGACATCTGGGAAATTAAAGGATTTTTAGATATGGATATCGTAACTTGATATATTCACAATGTTTATGGAATGAGAAAAGACCGGACATAGAGTAGAGCCTAGAGCGGCGAGAAAAACTACACTTATCAGTGAAATAAAATGTCTTTTGAGACATCGCTCCAAACATACCGACAGAGAATTTCATTAACCACACACACACAGTATATATATATATTCGAATTAAGTAGTAATAGATTGTCAATGAATAAGCAAATTCGAACCGTGGTCCTAAACGGTACTAATAGAGCGCTGGACTTGCTACCATTTAGGACCACGGTTCAAATCCCCCTCCATTATATATATTTTGGCTTAAATAGCAACGCACTTCTTGCCGAATAAAGGCAAGCGAAAATTGGTGTATGCATTAATTTTGCAAAAATCATTCTGAACCTAACGAAAAAAATATATTTCATTGTGTTTGTTTATTATTAAATTATTATAAACTTATGTAAAATATATTTAGTTGAATTAGACTAAATTAAATTGCGCTTGATATAATAAGGTTAGGTAAGTTTCCTAAGGTTCTTTTGGTACAAAATCATTAATTTTTATATTATCATAAATGAAAAAATATATCTTTATATGTATAAGAGAAATTTTAGAAAGAACTTAATTTTAAATAAGTTCTTGCTAACTGACCAGTTTTACCTATTCGGCACGACGTATATATGGTGCACTAGGTATGCGATTTGCTGTTCTTAGAACAAGAGAATGAATATACTTATAACATTTTCTACCTTGGGTTACACTAAGAATATTACAGACTTCATTTCTCTGCAAGAGGTAACTTATTAGGAAGGTCAAGAGGAGAAAAATTGAGAACCCAGAAATTCCTTCTGCATGAAAACCAGTCTGAGTGGCACTCTGAACATTTGCATTTGTTAACTAAAACTATCGAAATTGCCTCACAAATTTTGCCATTCGCGAAAATCATAAAAATGTATTCGTCTCATGTCTTCTTGCAGTGTTTGACTGGGTTCAGCTCTCAGCTCCCGGGTCTAATTTTAATTGACAGGTGCTAAAACCGTAGGTGCCATGCAGCGCCTGGGGTAATCAAATGTGATTCAAGGAAAAGGAAGGTAGCTAAATTTCCCTGAAACACGAGCCCTTCACCGGAATCTAAGGTTTTTATCCAAGTGTGTACATCTAAAACCTTTGGCCCTCTTGAAATTGTTTATTTTAAAACACCTGAGTTTCTTAAGATACTGTTATAATTGGCTGCATTAGAAACTTACACAGCACTTTGTACTATTCCTTTTGCGTAGGTTGACGTAGAGGGAATTGGGGTTATGAGATATGGGGGATACCTTTATTGGACAGTGCAGGGACTGAAACAAGTTTAGTTTCCATTGTGACCTTCGATCCTCTTTCACAGGAAGTGATCTACAACAGTCGGCTGACACCCAAGTACCTACTTATTGCCAAGTGAATAGGAATAACAGGTGTAAGAAAAATGCCCAACGTTCCACTCGTCCCGGGTGCTTCAGTTGTTAATCAAAGGCATTATTATCTGAGAGTGGTGAATGGTTTATGATTTAGTGTTTACCCTGAAACAGTGTGGTCGGGAATCCGTCAAGGACGCTACTTGAAACTGTAAAGTTTATCACCACAGAATTCTCTCCAGTGTTTCGTCAGGCATTGTTAGGTTTCCTTCTGAACCCAGGGTGGCACAAGGCAACCATAGAGGCTTGGGCCGGTTCGTCACAAATGTCAAGTGGTGAAGCAAATATCCGCTAGCAGGAGGGAGGCACTGAGCTTGCAACACAACTCTCATATCCTAAACCTGTCGTTGTTCGTTTGTCAGGAAAAACTCTAAACACGTATATTTGTCATAGGATGACCCGTTTAGTGATACCGGCACTATGCCTTAGGAGCGGGAAGACTGCCTCTCTATTAATTAAAACGTGAAGGTGGGTTAGCAGATAGCCCTATTGTGTTCACGGCACCAACGATCGCTGGCATATCCATGCTGGAGTATACCTGGAGTACCTGGAGAGAGTTCCAGGGGTCAACGCCCCTGCGGGCCGGTCTGTGACCAGGCCTCATGTTGGACTAGAGCCTGATCAACCAGGCTGTTACTGCTGGCCGCACGCAGTCCAACGTACGAACCACAGCCTGGCTGGTCAGGTACCGACTTTAGGTGCCTGTCCAGTGCCTGCTTGAAGACAGCCAGGGGTTTGTTGGTAATCCCCCTGATGTATGTTGGGAGGCAGTTGAACAGTCTTGGGCCCCTGACACTTATTGTGTTGTCTCTCAACGTGCTAGTGGCACCCCTGCTTTTCATTGGGGGGATGTTACATCGCCTGCCGAGTCTTTTGCTTTCGTAGGGAGTGACTCTCGTGTGCAAGTTTGGTACTAATCCCTCGAGAATTTTCCACGTGTATATAATGTATCTTTTCCGCCTGCGTTCTAGGGAGTACAGGTTTAGGAACTTCAAGCGTTCCCAGTAGTTGAGGTGGTTTATCGCAGTTATGCGTGCCGTGAAGGTTCTCTGTACATTTTCTATGTCAGCAATTTCGCCTGCCTTGAAAGGTGCAGTTAGTGTGCAGCAATATTCCAGCCTAGATAGAACAAGAAACCTGAAAAGTGTCAACATGGGCTTGGTATCCCTGGTTTTGAAGGTTCTCATTATCCATCCTATCATTTTTCTAGCAGATGCGATTGCTACGGTGTTATGGTCCTTGAAGGTGAGATCCTCTGACATGATCACTCCCAGGTCTTTGACATTAGTTTTTCGCTCTATTGTGTGGTTGGAATTTGTTTTGTACTCCGATGAAATTTTAATTTCTTCACGTTTTCCATATCTGAGTAATTGAAATTTCTCATCATTGAACTTCATATTGTTTTCTGCAGCCCATTTAAAGATTTGGTTGATGTCTGCTTGGAGTCTTGCAGTGGCTTCAACGGTGGACACTGTCATACAGATTCGGGTGTCATCTGCAAAGGAAGACACAGCACTGTGGCTTATATCCCTGTCTATGTCCGATATGAGGATGAGGAACAAGATGGGAGCGAGTACTGTGCCTTGTGGAACAGAGCTTTTCACTGTAGCCGCCTCAGACTTTACTTTGTTTACTACTACTCTCTGTGTTCTATTTGTTAGGAAATTATAGATCCATCTACCCACTTTTCCTGTTATTCCTTTATCACGCATTTTGTGTGCTATTATGGTGTAATTATGGTGGGACTTGGCAGCAGCGACTGCTGGCTTGCCGCTAGTACTGGACTCTTGTGGTATGTGTGGACCCCACATCCCACATCTTACACGCACACAGTTTACAAGGCTGTCAAAATGTCCACGGATGAGAGGACATTTAAGTGATGAGGGGATATTTAAGTGTACACAAAGAGGCATTCAGTGTGGGATGTGCCAGGAAAAATTTCAACTATCACAATTAGCAAACAAACCTGGGAAGGTCATTGTATTTGGTTCTGTGGAAGAAGCAAAAAAACCTTGGGCATACATAACAGACGTTCAGAATATTAACAAGGAGAAACAGTCATTTTTTTAAGAGTCGTCGTACACTGACGATGAAAAAGAAATGAGTGAAATCTTAAAAGATCAGTATGAATCAATGTTTAACAATCCACCAAACGAAAGCAGAGTGGAGAATGTCGAAAATTTCTTCATAACCTCTGCAAGCCATAATAATCATATAAATAAACATTAATCCCGTAAAATCCGAAAAATATAAAACTCATGCAGCCTCCGAACAGAATTGATGGAGTTGCTCATTTATACAGACGTACATATTCATACCCTCAGCTCCAAAAGTCAAATTACAAACTTTATGGGAAATCATGACCTGCACAACCCCAACCAGCATGGATTTAGAGTGGGAATAATATGCTTCTCAAAACTGCTAAACCATTATAACAAAGTTACAGAGGCGTAGAAAATCAAAATGCAGATGTGGAAAACACTGATTTCGGCGAAGACATTTGATAAATGCTTTCACGTAGAGATTGTATATAAAATGAAGGCAATAGATACAACGGGGAAAGTAGGCAAATGGATATTCAATTTTCTGACATACAGAACACACAGTAGAAATAAAGCAAAATCTAGCTAATATTAGCAAAGTCAAACGCTCAGTACCCCCAGACAATGGTCTAGGAAGCGAGGCCAGGAGCTGAGCCTGACCCCCGCAAACTCAACTCGGTGAGCGCGCGCGCGCACACACACACACACGTGTCTGACCAGCCAATCAATAGGTGGCTAGGTTAGGGATGAATCACACCTCACGCCACTAGCACAACCCCGTCGTCTCGTACTGTATGACCTTGTGTCCTTGAACCGAAACTTGGTACACTGCTGCTGCTTAGTACACTACTGCTTAGTACACCACTGCTGTTTAGTACACAATTGCTTAGTACACTACGCTGCTTAGTACACTACTGCTGCTTAGTACACTACTGCTGCTTAGTACACTACTGCTTAGTACACTACCGCTGCCTAGTACACTACCGCTGCCTAGTACACTACCGCTGCCTAGTACACTACCGCTGCCTAGTACACTACCGCTGCCTAGTACACTACCGCTGCCTAGTACACTACCGCTGCCTAGTACACTACCGCTGCCTAGTACACTCCTGATGCCATCATTTCTATCCTTCCCCTGCTCCTCCCATCCCTCCATCCTTTCCCTCCATCCTTTCCCCCGCTCCCTTATATCCCTTTCTATCCTTCCCTCACCCCTTCCATCCCTCCCTAGCCTTATCTCATCCCTCTCCTTTCCTTACGCCTTCCATCCCCTTTTATCCTTCCCTTATCCCTTTCATCCCTCTCTATCCTTACCTCACCCTTCCAACTCTCACTATCCATCCCTCACCCTTCCACCAAATAAGAAAAAACTCATTAACACAAAGAGACTGAAAATAAGACAGGTTAACGAGAAGAGCAACCGACACCACAACCTGTGAAGCAGACGTGGCAGACAACCTGTGAACAGACGTGGCAGACAACCTGTGTAGCAGACGTGGCAGACAACCTGTGTAGCAGACGTGGCAGACAACCTGTGTAGCAGACGTGGCAGACAACCTGTTGCAGCGTGGCAGACAACCTGTGTAGCAGCGTGGCAGACAACCTGTGTAGCAGACGTGGCAGACAACCTGTGTAGCAGACGTGGCAGACAACCTGTGTAGCAGACGTGGCAGACAACCTGTGTAGCAGACGTGGCAACAACCTGTGTAGCAGACGTGGCGACAACCTGTAGCAGACGTGGCAGACAACCTGTAGCAGACGTGGCAGACAACCTGTGTAGCAGACGTGGAGACAACCTGTGTAGCAGACGGGCAACAACCTGTGTAGCAGACGTGGCAGACAACCTGTGTAGCAGACGTGGCAGACAACCTGTGTAGCAGACGTGGCAGACAACCTGTGTAGCAGACGTGGCAGACAACCTGTGTAGCAGACGTGGCAGACAACCTGTGTAGCAGACGTGGCAGACTACCTGTGTAGCAGACGTGGTAGACAACCTGTGTAGCAGACGTGGCAGACAACCTGTGTAGCAGACGTGGTAGACAACCTGTGTAGCAGACGTGGCAGACAATACAACCTGAGAAACAGACGTGGCAACACCACAAACTGTGAAGCAGACGTGGCAAGGCAGCACGGGAGTTCCCCCATCAACTCACGTCAACCTGCTATCAACATTTTTTCCACTAGGATGCTTTGTATACCAGTGATCTAATACACGGTCAAGCATGTGTGTAAGATACACTATGCGTTTTTTCTTTCTCATTTTATTAAGACGTTGAGTCAAGCAGGAACATATAAATTCTGAATATGCCATAAACTACGTACGTCTTATTAACATACTAGGATGCCATATTTGCACTGAAACCATTATTACAACGTTTCGCCCATGACTGGACGTTTATCAAGCATTATACCTGATAAGATCCAATCGTAGAGAGAACGTCCACAATAAAAACAGTTTCTCGCTCCCTTATGATTCAGGCTCTCGTTCCTTTGCAAGGTAGGATGATGGTTGCAAATTATACACAGCACGTACGTCTTCATGCGCTACGTCATCACAAAAATCTTAAACAAAATATGACGTCATTGCTCTGCTAGCCTGAGGAGTTCCCTCAATCTATCACTTTACATATAATGAGTCACCGCTCTGTAAAACACTGCCAGGATATATACACTGAGAGGTGTATATACATCAGTGTACAGTACATGCACCCAGTACTGTACTGAATTTCAGTAAATATACCCCTAAAGTATATCTCGGTATACTTATGCTGAAAGGATATCCTTGTATAATCCAAGAGGTGCATATCTGTATATGCACCGGTGTATACACACGGCGAGATATATATTTTTCAGTTAATACTGGTTACAAGTGAACAGTGAGTGAACATAGCGTGGTCTGTGTCGCATGAAACTTTTTGACATTATGCTTAGTGAGGTGAATTGCCAACCTTCTCTGTACAAACGCATTCTACATACCAAGACATTCCCTATATCACGATACTCGTTATTCCAATGTATTCTATAAACGAGAACATTCAATATATCAATAGTATCTGTGTACCAAAACTTTCTAAATGAAGAGACCTTTTCACTTCAGTTTTCTCTATTACAACTGTGGATCTAGTATACTGATTTAACATATACATGACCACTTTCCGCTTATCAAAGCCATCAGTGTTTTTTCTACCATGGAGCTATGATCTTATCACAGCAGATATTAGCGTCTTTATCAGAGCTCCAAGATTCCTTCTCTTCTCTACCAAACTTAATTTAAACTAGCGTCACTTTTTTTAACCTTTCAATGTGTTTTCCATATGTATTAATATTGGTCTTAAGTGAACACAGACATAGAAAGCTAGTTTCAAAATTCACTTAAGTTTACATTTGAAATAAGAACTTCGTCAGATCGTGAACAAATACACTGTTAGTGCTGGGGACTGAACCAGTGCCAAACCGTAACTTAGGTATACCGCACTAAATACACCGATAACTTTATTATAATTAATATAGCCCAGAGGAATGACCCCTCACTTGGGCCATGGGTTAATCACTGCGCAGGTTCACCAATATCCATAAATCACAGAATAAACCACAATAGTGATCAAACTGGGAGTCTGGGATCAAGAGGTGAAGGGGAGGAGAATTATAAAATATATGAAAATAACATTTACTGAACACTTCAAACTATTATAAGCCTTTACCCCCTTACAATATGTACAAAAGTGCATATTATATGTACTTAGTACACGGAATATATTTTAAAATAACTCTATATACATACACGACTTGAGTCATGGACCTTCACAAGGTCGAGACTTTTTCCTCCCAGGGGCTATGTATCGACCCCTGCAACAACAACTAGGTGAGTACACACACAGCACCAGTTTGAAACCCACACCTAGCCAAGCATGTAAGGAAACTAGAGAAAGTGCAAAGGTTTGCAACAAGACTAGTCCCGGAGCTAAGGGGTATGTCCTACGAGGAGAGGTTAAGGGAAATTGACCTGACGACACTGGAGGACAGGAAAGATAGGGGGGATATGATAACGACATATAAAATACTGAGAGGAATCGACAAGGTGGACAGAGACAGGATGTTCCAGAGATGGGACAAAGCAACAAGGTCACAGTTGGAAGTTGAAGACTCAGATGAATCAATCACAGAGTTGTCAGGAAGTGGAATAGTCTGGGAAGGGATGTAGTGGAGGCAGGATCCATACATAGCTTTAAGAAGAGGTATGATAAAGCTCATAGAGCAGGAAAAGTGACCTAGTAGCGGCCAATGAAGAGGCGGGGCCAGGAGCTGTGAATCTACCCCTGCAACCACAACTAGGTGAGTACACACACACACACACACAGGAGTTTAGGTATGGAGCTTCACATGGTCAAGACATTGTTCCTCCCACAAAGTCACCAGATACTGTAGGCAAGAGCAAATGAATAATTTCATTTACAGCTGTAGAATTGTGTGGCAAGACTTAACTCATTCTCTCTCCACCCACCACTGAACCAGATGACTCATCACAACCAAGCACAGATATTACCAAGTCTAAAATATTACTTCAAATTGGATATCCCAAAAGCATCAAATTGTATCATCTTACCTAACCTAACAACCTAATACGTATTTAATTTTGCAGGATGCTTAGAGTACTTTAAAATGTACACATGTAAATGAGTTAGAAAAACGTACATAATTTTGAGGACGGTCTTTCAATAACAATACTAGGAAAGTAAAAGAGGTACTTGTTTTATATTCCAAGGAAAACATAGAAACAATAGTTCAATTGGAAAGGGTGTCAATAGCTAATCAACGTACAAGAGCGACGGTATTTCCTGTTTTTGTCGTATAAGCATTAACAAATGCTGTCTCTGGTCTTGCAAGGACAAGAGAAGAAAGAAAACACGAGGTTGCTGACCGGACGTCTTAGACTTTTCTTACAACTTGAGATCAAAATAAAAACTCTGAAATACATCATTAGTAGAATGCGCCCTAACGGCTCTTTGTGTAAGTCATCCATAGGCGAGTGGTAGATCCAAATTGCTGCTTCAACAACACTTTATCATATAGGCAATTTTCTTCTCCACCACCCTTTGCATTATTACCATCAAGATTCCTGGCCAACATTTGGGTAGAACTAAGCTTGAACGAATTCACTGTAATGTGTAAAATTATCGCAGATGTATGGCAGCAACGTTATGATAACAGTCTAAAAATTATGGAAATGTCAACTTTTTTACAATTTAAAGATTTATATAAATTTATCTAGACTATAAATAGAATTTTTATTTCATTAGGTAAAATATGATAGTATGCACACGACTAGTATGCACAACTTGCACACGAGAATCACTTCCTACGAAAGCAAAAGACTCGGCAGGCGATGTAACATCCCCCCAATGAAGAGCAGGGGTGCCACTAGCACGTTGAGCGACAACTCAATAAGTGTCAGGGGCCCAAGACTGTTCAACTGCCTCCCAGCATACATCAGGGGGATTACCAACAAACCCCTGGCTGTCTTCAAGCAGGCACTGGATAGGCACCTAAAGTCGGTACCTGACCAGCCAGGCTGTGGTTCGTACGTTGGACTGCGTGCGGCCAGCAGTAAAAGCCTGGTTGATCAGGCTCTGATCCAACATGAGGCCTGGTCACAGACCGGGCCGCAGGGGCGTTGACCCCTGGAACTCTCTCCAGGTATACTCCAGGTATGCGTGGCATATAACCAATTTTATGTAGATAACCGAGGTCTGAATAAAAATTAGGACCATTAAAATTGAATTCATCAAATAATAATAGTTTTTAATGTGTGTTAAGGTAACTGGGTAATGTGCTAGGCTGTGATGATACCTCCATCAGGAGAACACTAGGAAATGTTATACCAACTAACCCGGATCGTCACTGATAATATCTGTGAAGAAAACAACACCTGCTGACCTTACAAAAGTTCATTGGCATCAACTGCTGGAGTACTTGCAGAAGTAAAACACCATTACAAATCTTTGCTATCAGTGTTTCGCAAAAATATATACTATTATAAACTTAATTGGCAGACCCCCATAAACTTGGCCTCTATGTAACAAGGACGGGCAAGTAAAAATGAACAACTGTGCTCAACCTAAGAAAACAAGTTCTCTTTTTCCGACAGTTGCTTTAGTATTATAAGGTTAGCTCTTACTCTAACCTTTTAAAATGTCGTATAAATCACGATAGCCGCACAATGAATTGTACATATTTTTTTAGTAAAAATGTTAACTAAAGTAACAGTCTTAGGCAAACCTAGTTATATTATAAACATTTTTAGCAAAATTAGGTTAGGATGTTAGGTCAGTTTTGATGTAAAACTTAAAAATTCTCATTTGAAAAATTTGCTTAACTGTTTCATCTTTAGGGAGTGAGGAGACACATCAGGTAGGGGAGTTTTATTCGTCAGGGCATGGGGGGGAGGGAACTACATTTTCACTTGTCCTGAACGGGTCATCTTACCGATAAATTAATAAAACCACAATTACTAGCTTTGTGTATTGTGATTTAAAAAACAGTGTTTTTTTTAAACTCGTTCTCGAGAACCCAGCAGCGTTCTGAAAAGCCAGTCATTACTGAGGTATCTGGTAATAGGATTAGTGCGACTGTCACAAGATACGTGGGCATGGTTACTTCTCAAAGAATGACACAGTGACTCACGTAAATTCCTCTCTCCGAGACTTTATAATACTCTGGAGAAGGCAGGTGATAATCAGGGGTGGAGTGTGGAAGATAGTTTCCACAACATTGTGTCAATAAACCTAAATAAAATTTAAATATTTACCTATATTTCCTCTCAAAAAGAAATATCTACCTGTTTAATCGAATTCTTCAGTACCTCTCTCGTTATCTCAAAATTAAAACACAGATTAAGCTCTCATTAGAAAAAAAAACAATGGTTTACAACATTATAAGACGCAATGGAAAGTACAAAAATACATACACGGGACAGCGTTTAGTTTTCCCATATGGAGATAGCACTAGGCACATGACAAGCCACGTCACTGACCACCATAACACTGTTACTGTCACTGACCACCATAACACTGTTACTGTCACTGACCACCATAACACTGTTACTGTCACTGACCACCATAACACTGTTACTGTCACTGACCACCATAACACTGTTACTGTCACTGACCACCATAACACTGTTACTGTCACTGACCACCATAACACTGTTACTGTCACTGACCACCATAACACTGTTACTGTCACTGACCACCATAACACTGTTACTGTCACTGACCACCATAACACTGTTACTGTCACTGACCACCATAACACTGTTACTGTCACTGACCACCATAACACTGTTACTGTCACTGACCACCATAAACTGTTACTGTCACTGACCACCATAACACTGTTACTGTCACTGAGCACCATAACACTGTTACTGTCACTGACCACCATAACACTGTTACTGTCACTGACCACCATAACACTGTTACTAACCACCATAACACTGTTACTGTCACTGATCACCATAACACTGTTACTGTCACTGACCACCATAACACTGTTACTGTCACTGACCACCATAACACTGTTGCTGTCACTGACCACCATAACACTGTTACTGTCACTGACCACCATAACACTGTTACTGTCACTGACCACCATAACACTGTTACTGTCACTGACCACCATAACACTGTTACTGTCACTGACCACCATAACACTGTTATTGTCACTGACCACCATAACACTGTTATTGTCACTGACCACCATAACAGTTATTGTCACTGACCACCATAACACTGTTACTGTCACTGACCACCATAACACTGTTACTGTCACTGACCACCATAACACTGTTACTGTCACTGACCACCATAACACTGTTACTGTCACTGACCACCATAACACTGTTATTGTCACTGACCACCATAACACTGTTACTGTCACTGACCACCATAACACTGTTACTGTCACTGACCACCATAACACTGTTATTGTCACTGACCACCATAACACTGTTATTGTCACTGACCACCATAACACTGTTACTGTCACTGACCACCATAACACTGTTACTGTCACTGACCACCATAACACTGTTACTGTTACTGACCACCATAACACTGTTACTGTCCACCATAACACTGTTACTGTCACTGACCACCATAACACTTACTGTCACTGACCACCATAACACTTACTGTCACTGACCACCATAACACTGTTACTGTCACTGACCACCATAACACTGTCACTGACCACCATAACAACACTAACATAAGTCACTGCTGGGTTGTAATCTCTGGACCACGCGCGCGCCTTCACCCATGCATCACACCAGAAGCCTACCATGTTTACCAACAATCCCTTGATGCCTGAAGGATTACATGTGCGCGCGCACACAGAATCACGGGTCCAGGAGCTATTATTCCACCCAACTGTGTACGTACATACATAAACACGCACGCGAGGGCGGGCGCGCACACACCTGCCTGGAGTCTACCTGGAGGGTGTTCCAGGGGTCAATGCCCCCACGGCCCAGTCCTTGACCAGGCCTCCCGGTGAATCAGGGCCTGATCAACTAGGCTGTTACTGCTGGTCACAATGTACGAACCACAGCCCGGCTGATCGGGTACTGACTTTAGATATCTGACTAGCTCCCTCTTGAAGGCAGCCAGGAGTTTATTGATAATTCCCCTTATGCCTGGTGAAGGGCTGTTGAACAGTCTTGGGCCCCTGACACTTATTGTGTTTTCTGTTAGTATACTAGTGGCGCCCCTACTTTTCACTGGAGGTGCTATGGTTTACATCTCTATGATATGAAGATTTAGAACAGGATGGGGGCGAGTACTGTGCCTTGTGGAACAGAGTTTTTCACTGTGGCAGCCTCCGACTTCGTTTTCCACTACTCTTTGTGTTCGATTAGTTAGAAGTTGAAGATCCATCTGCCCACTTTGCCGGTTATCCCTTTAGCACACATTTGGTGTGCTATTACACCATGATCGCCCTTGTTAAAGGCTTTTGCAAAATCTGTGTATACTACATCTGCATTCTGTTTGTCTTCCAGTGCATCCAAGACTATGATACTGGTCCAGTAGTTGCGAGAGGCAAGATCGACCTGCTCTGAACCCATGCTGCCCTGGATTGCGCAACTGTTGGAATCTAAATGATTTGCAACAAGTGATTAGAACTTTTTCAGAGATTTTTATGATGTGGGACGTTATAACTATTGGTCTAAAGTTCTTAGCTAATGCTTTGCTGCCACCTTTATGGAGTTGGGCTATATCCGTTGTTTTTAGTGACTGAGATTTCACCCGTGTCTATGCTCCCTCGCCTAGGAGATATAATTTCGTTATTGTAGAGGTAGTGAGAACTTTCTGCGCACTAGGTGGTGAAAACTTAATTAAATCTGGTCACAGCTTACAATGAAGACACCCACGAGAACATTAGGCAATCAGTTGCGAAAACCAGACCCGGAAAATAAAACCATATATACCTAAATATATATATATATATATATATATATATATATATATATATATATATATATATACATGTATACACAAGGGCTGTATGTATCACAGTGTATATACACTGAGAGGCACGTATATCTCAGGGTACACAGTTAACTTTAATCCCTACTGTTTGAATTTGAATTTGATTTTAGGGTACAGGTACATTGTAGCTTTAATTACCCACGTGCAATAGATAGGTTTTAAACCTATCAAATTAAGTGAAATTAAACTTCCCCCGGCAAACACAATTGAGTACATTTAGATACGGAGATATAATATGAACTCAGAAAGTATTGTGTTATCAGACTGGCTGGAGCCGCCAAAAACGTTTTAAAGCTACTGGCGACCCGTGTGAAGGTCACTTAAGGACGTCACTCGCCTAAACATGTTTAGCACACTTGGGTTTAGCCAGTGAATAATTAAACGTGTAAATACACCCTTGTCTTATTCATCTAGATTAAATTAATACTTAGAAGTTAGTAGGCTGTTAGGGGTCGCATCCTAGGTAAGGACCCCAAGGATATACTGTCAGTGACAAAGAAATGTTATATCATTAACACTTCCTCTCTGTTGTTACACAAGAGAATACAAATGAAATCCCGAGACTCAATGATTATACAGGTGAGGACGAGATTAACTTATGCAAAATCGAAGTCACTAGTGATAAGGTCCTCAGGCAACTCGAGACTGAAACCAAACAAGTCACCCGGCCCTGGTGAGCTGTTTTCAAGGTAGTTCTAAATGAATGTAAAGAATTTAGCAAACCATTAGCTAGTCTTTTCAACAGATCACTACAAACGTGTATCGTAACAGATCAGCTGAAAATGACAAATGTGATACCATTTACAAAGGCGGCAGACAGATCATTAGCTTCAAATTATAGACCAATTAGCCTAGCCTAAATTGTGGGACAGTTGATTGGATCAATAACTGCGGATACAATTCGAAGCCACCTTGAGAGAGATAATTTGATCAGTATTTCAACACGGCTTTACAAAGGGCGATCTTGCCTTACGAATTTACTAACCATTTTCATTATGGTATTCGAGGCAGAGGACCAAGATAAGGAATACGAAATTGTGTATATATGAAATTCAGTAAGGCTATTTATAGGAAAATTTATCTCTTAATTAAGTCATGGCTGACCGATAGGCAACAGAGTGCGTATCAATGGGGACACGTTGCAAGTTGTGCCACATGGGTTAGTGGGACCTTTGTTTCCATGTACATAAACGACAAAGATGAGGGAATAAATAGCGACATAGTTTACCGATTATACTAAAATAGGTCATCAGATCATTTCTCATAAGGCTGATGTTATGACCAGAGAAGTAGTAGATGCAGTTCAATGCTGAGAAATGTAACGTTCTAATTCTAGAAGGAAATGACATGAGAAAAAGATTTAGTTCTAGTTAGCGGAAATTTAAAGCCAAGAAAACAGTGCATAAGAGTTCGAAATAAAGCTAATAGGATACTTGACGTCATATCAAGAAGCATATATAAGAGAAGTCCTAAGGTTTGATAAAGCCTCGTTTAGATTACGCTGCTCAGTTCTGGTCTCCATATTAGAACATAAGAACATAAGAAAGGAGGAACACTGCAGCAGGCATGTTGGCCCATACTAGGCAGGTCCTTCACATTCCATCCCACTAACAGAATATTTGTTCAACCCAATCTTCAATGATATCCAAGAAATAAGCTTTGATAATTCTATTTACTCATGTGCAATTCCCACTCAAATCCAACCCCTCTCACTCATGAATTTATCCAACCTAAATTTGAAACTACCCAAGGTCCTTGCTTCAATAACCCTACTAGGCAGACTGTTCCACTCATCAACTACCCTATTTCCAAACCAATACTTTCCTATATCCTTTCTAAATCTAAACTTATCTAATTTGAATCCATTATTGCGGGTTCTCTCTTGGTGAGATATTCTCAAGACCTTATTTATATCCCCTTTGTTAATACCCATTTTCCACTTGTATACCTCGATCATGTCTCCCCTCATTCTTCGTCTTACAAGTGAATGTAATTTTAGGGTCTTCAATCTTTCTTCATACGGAAGATTTCTAATACGTACTATGTATTAATTTAGTCATTCTACGCTGAATGTTTTCTAACTAATTAATATCCATTCTGTAATATGGAGACCAGAATTGAGCTGCTTAATCTAGGTGAGGCTTTACTAGCGATGTATAAAGCTGTAATATAACCTCTGGACTTCTGTTGCTTACACTTCTTGATATAAATCCCAGTAATCTGTTTGCCTTATTACGTACGCTTAGGCATTGCTGTCTTGGTTTAAGGTTGCTGCTTACCATAACCCCCAAGTCCTTTTCGCAATCTGTATGGCTAAGTTCTACGTTATTTAACTTATAAGTGCTTGGGTTATGGACACTCCCGAGCTTCAGAACCCTGCATTTCTCTACATTGAACTGCATCTGCCACTTTTCTGACCAGGAATTGAGTTTGTCTAAATCCTCCTGAAGTTCCTGACATCTACGTTAGAATCAATTATCCTACCTATCTTCGTGTCATCGGCGAATTTGCTCATATCACTAGTAATTCCCTCACTCGCATTTAACCCAATTTATGCACACTCTCTGCTTCCTATTGGTGAGCCATGACTCGATAAATGACAGCACTTTTTCCCCAATGCCATGAGCTGCCACTTTCTTTAACAGTCTCTGGTGCGGTACTTTATCAAAAGCCTTACTAAAATCTAAATAAACAATATCAAATTCTTTATCGTGATCAACAGCATCAAAAGCTTTATAAATTCGATGGAAAAGCTTTATAAATGCGATGGAAAATATACAGAGGATGACTAAGTTGATTCTATTTATCACAAATCTTCTTCCTGCGAAGGTAGGCTGAAGGCATTGAATTTGCACTCTGAAAATACGTAGAATTAGGGGGCATATTACTAAGTGTACAAACGGAAAACCGGAACACATAGGGGGGATACAAATAACGTGCTGAAACAGCCAAGACAGAACTCGAAGCAATGAATTAAAGTTGGAAAAATGAGATTTAGAAAGTATATAGGGGAGTACTGATTTGGCAAGATATGTGGAAGAAACTCCGACGTAGTGTCATTGGGGCGACAACTTTGGCTATCTTTAAAATGAAGGGGTATGCGAGCAGGTGTGGTTGGGTGTGAGTTAGACCTGTCTAGCATAGACAAATGGGCTTACTAGATGTTTCTTCTTCAATAAGCTAAACTACTTGGCTTTGTTGTATTATGGGTTAATAACACTACGGGACTAAATACTCTTATCAGATAACAGATCTCTGATCTTGCACATTAATATCAACAACTTATAATCTACTTTCTTTTTGACAATATAATAAAAATTTATATAGACAGCAGATTACGAGTTAAAATCATTTTAAACTGGTCAGTCTCAACAGAATCTTCAAAAATAAAAAATAAATAGATATATTGCTTATAAGAAAGAGATCGTATTTCTACTGGACATTAAAAGCCAATTCTCTTCAAAATAGCACAAAGCATTCAAGGCCTTGAAAGGAACACCCCATTCCCCTACTGGGACCCCCACCCTTTTACACTCCAATTAACCGAGCACTCAAAATGCAGACTAGCATAACAAGGAATTAAATTAAACCTATTAAAAGTGACCATACAAATCTCACACGATATTATATCAACGGAAGGACATACAAAGTTATTTTTTAGGAATCCTTATGCCAATTATATAGAATAGGTTATAATATTAAACCAAATAAACAAAACGGAAAGATAGTACTATATGAATGCTTCAGCTGTGCACCACACATGCATCATGGTGGATGCAAGCCTCATGATTGAGACTGTCAGCTATGTTCTGGACAGTAAAACTATTTTTTACATAACTGGATCAAAATCAGTACTTGTCACTTACACACCTCATTAACCCCACACACTGCCCGACCTGTCACTCACCTCATCAGTCACACTGCCCGACCTGTCACCTCATCAGTCACACTGCCCGACCTGTCACTCACCTCATCAGTCACACTGCCCGACCTGTCACCTCATCAGTCACACTGCCCGACCTGTCACCTCATCAGTCACACTGCCCGACCTGTCACCTCATCAGTCAAACTGCCCGACCTGTCACCTCATCAGTCACACTGCCCGACCTGTCACCTCATCAGTCACACTGCCCGACCTGTCACCTCATCAGTCACACTGCCCGACCTGTCACTCACCTGTTCAGCTACATACTGCTTCGACCTGTCAGGGCACCTAAAAGACTCAGTTCTAGTTATATAAACTAACACATATTGCTACACAGACTATGCTTAATTTCCCTTCTAGGGAAGTGTCTGGACGATGCTAAAGGACTCTCTATAAAGAAAATTATATCTACCCTCCCCTACCTTGTAATATGCTTCACACTGGTTGTGAGAAATGTGTGTTATTGTGTTAAGGTACTGAAAAGCCTGTTTCGTGTATATTAAGGTAAGAAGTAATAGTGTTGATAATGAAAAAATATTTTGAATAATTGTGTTTTTTAAAGCACGAAATTAACTGGGATGTTTAAATTTGTATTTTGTGTTACCGAGTTTGTATTTGTGTTGTAGTTTTTTGACAAAGTTAAGGGTTAAGATAAAATAGTCTGAGAGTAGGCCAATATTAGATTATTCAAGTTATCAGATATTTTAAAAGGGCAGGCTAGGCAGATGCGATATCTAGAGACGGTCTGCTATTAATATCTGTAATCGTAGTATTAAAAGTGCTAGTTCCCCGATATCCTACCTTGGACTGGAAACTAGCCTCTATGGAAACCACCTGGTGAATTTCCCGTGAAAGCCGACCTCTAGCCAGAAATTATGGTAAGCGTGGAGCCCTTTAAAAACGATTTCGTGAGTCGAGTCTCAGGGAAATTAGCTAAGAGAGGACTGGGTGAGAAGCCTACCTTGGTCGAGGACAGGCTGGAGGCTCAGTCGGGAATAGAGCTGAGGCTTTGTGTAAGGTCTTGGGACCTGAGGCTTTGTGTAAGGTCTTGGGACCTGAGGCTTTGTGTAAGGTCTTGGGACCTGAGGCTTTGTGTAAGGTCTTGGGACCTGAGGCTTTGTGTAAGGTCTTGGGACCTGAGGCTTTGTGTAAGGTCTTGGGATCTGAGGCTTTGTGTAAGGTCTTGGGACCTGAGGCTTTGTGTAAGGTCTTGGGACCTGAGGCTTTGTGTAAGGTCTTGGGACCTGAGGCTAGGAGCCTGAATGGTCTTCTAGGTGTGATGTACGAGAGACTATCTTATACCGAGTAAACATTCAATTAAGTTCAGTTTATTGTATTACCCAATCTCAATTATCTTGTATCTTCCCAAGTATCTTAGTATCAGACCCCTTTCTCTTTGACGATGTATACTGTAATAATTAAGTATTAATAAATTGTAAGAGTGTAAAATATAGCATTTCCACTTCTTTAGTTTGTTTTGTGTAAGAATTTGTATGTACTTAGTTAATTGGATTTAAGTCTCACGTACGTACGTGGGACTTAAGTCACGTACGTGACTTAAGAGTAAGAAGGATATAGCACTCTTACAAACTATTTATGTTGATGGTTCTGTTCACCAGTTCACTGATGCACTTGGTGGTGCTGCTGTTGTCATACAGTGATGGTTTTCATAAAGAAATTGGAGCAGGCATTAATAACTGGGCCTCTACCCTTCAAACAGAACTGTTTTTGCCATACTCCTTGTATTCAAATGCGTCCATGTATCTAAGGTTGACACTTTAATTGTAACTGATTCTCTATCACCCATAAATGCTCTCAAGTACAAACTGTGGCATGCTTGTGTCAGAAGTCAGACACAGGTAATGTAGGATTGTGGAGAATGGAGTCGGACTGCACCTGTGGATTCCATCTCACACTGGTCTTCAGATGCACGATAGAACTGATGATTTGGCCAAGCTATATGCCTTCAAAGAGGAAGTAGATTACAATCTTGGGCTGTCAGTTAGCAGTTTGAGAACAATAATACGAAAAAACTTCAAGTGAATTTTATAGACTTAAGTCCATCTATCATCATTCTATCATGCAGGAGGAGCCACATGTCAAGGTGCATCCAACAAAATAAGCAGACTTGGAAATCACCACCAGATGTAGACCAAACAAAATGTAAACTTTGCCAGATGGACAACTGTCACAACTTCCGTCATTCTGTACTGGAATGCGATAAAATCAATGACTTCAGAGACAACTCACTCAAAAAATTTCAAGAAATTTCAACGTATTTTATCCACAGTGGTATATTACAAACCATTCTGGAAAAATACTCTGACTTTGCTCACTGTAAATAAAGCATTACCATTGTGTGTGTGTGTGACCTATTTAATGTCTGTATAACTCATTACGACTGCGGCCTAATATAAACATGTAAATAGTTCATTACCGCTGTAACTTGTTCAGGTATCAAGACTTTGCTGCCCAGTCCCTGGACCCTATTGTACCTATGTAATCTTTTGACTACCACCCACATGCACGAGGGTGCATAGTAAACATGTTAAACTAACCTTCTCTCCTGTGATATGGCAACCTCAGCTCAAACCTTAAT
Source organism: Cherax destructor (assembly GCA_009830355.1). Taxonomy (NCBI): domain Eukaryota; kingdom Metazoa; phylum Arthropoda; class Malacostraca; order Decapoda; family Parastacidae; genus Cherax; species Cherax destructor. Next base: position 116,723 of record WNWK01001339.1, read on the forward strand.
ACCCTCTACCCTTCCCATTCAAACAACAACAACAACAATAATAATAATAATAATAATAATAATAATAATAATTTAGGGTATAATCACGTTGGTGTATCATGTTACGGCGAGGGACCGAGGTTGAAACTGGAACCCTGTACCCACAACTCTGGGAGTACACACTATTATCACTAACACTGGCGTGGGGTTAAGTCCTAAAGGATCATTAAGTGTCTGGGAAATGGGAAATAATGAAGTTTGAGCCGAGAAAGGAAAGTATTGTTCAAATTCCTCAGATCAAGAAAGAGCTCGTCACCAACATCAAGGCAACCCATCCCTTGAAAGGAGTAAACACAAGGGATAACCTTATTGACACAAAGATAAGCTGAAGGTCAGACATTGGCCCACATGCCTTGGAGGTCACTCTTTTTAAAAAAAAAAAAACGTAACCGAAAACCAAATTAATCGCACATGAAGCATATCGTAGATGAGAATTATTATTTTATAATGTACAGGAAAAAAAAGTGTCGCAGGTGAGAACGAATTCAGCCGTATCACCTTACAATTTATAGCAGCTGACAAGAACAAAATCTTTGTCCAGACGAAAATATTATCTAAAAATCTGCGGAAAAAAATGACACTGATGATCATGTTAATGATAATAACATTAATAACACTGATGATATTGACGAGATCATTGATACTGAATTAATGATATTAATGATGACTGATTATAATGATGACACTGATGAATTATGTTTATGATGATATTAATACTAATATTTCAGTAACATTAATGAAAATATACAATATAAGTAACGACTGATATAAATGACCAGGCATTGTATATTCAGCATATTCTTGGTAGTACATGTGCACGCTGCATTGTACATTCTTGGTAAAACATAATAGCACGTAACAATATTAAGTGTAGACATTTAGTCTTTGTATCACTGCATACACATTTCAGTGTAATCATTCAAAGTCGACAAAATTAATGGCCAAACCAACGTTATCTTAGCAAGAAAACTATTTTTTATAGTAGGATTTCTAGCTACCGTTTATATATATATATATATATATATATATATATATATATATATATATATATATATATATATATATATATATATATATATATATATATATCCGTGTGGTTTATCATCAATCAATAGAGCTGAGTTTACATATGCAAACACTTGACAACATAGATGTTTACAGTGGGATCCTTGATGACGGTGAGGGGCTCTTGATGCAAATAATTAAGGTTTTTTAAATCATTGCCTCTAAAATCCCGGGTGCTTATGACCCCTAAAGGTTTAGCAATAACAATGACAATAATAACAATAATAATATTGTTATTATTATTATTATTATTATTATGCTTTCTCGACATTGTTTAAAGTTTCCTAGTTGAGTGAGTTATAATAGCCCTAGTACCAGCTGAGGGGAAACCATGGAGGTACCAGGAACCAGGTTGGGGATGTCAAGATAAGATTATTTTAACATGGTGTAACCTCACTCACCTCGACGAGATGGGAGGCTTGGACTTGAGTGTGTAAAAACCATTATCATCGCTGCCTTCCTTCAAAATCACCTCGAAATCATTGAAATCCAGCTCGACTATGTCGAAGCCGAGGTCGATACCCGACTCTGGTGCCGTCATGGCGGGATGGAGGAATAAACACGAGGGATAAAACTAGTGAGAAGGTTATACTGAAGCTTCCCTCCCACAAGTTGTTTGACAACTGAACAATCAGAGAATGACTCAACTTCCCGCCACCTCCCTCAGCTACTGAGGGGCATTCTATCACCTCCACCACAAACGCTCTTTAATATTAACTACCAACTTGGTAATGTATTTTTCGGACATAGTCTAAAATATCAAGAGATTATACAGTATTGAGGAAGAATTTTTATACTGTATAATATCCAAACATTTATATGATATATTTCAGAGACGTAAAATGTTGCATGACGTCACTTAAACATACCCCTGGCAACAAGTATTTATTTCTTGAGTTTATATATATGCAGCGTCTGTCACCTCTTCATGGATTTACATACATGTAACTTATACAACATATATTGATTTGAGTAAATGTAAACTGTACAACAATTCTTAAATAAGAAGGTCAATAGTTAATGTTTCCCCATAATAAGTGTTATAGTTTTCTCTGATGGTTGTCTGGCCGACAATTTTCTATGATGGTGCAGCACCTCGCTCAACACTCCTCGCTCAACACACGTCTCTCAACACTCCTCGCTCAACACTCCTCGCTCAACACTCCTCGCTCAACACACGTCTCTCAACACTCCTCGCTCAACACTCCTCGTTCAACACTCCTCCTCGTGCACCAGCGATCAATTAATCTTTTATTTGCACAAAACGTCATTATACTGACGTGAAATTAAGAATATTTAGGGTACATACCTTTTACTAAATTTATATTAGACGTTATTTCGGAAAAAAATAAAACTAAGAAAATGAGAAATAAAACAAAATTAAGAAACTTAAATGGATTTATTAATTATATATAAATAAATAAATATGTGGGGGAACCGCAAAACCAGTATGGGTCATACATTACATGAAAAATGGGAGGCAATCAAGTTCGATACATGGAAGGAAAAGACAAGTTCCACTCCTTGTTTCAAGAGTCCCTCACTAGCATCAAGGAGATAACTCAAGACATTACAATGACTTAAGTATTTGATCAATGTCCTTTTCCTCACTGAAGTTAGTTCCCATAATTACAGAAGAATTTCTTCTGTAATTATGGGAGTCCGCTTTTTGTGAGTTTGGCATTAATTAATTCCTAAAATGTTCAGTGTTAGAGTGGGTTTGTCGTGGGCATTGTTTTATATTGTGAAAATGTAAGAAACATAAAGAAATCCAACCTATAGTAGCCTAACGCTATTAACAACACTCCGCCAGCGGTAGATGTGGGAGTGGCACGCTTTTGTTTAGTTTAGATTAATTTATATTTACATTTGTTGTTATTGGCTTGAAGGATCAATACCAAATGTTGATTGGCCTTGACATAGTAAGTTTATTCAGGTATACACAAATACAGTAACATAGATTATCATACATAGCAGCATATGTGTAGAGAACCTGGGATAACCCAAAAAAGTCAGACAGACTGACTTATTTTCATTGGGGTTCTTTTATTTCCATTGGAGTTCTTTTATTTCCATTGGGCTCCTGAAATAAATATATTATTTTTTCTAATATCTCCGGAACAATTTGTGCCGGGGTATAGACACCATGCTTTTATTTTATAAAATAATAATAATAATAATAATAATAATAATAATACTTTATTGAGACATGGTACAATAATACATGGTAGACAAGAAACATAGTTATTAATGAGATGTACATGCCAAAAGCCCCTAATATGCTGTACATTGCGGGCATTCTTAGGTCTACTTAATTCTAGACTACATGGTAAAAAGTTATGGTTGATAATTTATAAAATAAGTATAATTCCGTATCTAAGTTATAAAGTTTGAATATAAGTTGAACATATCAATTAATTGTAGCAATGCAACTAATTGAGTGACAACAATTTAAAACAATTAGTTGCATTGCAGTACAGTTTAAGTGGTCATTATAATGTAAATTTATGGAAATAGTTAGCTTGGTATGTATTATTCATAACAGGTTTTTACATTTAAGTGATTAGTCAGGTTTTTACATTAAGTTATTATTCTACTTTGTTGGGAATGTTTGATATTGAGCATTTAGCTTTGGGTGAGAAGGTGGTTTTTTAGCATCGTTTTGAATTGGGGTACAGGCAGGGTTTCTTTGGCAATGACAGGTAATGAATTCCAAATTTTCGTGCCTTTTATATGCATTGAGTTTTTACATAGTGTTAGATGGACACGGGGAACATCGAGGAGTGATCTGTGTCTAGTGTTATGGTCATGTGTCCTGTTAAAATTGGTAAGGAGAAGTTTGAGTGGTGGGTTAATATTTGCATAGAGTGTTCTATGTATGTAATAGGCACAGTAAAAAGTATGGATGTCTTGTATGGTGAGTAAGTTTAGGTTTTTGAATATTGGTGGAGTATGTTGTCTGGAGTGTGAATTTGTTATCATTCTAACTGCTGCCTTTTGTTGTGTTATTAATGGTCTGAGATGAGTTATTGATGTAGAGCCCCATGCGCAGATTCCATAGGTGAGGTAGGGGTAAATGAGTGAGTGATATAGGGTAAGGAGAGCTGGTTGTGGAACATAGTACCGTATCTTGGATAGTATTCCCACGGTCTTTGAGACTAATTAAGTTTAAGTACAGGTAGACATAAGCACAATTGTCATACATAGTTTAACATACGTATAAATTACCTAGGATATCCCCCAAAAGAGTCAAAGTGACTTATTTCCAACTTCTGACCAGATTATATGTAGGGAGGTTGAAGCACAGTAGAAAATTGCGAATATCTTTGCTTTTGCTCAGGATGAATGTATAGTTATTGTTGTCATTATTATTATTATTATAATCAAATAGAAGATATTGTTGTCAGAGACTCTCAAATTATGGCAGCTACTTGTAGAAATAAAGATATTATATTATTATTATTATTATAGTATATATATATATATATATATATATATATATATATATATATATATATATATATAGATTGATCATTCTGTAACAGGTATAAGAAGGCAGTAGGTGTGAGTAATGTAGTTAGCAAGTTAGCTAACATCATGTCAGGTAGTGTGAACTAAACCATTATCTGCCTCAGTGTGGGAGGAAATGATGTTGGGAAATGCAGAAGAGAAGAGTTGCTGGCCAAGTACAAGGCAGCTATTGGTTTAATTAGGTCAAAGGAGGGGAGTCCGATCATATATATAATTTTCCTCTAGAAGATGAGTGGGCAGTGAAAGGTTGACTAGAGCAATTGGTGTATATTGCTGGCTAGATAAGAACAGGGATAATTTCCATGGTAAACATAATATATATGAAAGGGATGTGGGGTGTATCTTTCATAGGTAGGGGTGGCAGCATTACCTAATTCAAATAATAAGAATAAGAATAATAATAATATTAATAATAATCATAATAGTCTTTACTTTTGCAAGCAGTACATGATACAATTGACATAAGCCTAGTTGGCAACACTGGCATACTAGTAGTATATAGAAAGCCCTGGTTATGTAGAACATTTTAGTCAAGAAGTTCCTAAATTGAGTAAGACTTTCAAGTGATAAAAAATAAATTTGGTCATTTCAAAAATCTCTGATATTATCCTAACACCACAAGACTTTGAAAAGGCAATAAATGACATGCCCATGCACTGTGCCCCAGGCCCAGACTCATGGAACTCCGTGTTCATCAAGAACTGCAAGAAGCCCTTGTCACAAGCCTTCAGCATTCTATGGAGAGGGAGTATGGACACAGGGGTCATCCCACATTCACTAAAAACAACAGACATAGCACCACTCTACAAAGGTGGCAGTAAAGCAATTGCAAAGAACTACAGACCGATAGCACTAACATCCCATATAAAAATCTTTGGAAGGGTTCTAAGAAGCAAGATCGCCAACCACCTAGATACCCATCAGTTACATAACCCAGGGCAACACGGGTTTAAGGCAGGTCGCTCCTGCCTGTCCCAGCTACTGGACCACTATGACGAGGTCCTGGATGCTATAGAGGATAAGCAAAATGCATATGTAGTATACACAGACTTTGCAAAAGCCTTCAACAAGTGTGAAAACGGTGTAATAGTGCACAAAATGTTTGATAAATGAATAACAGGAAAAGTTGGTAGATGGATCTATAACTTCCTGACAAACAGAACACAGAGTAATAGTAAACAGAGTAAAGTCTGAAGTAGCTACAGTCAAAAGCTCTGTTCCACAAGGCACAGTACTCGCTCCCATCCTATTCCTCATCCTCATATCTGACATAGACAGAGATGTAAGCTATAGCTCCGTGTCTTCCTTTGCGAATGACACCCGAATTGCCATGACAGTGTCCTCCATCGAAGACACTGGAAGACTCCAAGAGGACATCAACCAAATCTTCAAATGGGCCGCTCAAAACAATATGAGGTTCAATGAAGAGAAATTTCAACTACTCAGATATGGAAAACCTGAGGAAATTAAAACTGTATCAAGGTATACACAAATTCTATCCATACAATACAGCGAAAAGTAATGTGAAGGACATGGGAGTGATAATATCAGAGGATCTCGCCTTCAAAAACCACAACAATGTATCTGCTAGCAAAATGATAGGATGGATAATGAGAACCTTCAAAACTAGGAATGCCAAGCCCATGATGATTCTCTTCAAATTGCTTGTTCTCTATAGGCTGGAATACTGCTGTACACTAACTGCCCCCTTCAAGGCTGGAGAAATTGCTGACCTGGAAAGTGTACAAAGAACTTTCAAGGCACACATAAGTACGATAAGGTACCTAAATTACTGGGAATTGTTGCCTTGATTTGTATTCCCTGGAACACAGGCGATAGAGATACATGATAATATACATTTGGAAAATCCTAGAGGGATTAGTACCAAACTTGCACACGAAAATCACTTCCTATGAAAGCAAAAGACTCGGCAGGAGATGCAACATTTCCCCAATGAAAAGCAGGGGCGCCACGAGTACACTGAGAGACAATACAAGAAGTATCAGGGGCCCAAGACTGTTCAACTTCCTCCCAGAACACATAAGGGGGATTACCAATAGAACCCTGGCTGTCTTCAAGAAGGCAATGGACAGGCACCTAAAGTCAGTACCTGACCAGCCATGCTGTGGTTCGTACGTCAGTTTGCGTGCGGCCTGCAGTAACAGCCTGGTTGATCAGACCCTGATCCACCACGAGGCCTGGTCTCAGACCGATCCGCGGGAGCGTTGCCCCCCGAAACCCTCTCCAGGTAAACTCCAGGTATATTAGATAAACGTTAAGAAAACAAGATAGCTCATACAGTAGTCGCTGGTGTAAACAAGGGAACTGAATTTCACACAGAGACATGAGAAATGGCGAGGCAAAAACGCTTTTATCATCTACCAGGCAAATAGTCAGAGCTTAAGAAATCTAACAGACGAACTAGTAGTAACTGCATGTAGAGGAACCATAGATATTATTTCAGTATCCGAGATCTTGTTCAGTCTGAAGAATAAGACCATGTCTACTGAATGCCACATACATGGCTATAAATTATGCCATACTCATAGTCAACATGAAAGGTGACACATGGAATCTGTTTGGCTGAAGTTTCTTGAAGAACATGAAAAGCTATTCTTAGGTATGATCTATTGACCCCTAAAGGCAGTAACCATAGTTACTGCCTTAATTTAGGGGTCAATAAGTCATTGCTAAGGCATCTTGATATGAAACTGTAGTTTTATTGGGAGATTTTAACTTTACCTAAATTGACTGGAGCAATTTTATAGGAAATCTAGTGCCCAGTGAAGTTCTAGAAATAGTCCAGGATTTCTTTTTGAAACAGTTTGTGTCAGAACCAACTAGAGGAAATAACCTGTTTGATTTGGATCTGGCAAACAAGGAATCTCTGATAAATGATCTAGAAGTTAATGAAGAGCTTGGAGAAAGCGATCACAAATCACTTCGTTTCAAAATCTCATGAAATTACCTTGATAATGTTAACAAAGCCAAGGTTCCCCGTTGTCGTGGTGCAGATCTTATTAAAGAATGAGCATAAATGCGCTGGAACAATGCAAGAGAAAGATGACAAAACTGAGTCCATGTATCAGATACCTTTCCTATGAAGAGAGGCTGGAGGCACTCAGCACTATGGAAAAATGTAGAACGAAGAGGCAGAAAACTTTAGTGTAAAAATGGAAAACAGGAATAAACAAGGGTAATATAAATAGCGCATTGAAAATATTCAACCAAGACAGGAGTCGCTGCAATGAATTCAAGTTGTACAAATTTAGATTTAGAAAGGATATAGAGGCATACTGATTTTTCAACAGAGTTGTAGACGAGTGTAACAGACACCCAGGTAGAGTCATTAGGGCTAGAGCTTTGGGTAGCTATTAATATAAGTTGTGTAAAGTTGGACGAGTGTATGAGTGGGTGTGGTGAGAGAAACTTTCCTACCAAGAACCACTAGGCCTGCTGCTGCTGCTGTGTTCCTTCATAAGTAAGTTTATTCAGGTATACTCAAATACTTATATAGATTATCATACATGGCAGCATATGTGTAGAGAACCTTTGATAACCCAAAAAAGTCAAAGTGACTTATTTCTATTGGGGTCCTTCTTAATTTTAAAGAGAACCGCTAGATGTGTAATACTTCAAAGAAGGTAGTACAGTGGTAGCCACACCTGTCCATTAGTACAGGTACCTGACAAGATCCAGTCAGGTTAGCCAAGGTATTTTTTTTACCTGACATAATATATAAGACGCAGGCGTACGTGAATTATTTCAAAAGCAGCGGGTTATTAAGTAATTGAGTGTGAATTGGGAGTCCGTGTGTGAGGTTGTGTGGTCCCTGTTGTACCACCAGTCAATGCAGCCACGAGTGTGGAGATTATTATATAATATGTATATATAAACTTCAAGCTTAAAATATCATGACGTTTATATATTTGAATTATATAATTAGTTTGCTTTCGTGTTTACTTTGAGATAATTCGCAATGAATTAGTAAAGGGAACAGAGCGATTATTTCCATTCCCTATACAGCGAGGGAAAATAAATACGGAAAAACTAATTCAGTACATTACATTTTGCACATTTTTTAACCTAATACAATTCTAAAAATGTATATAGTATACTGAATATGTCTTGGTAAAAAAATTATGTAGCGTATAGGTAATAATGAGTAGAAGTTATCCATTGTGTTGCTTCATGTGCGCCCTCTGGCCTCCCTTCCCAGCTGATCCTCTTGAGTCGTGTGAAGACCTCAGCCACAGTCGGGTAAATATCACATTATTTCTTCCCTCACATTCATCACTTAACTATTTACACACTGTACTACTTCCTGTCTACTAGTATACTTTATAGCGTGGCATGGTGTGTGTATGAGTGTGTGTGTTACACTGTAATGATGGTGTTGGATGGGAGTGGTGCAGCAGACGACGCCTTCAAGCCGGCTCCAGCCTCACTATTGTGAAATTACTGTTATATCAAAGTCTTGTAGTCATTCACTCTGGCGTATTACCTCAGTTCATTACGTAGTTTTCTTATTATATCTCTTACTCGTTTTAGTAAAATATTTCCTTTATTAATGGTACTGAAGTGGTGTTATGCTATTGTGGTACTGTGACGTGAGCCATAAAGGCTAAGCAGGTGGTTGTTTGGCTGGAATTTTCGCTCTTATTTACAGTATATATGGTTATTATATGTATATGATTAAAAGTACATTAGCAGGAAGGTCATTGTACCAGGGCCACAGATCAATACATAAGATAACTTACAAAATTAATATACATTATCTTAGGTAAATTGATATTGCTAGATAATTCATTGTTTTAGTTTAAATTAAACAAGTATATAAACTTTTAACCATTTAAGAGATTTCTTGATGTCGGTAGGGCTCTTGATCCAAGGAATTGTATTTGTCATCCCCTTTAATTGAACGTACCAGTAATAGCTAAAGTAAATTTAGTATTAATCTTAAAAAAGGACATGCTTAGACTTAATTAAACTATTAGGATTATTAAGTCAAAGGTAATACAAGAGTAAAATATGGATTATTTTCATTAAGGTTCTTCTCGAGGCTGTCACCCACGGTAACAAAATTGACAAACTCGCAAGTTTTCACCTTAGTGGGTTATCCTAGGTTAAATCTTCATAAAGTACTTTATATTACCCCATAGTATCTGTATGCCCTTAAGATCATTGTAAAAAAATTCTGAAGGTTATGTATGCAAAGCCTAAATAAAAATGTAGTTAGGTACCTGTTTACTGCTAGGTATACATCAGTACCTAGTGTGTTTGTTTACTCTTATTTTATTACCATCTGTATCAGGTGTATGGAGTACCTAATAGTAAAACAGCTGCAGAAAAGGCGTGATTGATGTGTGTTTAACTTGCAATAATAAGTAACAAGAAGCTGACCTATCATAACTTTGATATTAGTGTCCTCAGCTCTCATGCCTGAGGGACTGGGCATTGCTGAGTCTCGTGCAAGGCTAAAAAACATTGGTCATGCTTCCTTACACCTGCTGCCCCAGTTCACTTGGCAGCAAATAGGTACCTGGGTGTTAGTTGCCCATTGTGGGTCGCATCCTTAGGGATGAGATTAAAGGACTCCGGTGGAAATCTGACTAACAGTCCCCAATGACACACTTTATTGGGTTTTCCCGATTGCTAACCCTCAGGATTAAAAATCTAAAACTTTTCTTACACTACTATTCATTGATCCTAAAATGACATAATGTCAAAGTATTGTTTGTTGCCAGAAGACTTTAAAAAATAACCCAGATATAAATTAGCTTTTATTGGAAAAAGTAATTTTCCTGCACATAATTTCACTGACACTATGGCCCCTCTGGTTTAGTGCTTAATTGGAGTACTGTATTTTTTAATTTACTGAAATTGTGAACCTTCAGTTATAACACCATTAATTGAAATGTCATAATGTATTCTTTGCCCTAAGTCCAGATGTTGGTTTACTTGTTAACACTTACTGTCTCCCATGTTGATGCCAGTGTTGCTCTCATAGATCTATATTTTAAACACAGCCCCTTCAGATGTACTCTGAGCAGTAAATTTTAGCCTAAATATACAAGAATGGGTCTGTGTGGTGGGTGTGAAGTACATAAAAAAAAAAATTCAGCCTCATTCAGTGATAGGAAAAGCAAACCTCTGGCCTTGTTTGGTTTAGGGTAGGTTTAATGGTTTTACTGGTAGTTCCTTGGTGTCAGTTGATAGAAGGGAAGATATGCTAGTGAGATAGAGATTGACTAGGTTGCTGCAATCATTGGGATTGTCTAAACTGAGCAATCATTCTTCAATCAAGCTTCAATTTTTGTGTGATGGATTCAAAATGGAGGGCAAGTGATGTGATTAATGAACAGAGGGAAGGTTACTTCAGTGCCTGGAATGCATAGTGGTTATTTTTTACTTTTTAAATTGGAATTTGTCAGATTGTGTAAAATTGGCAAAATTACCAATTTCTGATAGTTGAATGGGAAGTTTCTTATGCTGAATAGAATGGAAGGCATGCTGATGAAATAGATAGGAATTTGGTCGAATTGACAAATGGAATTGGAATAAAATAGGACTGAGGGAGGGGGATTTCTTGTCACTAACAGGGAAGAGAGAGCTAGCTTTCTCACGCTTACAAATTTATGGTTAGTTGGTTGATTTTCCATATTCTAGCCCCATGTCTATCACTGTAACCTGCTTACAACTAATGAAATTGCCACTTTCTTGAGTATCATCTTAAGATTTTTCTCTTTCAATATTACTGTTTATCCTTTTGGTTAATGTTTGATGACAAGTGAGGGAGATAGTGCCAGAGAGTTACTATGACATGAATTAACCAATGTGAGTAATGACAAAGTGTAGCCGATAAATGAGAGGTTAGGGGAGGACAGTTTTGTTCATATGTTAGATGGGTTGTGGTATACGTTGCTTGGCTTGAACAGTATGAGGTGGGGAGATTTAGTAGCTTCTGACACCTGGAGGATGTTCTAGGGGTCAATGCCCTCGTGTCCTGGTCCATTACCAGGACTTGAGTGTATCAGAGCCTGATCATCTAGGCTGTTACTGCTGGCTACATGCAATCCAATGTACGACCCAAAGTCTGGCTGGTCAGGTACTGACTTTAGGTATCTGTCCAACTCCCTCTTAAAGACTGCCAGGGGTCTATTGGTAATCCCCTTTATGTATGTTGGCAGGCAGTTGAACAGTTTGGGGCCCCTGACACTTATTGTATTATCTCTTAGTGTACTCTAAGCACTCTTGTTATTCATTGGGGGATGTTGCCATTGCCTGCCAAGTTTTTTGCATTCATAGGGAGTGGTTTCCGTGTGCAGATTTGGAACTAGGATCTAGGATTTTCCAGGTGTAAATTATGATGCATCTTTCTCACCTGCATTCCAAGGAGTACAAGTCAAGAGACTTCAAACTGTCCCAGTAATTCAGGTGCTTGACTGTACTTGTACGACTATAATATGGGAAAAAAGCTGTAGGCCCAAGTCCGTACCTGAGTTAGCAAATTTAAAAAATCTTGCTGCATGCTAATTAGGAATTTAAGCATAAGAAAAAAAAAGTTCTCTGTCTTTTGTGCAGTTTTTTTTATTTTTGTCTTTGGTGGGAGGATTTGTAAAGCTTCTTTAAATCACTAATGTATATCTTTTATGAACTGTACTCATAAGACAATTATGAGAATTATTTTGACTAATGGCTACTTTTAATAATACTGTACTGTGAAAACATTTAGTTACAAATAGATAAGGGTAATCTACCAAAATTTATATATATATATATTTTTTTTTTTTCCAGAAAAAATGTCCCCTCCTGTTTATGCTGACCTTGGCAAGTCTGCCAGAGATGTCTTTGGCAAAGGCTACCATTTTGGCGTGCTCAAACTTGAGTGCAAAAGCAAAACTGCCACTGGTGTAGAGATTACAGCAGGTGGCTCCAATGTTCTGGAGTCTGGTAAAGTTGCTGGCAATCTTGAGACCAAGTACAAGGTGAAAGAACATGGTAAGTAGCTGGTATAAAGTTGGCTTATTGTATTAATGCCCTTTGTGAGCTTAATGCCCAAATTTCCTTAGTGTACTAGTGGTCCAAGTTACAAAATTAATTATTCGCATACATGTTTTTCATTGTGACTTTCTTAACTGTTTTCCAAGGCAGGGTAACTTGAAAAATTATTCATGATCTGTCTTATTAAGAAAGCACAGATTTCCTAGTTATTGATCACTGAATTTTGAATACACCCACTCCACTTTTAGAGTGAAGACACTATATCTAACCTAAACTCGTGTACTATAGTTGTGGTATAAAACCTGGTAATAGATATGGACAGGTGGTTGAAAGACAAGTGAGAAAACACTTGGCCAAATTTGGGAAGTTCAGTCTTGTGACTTGAATAACTTCCCACATACAAAGGGTCAAGTGACCTACCAGTTTCATAGAAATATTTAATTCTCTGACTGTTTTGCTGTAATCTCTACTCACTTTTTGCAACTGTTGGCAACAATGTTGATCTGATGTGACTCGTAACACATTACATTCCATCAAACCAAGTTTGGGTTTCTGGCCTTCTTGTCATCAATACTGAGGTTGGAGACAACACACTCGTCTTCACATCGGACACAATCGTCTAACTCATGGGTATCTTGTGGAGAGATGTCCTGTTCCACTTTGTGAGAATTGTCTAGTTCCAGTTTCAATTTCCCATATTCTGTTGGACTGTCCTGTCTATCAACAAGCACGCAGGATTTTCCTCTGACGTCACTGTTCTAACACCCTAACTTTATTTTCCCTCCTTGCTGATGGCCCTACCTTTGACAGACTTTCTTTTCAACTTTTTGAGAGCAACTGATTTATCACAAACTTTGATAATCTTTCCTATAGCACTTCACAGCTCTTCCTAATTTTACCTTTGTTGACCTCTCCACTCTTACTTATCCTTTGATCCTGCAGCACTGTATGACCTAGTAGGTTTAGTGCTTCTTTTTTATTATAATAATTCTAGTATGTATGCCCTAATGTTTGCTTATGTCTTTTTTTAAACTACTGTACAGTTAACCAATTTAACACAATCCCATCCTAGGGAGGTGCCTTGATCCAACTAGTAATTGAACCTCTCCTTATTTTTGGTTCTAACCTGATTGCCTCTCATTCCCTAGGTGCTGCATGACAGCTACAAACTTAGTGCTTTCCCATGATGATAAAACCTGTATATTTTTGGCTGATTTTGAGGGCTTTTCTACCTTACAAGCCCAATGGTTGGCCAAGCTTCCTCATTCTGTACCTGTTCATTTTGTCTGTTGCTGTTTTTGGACCTCTGGCCCACATAGCCATCAGTCTGGTTGATCTGGCACTTAGTCCAAGTAGTGATCCTGTTTATGTACTTAGACTTCATTTGTTCTAGCAATTCTGGTATATGCTGGTAGGTTTAAAATTCTTTGGCCAAGAATGTTGACAGTGCTCTCCTCTTATTGTGCTTATGGCATCTCTGCTTTTCTCTTAATTTATTTTACACCTCCATCCATATCTCCAGAAAGTTTATGGTAGTATGAAGATTTGGGGCTGGGTCTTCTAATGCCTTTCAGGTGTAATTATGAATAATGTATACACTACAACCTTCATGGTTAGTGGGATCACACTATCTTTTCCTTTTCTCTATTACTGTTGTCTCTATAATTATTCTCTATTTGACTGAAGAAGCCTACTGTGTAGGTAAAATGTTTCAACAATTTTTTTTTTTTTTACCCCAACAAGTCGGCCGTCTCCCACCGAGGCAGGGTGACCCAAAAAGAAAGAAAATCCCCAAAAAGAAAATACTTTCATCATTCAACACTTTCACCACACTCACATAATCACCGTCTTTGCAGAGGCGCTCAGATACGACAGCTGAGAATAGTCCCTCCCAGCTGTCACTATCCCAGACCCCTCCTTTAAAGTGCAGGCATTGTACTTCCCATTTCCAGGACTCAAGTCCAACTAAATCAATTAACTGGTTACCCTGAATCCCTTCACAAAATGTTACCCTGCTCACACTCCAACAGATCGTCATGTCCCAAAAACCATTAGTCTCCATTCATTCGTATCTAACACGCTCACACATGCTTACTGGAAGTCCAAGTCCCTCGCCGACAAAACCTCCTTTACCCCCTCCCTCCAACCTTTTCTAGGACGACCCCTACCCCGCCTTCCTTCCCCTACAGATTTATACGCTCTCCAAGTCATTCTACTTTGATCCATTCTCTCTAAATGACCAAACCACCTCAACAACCCCTCTTCAGCCCTCTGACAAATACTTTTAGTAACTCCACACCTTCTCCTAATTTCCACATTCCGAATTTTCTGCATAATATTTACACCACACATTGCCCTTAGACAGGACATCTCCACTGCCTCCAGCCTCCTCCTCGCTGCAGCATTTGCAACCCATGCTTCACACCCATATAAGAGTGTTGGTACCACTATAATTTCGTACATTCCCTTCTTTGCCTCCATGGATAACGTTTTTTGTCTCCACAGATACCTCAATGCACCACTCGCCTTTTTTCCTTCATCAATTCTATGGTTAACCTCATCCTTCATAAACCCATCCGCTGACACGTCAACTCCCAAATATCTGAAAACATTTACTTCTTCCATAATCCCTCTCTCCATTGTGATATCCAATTTTTCTTTATTTAAATCATTTGATACAATCATCACCTTACTCTTATCTATGTTCACTTTTAACTTTCTACCTTTACACACTCTCCCAAACTCGTCCACTAACCTTTGCAACTTTTCTTTAGAATCTCCCATAAGCACAGTATCATCAGCAAAAAGTAACTGTGCCAACTCCCATTTTGCATTTAATTCCCCATAATTTAATCCCACCCCTCTCCCCAACACCCTAGCATTTACTTCTTTTACAACCCCATCTATAAATATATTAAACAACCATGGTGACATTACACATCCCTGTCTAAGACCTTCTTTTACTGGGAAGTAATCTCCCTCTCTCCTACATACCCTAACCTGAGCCTCACTATACTCATAAAAACTCTTTACAGCCTTCAGTAACTTACTACCTATTCCATACACTTGCAACATTTGCCACAATAAAGACACCTAATTGTTACACATGTCCTACTCATCTTCCAGGTGTATATTTTCAGGTATCACATACCTCATAGAGTACATTCCAAGTACTGAGGTATTTCTAGTAGTTTCATTGCTTTAACTATGCAGACAGTAAATTCTTTGTCTAACTCTGGTAACTCCTGCTTTGAACAGAGCTGTGAGCACAGAGCAATATTCTCGATTTAAAAGCACAGAGCATTATTCTCTTTTGAAAGCTCTCATTGTCTGCCCTATATTTTTTTCTGATCTTTGCTACATTAGGTTTATTGTCAAAATTACTTACTATCAGGCAGTATTTATCCTAAGTCTACCTGTTTATTTAGAGATGGTCTCCCTGCATTTGGTATTGTGCTGGTATTGAGTTCTTTCTTTCCATATCTAACTGAAATTTGTCATCACTGTGCAATGTTATTTTCATTTGCTCTTTTGAAGCCTTTCTATATCTAATATTTCTACTGAGGTCTCTCTTGTACTTTGACACTGTCCACAAAGGATATGAAGCTGAGAATAGGTGAAGGTGCAAGGACCATGCCTTGTGTACCGAGTTAGATCTGTGTTGATTTCAAGTTGCATAGGATTAAGTTGTACGTTAGATATGAGATTTTGTTCTGATATTAAACCTCAGAGGGTTAACCACACAGTTAGTGCATCATCAAGGACTGTCTCTTATTTCCATTGGGGGTCCTTAAATCTTGTCCCTTAGGATGTGACCCACACCAGTCAGTTTACACCCAGGTACCTACTTCTTGCTAGTTGAATGGGGATAATAGGTGTAAGGAAACTCAACGTTTCTGCCCTTGCCAGAGATTGAACCATGGACACTCGGTGTGTGAAGCAAGAGCGTTGCCTTCCAGGCCACAGGACATGTCTTAAATAAAATTTTAAGGCAGTTCTGCTTGAATAGACTGCTTAACCGCTTCACTGGCCGTGCCATAGTACTACGCCATGAGCTCATCTCACTCGAGATAAGCTGTGAGCAGTAAATTTTGGGGCTAGATATGAGAATGGGTCTGGGCAGTAAGTGTGCACCATATAAAAAAAAAAATTCTTCAGCATGCAGTGCATAATGAAAAAAAAACTTGTGTTTTTGGTTTAAAACGTCAACTTTGCAGTGTATTTTTGTATATTTTTTATGAATGTATTCTCGGTTTCTTGATCTCATTTGATAGAATGGAAGATATATAAGAGAAATAGAGATGATTTTGATTGGTTTCATGAGTGGAAATAGCTTGAAATAGATCTCAAATTAGCAGAAATATTTGATTTTTGCTGATATTCAAGAGTAAACATATGTCACTCGTCCAATACACATCAACTTGTGGGTCTGTTATGCATTCACGAATGCACTGATATTAATTATACAATTATTACAGTATTGCATAACAGTATTTTTTTTTTTTTTTTTGTGAATAATTCTTTGAATAAAAAATAATGGAATTCATATGTAAAACGTGGGAATGTAACTAAAGAACAGAGGAAGTGTTATTTTAGTGCCAGGAATGCCTGCTTTGTTTATTGTGGACTCTATTTTGAAACTGGAATACAGTGGACCCCCGGATTACGTCATTATTTCGTTCCAGAATGCTGTTACCGAACGAATTTGTTCCCATAAGGAATAATGTAAATTAGATTAGTCCTTTTAGACCCCCAAAAATACACTTACAAAACCACTTAAAAAAATACACTTACATAATTGTTCGAGTTTGGAGCATAACGTAAACCGGGGGTCCACTGTATATTGAAATTTGTGTGAAATTGGCCAAATTACCAATTTCTGATCACTTTATTGGGTAGTTTAAATAGTTAATTGGGCAATTTCTTGTGCTCAATTGATAAAATGGAAGACATAACAAAATAGCGAAGAATTTGGTAGACTGGAACAATGTAATTGGCCTAAAATAGGACTCAAAGTGGGCAAAATCGCCGATGCGTAAATATTGCTGACAGCAAAATTCACGAAAGCGTAATTTCATAAATTTTCCATCAGATTTTGTACTTTGTTTTATTACCTCTAGAAAGATTCTCTACCATGTCACAAGATTTTTTTTTTTAATTCTTGGACATTGTGGACAAGTTTCAGGTTGGTGCAGTCTAGACAGTGAAATGGTTAATGATTATGATGGCTTATGTACTGTGATATTTGTGCATGAACACAAAACCACAGTACACAAGTTTCAGAAAAGTGTTTTAAATGTTCTGACTAAAATTAAATGTCATTTTTGTATTTATGAAAATTAATTACAGTGGACCCCCGGATTTCGTCGATAATTCTTTCCAGAAGGCTGTTAAGAGTGCCGTTACCGAACGAATTTGTTCCCATAAGGACGAATGTAAATTAGATTGGTCCGTTTCAGACCCCCACTTACAAAAATACACTTACATAATTGTTCGAGTTGGGAGGAGTACGAAATCCGGGGTCCACTATTCACCAATGAAATTTATAACTCCACTCATAGTTTATAATTATGGTAATGTTAGTTTTTTATTTTAATGCTGATTATATACATTTTTATCCAGGACTATTATTTGCAGTGCATTTTTCTTTGAAGCTTTGTTAATTGTAATACTGGGCATTACTTTTCAGGGTTGATCTTTACGGAGAAGTGGAACACAGACAACACGCTGAACACAGAAGTTGCATTAGAGGACAAGGTTGCCAAGGGGCTCAAGCTTGTTCTCAACACCACCTTTGCTCCACAGACAGGCAAGAAGTCTGGAGTGCTTAAATCTACTTACAAGACTGATGCTTTGTCTGTTAACCTAGATTCCACATTAGATCTTGGTGGTCCAGTAGTCAATGGTGCTACTGTGGCAAGCTACAAGAATTGGCTTGTTGGTTATCAGATGTCCTTTGATACTGCAAAATCAAAGCTCACCAAAAATAACTTCGCTGTTGGATTTACCAATCCAGACTTCATTCTTCACACGTATGCCAATGATGGAGCTGAATTTGGTGGCTCCCTCTTCCACAAAATTAATCATGACTTGGAGGGTGCTGTTGACTTGGCTTGGTCTGCTGGATCCAACACTACACGCTTCTCCATTGGCTGCAAATATTCCCTGGACAAGGATGCTGCACTGCGAGCCAAGGTGAACAATAACTCTCAGGTTGGCCTAGGCTACCAGCAAAAGGTGCGTGATGGCATTACTCTGACACTCTCAACTCTCATTGATGGTAAGAATTTCAATCAGGGTGGACACAAAGTTGGCCTGGCCATGGAACTAGAGGCCTAACTTCTTAAGGATGTAGCTGCTGGGGTCCTGCAGCCATTGTATGCTGAATATTTCTGGAGAGGGTGAAGAGCCATGGGCACTGGGCTCCTGTGGGGTGAACTGTTTTTACAGTTAAGTGCCCACATATGCTAAGTCCTAGATTCCAGTAGTGTAAATGAGCGCTGTACATTAAACATTTACATGACCGACTGTACATTAAATATTTTTATCTTCATGGGTGGCAGCAACGAGTTGAAGACTTGTTTTGCAGCTGTGAAGTTTGATCTGTCTTCATGAAATGTCCTTAATAAATTTTGAATGGTCTTAATATGTTTTCTTAACATTTTCCATTTTGGGTGCATTGAAATTGTGTAGAATATGGTCTGTGCCTACTTATTCAAATATCAATGCTTCATGTTTCATAAGTCACCTCATTGGTTATAATTTGTGCATGGGTGAATTATGAATATCTGACTAGTATTTTTAATTGGCACATTAACTCAAAACTTTTGTCTAACTGCATTGTCCATGAAATGTACATTGTGACACTAGTTCATTATTCCCATGCCTCTAAAGCTTAACATTTTTTTCTGATCTGTGAGAAAGGATTTTCTCATTACAATAATTCTACTGTGGATTAAATACATAGTATATTTGTATATTAGAAATTTTGTTTTCATTTGACAAAGTACTGGAGACTTGGCATGTAATACAAAGTTGTAAAAGTTTAAACTTATTGGAAATTGCAAATTTCAGTTTTAATTGAATTTTTCCCATTGTAACTGGGAGTTATTCATGTGAAGAGTGTATACTGTATATACAATAGATGTGAAAAGAAAGATGTATTATTTGGCATTAATACAATAGATGTGAAAAGGGAGATGTATTATTTGGCATTAATACAATAGATTGAAAAGGAAGATGTATTATTTGGCATTAATGCTTCAGTGTTTGCTCAAAGGATTGATCTGGCTTCTGATACCATGTGTATTATCAATCAGTTTATAATTTTGCCATACTCTATGACCCTTGTGGATTTAGTGCTTCCCACTGTTTAAAATAATTTTGCCCCAAATATGTACTGAACTTGTATCTAAGCAATGAGTTGCAGTGCTTTAATTTTATTATATTAAATTTTCTTACCTGTTAGTATGTAGATTTGTTTTTTTTTTCATAAATTTTACTCCTGTCTTAAGTTAGTTTAAATTCTCTGGTCTTTTCTCTTGTACCTTCAATAAACTTAACAAATGCTTATACTGTATTTATTCCAATGTCAAAACTGGTACTTGAAATTTACTTTTCAGAGGAAAGTATGGCTGGGTTAAGAGCTGCTGAAGATAAAGCTGTATAATAGAGATGGGTTTAGGATTTTGTAGATATAATCCTTGGATTATATCTACTTGGATATCAGATTGGAGGGAGAGAGTATGGAGGTGGTGAATGTATTCAGATATTTGGGAGTGGACATGTCGGCGGATGGGTCTATGAAGGATGAGGTGAATCGTAGAATTGATGAGGGGAAAAGGGTGAGTGGAGCACTTCGGAGTCTGTGGAGACAAAGAACCTTGTCCATGGAAGTAAAGAGGGGAATGTATGAGAGTATAGTTATACCAACGCTCTTATATGGGTGTGAAGCATGGGTGATGAATGTTGCAACGAGGAGAAGGCTGGAGGCAGTGGAGATGTCATGTCTGAGGTCAATGTGTGGTGTGAATATAATGCAGAGAATTCGGAGTTTGGAAATTAGGAGGAGGTGCAGGATTACCAAAACGATTGTCCAGAGAGCTGAGGAGGGGTTGTTGAGGTGGTTTGGACATGTAGAGAGAATGGAACGAGACAGAGTGACTTCGAGAGTGTATAAATCTGTAGTGGAGGGAAGGCGGGGTAGGGGTCGCCCTAGGAAAGGTTGGAGGGAGGGGGTAAAGGAAGTTTTGTGTGCGAGGGGCTTGGACTTCCAGCAAGCATGTGTGAGTGTATTTGATAGGAGTGAATGGAGGCATATGGTTTTTAATACTTGACGTGCTGTTGGAGTGTGAGCAAGGTAACATTTATGAAGGGATTCAGGGAAACCGGCAGGCCGGACTTGAGTTCTGGAGATGGGAAGTACAGTGCCGGCACTCTGAAGGAGGGGTGTTAATGTTGCAGTTTTATAACTGTAGTGTAAAGCACCCCTCTGGCAAGACAGTGATGGAGTGAATGATGATGAAAGTTTTTCTTTTTCGGGCCACCCTGCCTTGGTGGGAATCGGCCGATGTGTTAATAAAATAAAAAATCCTTTCAACTGGGGGTTCTTAGATGCTGGGTGTTGGGTCAACGTTGTATTTACTCTTCCCTTGCATCAGGAAGATGCCTACCATTTCCTAGGTACTATACATAGCAATGGCTTGAATCAAACTGGATTACCTCCCATTTTCCAGGTGCTAAATGACATGTATGGTTATTTCTTCCCCCTAAGTATACCTTGAATAGCGCCTGAATGCCTTTCATTCCTGCAGGTGCTGTGACCCCTACAGGTTTTGTCTCTCTCTTATGAATAATCTAGGAACCCCACAGGGAGGTGTGCTCAGTCCCACTCTATTCAATATTCTAATTAATGCCTTACTTAATGCTATGCCTAGCCAGCCCCATCATTATATGATCAGTTTTGCTGATGATATAATGATTCACACCACCGGATTCTCCAACACCCAAAACATCCTTAACCATGTACTAGCCTCGTGTCAAGACCTGGGGTTGATAATCTCTACTGATAAAACAAAGATACTCAATAGGCGTCCTCCTCGACAGAGAGGCACAGTTCGCCAGATCCAGTTGCATGATGGGTCTCTTTTAGAATATGTAAACAGATACAGGTATCTAGGCTTTGAGGTCCCACTACTTGGACCTGTTGTAACGAGACTTTGTCGTCAATACAAAGAAAGGCTGAGAGCACTTAGAGTTGTGGCAGGGTTTCACCCCAGGTATGGTGCTAATGTTAAAATTGTGAAAATGATGTATCTTGCTTATATTAGATCATTAGTTGATTATGCTGCCCCACTACTTGCTCTTGTGTCTGACTGGAAGCTTGGAGGGTTGGAAAAACTGCAGAACGAAGCAATGAGGATCATTTTAGGATGCCCTCGTACTGCCAAAATTTTAAATATGCAGAAAGAACTTGATATTCCAAGCATCAGAGATCGTGTTACTGAAAGAAATATCCTAATTGGGGTTAATATGCTCAGGCAAGCCCATTCAAACCCATGCACAGAAGCCCTCCAAACTTTCCTCAGCACTGGTGAACATCCCTCCAGATGGATCGAAAAACTGGAACCGACCTCCGCATGAATCAGATACATGATCTGTGGCAAGTAAGGCAACAGCGGCACTTCTCCGCTCCATGGAATATTACCCCATTCCAAACTACCATCCCTCCATTTCCCCCCAAACTACTTCTTAAATCACAACCAAAGCTTCGCCTTGAAGCCAAACATGATGCCTTAAACTGTATTGATAATTTAGCCAAACAGCACACTCTCTCACAAATTATTTACGTTGATGGTTCTGTTCACCAATCCACTGGTGCAGCTGGTAGTGCTGCTGTTGTCATACAGAGTGATGGCTCTCTTAAAGAAATTGGAGCACGCATCAATAACTGGGCCTCTACCCTTCAGACAGAACTGTTTGCCATACTCCTTGCACTCAAATGCGTCCATGTATCTAAGGTTAACTCTCTAATTGTAACTGATTCTCTGTCATCCATAAATGCTCTCAACTCATCAAGTATAACTTGTAGCATGCTCGTGTCAGAAGCCAGGCACAGGTATGGTAGGATTCTGGATAGTAGAGTCAGAGTGCACATGCTGTGGATTCCATCTCTCATTGGTCTTCAGATGCATGATAGAACTGATAAATTGGCTAAGTTTTATGCTTTCAAAGAGGGGATAGATTACAATCTTGGCTTGTCAGTTAGCAGTTTGAGAACAATAATACGAAAAGAACTTCAACTGAATTTTATTGACTTAAGACTCAGGGAGTTTGACACCAGTCAGTCCATCTATCATCATTCTATCATGCAGGAGGAGCCACATGTCTATGGTGCATCCAACAAAATAAGCAGACTCTTGGATGTCACTACCGCCCGCCTCCGGCTGGGTTACAAGTATCTTTGGCAGGTTAAATCACCACCACCAGATGTAGACCAAACAAGATGTAAACTTTGCCAGTTGGATTATTGTCACACCCTGCGTCATTATGTACTGGAGTGCGATAAAATTAATGAATTCAGAGACTACTCATTCAGAAATGTTCAAGATATGTCAAAGTATTTTATCCACAGTGGTATATTACAGACCATTCTGGAAAAATACCCTGACTTTGCTCCCTGTAAATAAAGCATTGACACGTGTGTGTGTGTGTGTGTGTGTGTGTGTGTATGTACATGTGTGTATGTGTATGTGTGTATGTATATACATGTATGAGTGTGTATGTGTATATGTATATGTGTGTGTGTGTGACCCAACAATTAAAATTTGCACCAATAACTCATTACAGTTGTGGCTGGGTGTAGACTAATAGATTGCTCATTGCTTTATAATTTGTTCATGAGTGCAACCATGTACAGACGTAAGTAAATTTACTTACATGATTCATTACCTTGTAACTAGTGAATTAATTACCATTGTACCTTGTTCAGCTATCAAAACTTTATGGCCCAGTCTCTGGACCCTATATATACCTCTGTAATCTGCAAATACCTTTGTAACTTGTCATGATTGTGACCATCTGAGTTCATTACCTTTGTAACTTGCTCAGCTATCAAACTTTGAGGTCCAGTCCCTGGACCCATTATGTACCTCTGTAATCTTTTGACTACCGCCCACAGGATGGGTATGGGGTGCATAATAAAGATATCAAACTTATGAATAATCTATCGCCATTTTTACATGGTCTCGTGTTTAAAGTGCTTAACTTTATTGTATTATGTAGTGTCATTCGTGACACTATCAAATACGTGAATGGAGACCAATGGTTTTTAATACTTGACGTGCTGTTGGAGTGGAAGCAAAGTAACATTTATGAAGAGATTCAGGGAAACTGGCAGGCCGGACTTGAGTCCTGGAGATGGGAAGTACAGTGTCTGCACTCTGAAGGAGGGGTGTTAATGTTGCAGTTTTATAACTAGTGTAAGCATGCCTCCGGCAAGACAGTGATGGAGTGAATGATGAAAGTTTTTCTTTTTCGGGCCACCCTTCCTTGGTGGGAAACGGCTGATGTGTTAATAAAAAAAAATTCCTATTTTTGTTAGGCACTAAGCTGTACGACTTTTGGGTTTAGCTCTCAAATTGATTAATAGGTATTGATTTTAAAGTCTGTATTCAGGGCACTGGCTTTACCTTAATGTTAATGAAGGGCTCTTGACCCAGGGAATTGGAGCTGCTCTCCATTTCTTTGTATTAAACTTCTCCTATTTCCCAGGCACTTTAACCCCTAAACTGAATGACCCTTGTGGGTTTAGTGCTTAGTTTTGATTGATTTAACCCCTACAAGTTCAGTGCATCCCTGCAACTATATTACCTTCCTGCAAATATTTTTTTCATTACTGTTAAAGAGTTCCAAGGCCTCTCATGGGAGGTTCTTTAATGCCAGTGAGGGGCTCTTTAATCCAAGGAATTGGATTTGCCCTCCCCTCCCTTGGATTGAACCTAAATGCCTCCCAGGCACACTGACTCCTACGGGTTTAGTGCTTCCCCATAAATATAATAAGTCTTCCAAGTGAGTTCTTTAATGCCGGTTGCTGTATAACCTCTGTGGTTTAGCGCTTCTATTTGATTATAATAATAATAATAATCTTTAATGCCGGTGAGGAGCTTTTCATCCAATGAACTTGACTTGGCTTTCTCTTCCTTCAATGCTTGCCTCCCATTTTGCAGGTGCTGTATGACCCCATGGGTTTAGCTAAACCCACAGAGGTCATAGAGCACCTGGGTAATGTGAGGTAATCATACATAAATTCAAAGAAATGGGAGGAAAGCTCGATTTCCTTTAGTCAAGAAATATTTGCTGCCATCAAGGCCTTTCCTTTCTTCTGCATGGTGGTTTCTGTCCTTTGGAGGGTTTTTTTTCCTCCAAGGTTTTTTATCTTTCCCTCGTAGGCCATTATCTCCTGCAGTGGCCCCCCCCCTTTTTCTTTAACTACCTCCACTATTACGACTACTACTACTATTAATTCTCTGATATCACACTCTGAACCTTGTTGCTGTATGACCCTTGCGGGTTTAGCGATTAGTTTTTATTGTAATAATCTACCTTTGTTCACTAGCTTATAACCTCTGTGGTTTAGCGCTTCTATTTGATTATTATAATAATCACTAGCTACTCCCCTCAAGGAAGGTTTCTTGATGCTGGTGAGGGGCTCTTGATCTAGGGAATTGGATCTGATCTCCAGTTTCCTGAATTAAACCTGAATTCCTTCCAAATCCCACAGGCACTGTATAATCCTACGGGTTTAGCGCTTCCCCCTTGATTATAATAATAATCACTACTACCTTATAATTACATTTGCTGCTGTTATACTACTTTCTGCTCTCGTTCCACCACTACTGGCCCAGCTTCCCCTCGTTCCACCACTACTGGCCCAGCTTCCCCTCGTTCCACCACTACTGGCCCAGCTTCCCCTCGTTCCACCACTACTAGCCCAGCTTCCCCTCGTTCCACCACTACTGGCCCAGCTTCCCCTCGTTCCACCACTACTGGCCCAGCTTCCCCTCGTTCCACCACTACTGGCCCAGCTTCCCCTCGTTCCACCATACGGCCAGCCTTCCACTCTGGCCCAGCTTCCCTCGTTCCACCACTACTGGCCCAGCTTCCTCGTTCCACCACTACTGGCCCAGCTTCCCCTCGTTCCACCACTACTGGCCCAGCTTCCCCTCGTTCCACCACTACTGGCCCAGCTTCCCCTCGTTCCACCACTACTGGCCCAGCTTCCCTCGTTCCACTACTGCCCAGCTTCCTCGTCCACTACTGGCCCAGCTTCCCTCGTTCCACCACTACTGGCCCAGCTTCCCTCGTTCCACCACTACTGGCCCAGCTTCCCTCGTTCCACCACTACTGGCCCAGCTTCCTCGTTCCACCACTACTGGCCCAGCTTCCCTCGTTCCACACTACTACTGTCCCTAGCTTCCCCTCGTTCCACCACTACTGGCCCAGCTTCCCTCGTTCCACCACTACTGGCCCAGCTTCCCTCGTTCCACCACTACTGGCCCAGCTTCCCTCGTTCCACCACTACTGGCCCAGCTTCCCTCGTTCCACCACTACTGCCCAGCTTCCTCTTCCACCTACGGCAGCCTCGTTCCACCACTACTGGCCAGCTTCCTCGTTCCACTACTGGCCCAGCTTCCTCGTTCCACCACTACTGGCCAGCTTCCTCGTTCCCACTGCAGCTTCCTCGTTCACCACTACTGGCCCAGCTTCCCTCGTTCCACCACTACTGGCCCAGCTTCCCCTCGTTCCACCACTACTGGCCCAGCTTCCCCTCGTTCCACCACTACTGGCCCAGCTTCCCCTCGTTCCACCACTACTGGCCCAGCTTCCCCTCGTTCCACCACTACTGGCCCAGCTTCCCCTCGTTCCACCACTACTGGCCCAGCTTCCCCTCGTTCCACCACTACTGGCCCAGCTTCCCTCGTTCCACCACTACTGGCCCAGCTTCCCCTCGTTCCACCATGCACTTCCTCTCCCCACTAGGCCCAGCTTCCCTCGTTCCACCACTACTGGCCCAGCTTCCCCTCGTTCCACCACTACTGGCCCAGCTTCCCCTCGTTCCACCACTACTGGCCCAGCTTCCCCTCGTTCCACCACTACTGGCCCAGCTTCCCCTCGTTCCACCACTACTGGCCCAGCTTCCCCTCGTTCCACCACTACTGGCCCAGCTTCCCCTCGTTCCACCACTACTGGCCCAGCTTCCCTCGTTCCACCACTACTGGCCCAGCTTCCCTCGTTCCACCACTACTGGCCCAGCTTCCTCGTTCCACCACTACTGGCCCAGCTTCCCTCGTTCCACCACTACTGGCCCAGCTTCCCTCGTTCCACCACTACTGGCCCAGCTTCCCTCGTTCCACCACTACTGGCCCAGCTTCCCTCGTTCCACCACTACTGGCCCAGCTTCCCCTCGTTCCACCACTACTGGCCCAGCTTCCCCTCGTTCCACCACTACTGGCCCAGCTTCCCCTCGTTCCACCACTACTGGCCCAGCTTCCCCTCGTTCCACCACTACTGGCCCAGCTTCCCCTCGTTCCACCACTACTGGCCCAGCTTCCCCTCGTTCCACCACTACTGGCCCAGCTTCCCTCGTTCCACCACTACTGGCCCAGCTTCCCTCGTTCCACCACTACTGGCCCAGCTTCCCTCGTTCCACCACTACTGGCCCAGCTTCCCTCGTTCCACCACTACTGGCCCAGCTTCCCTCGTTCCACCACTACTGGCCCAGCTTCCCTCGTTCCACCACTACTGGCCCAGCTTCCCTCGTTCCACCACTACTGGCCCAGCTTCCTCGTTCCACCACTACTGGCCCAGCTTCCCTCGTTCCACCACTACTGGCCCAGCTTCCCTCGTTCCACCACTACTGGCCCAGCTTCCCTCGTTCCACCACTACTGGCCCAGCTTCCCCTCGTTCCACCACTACTGGCCCAGCTTCCCCTCGTTCCACCACTACTGGCCCAGCTTCCCCTCGTTCCACCACTACTGGCCCAGATTCCCCTCGTTCCACCACTACTTTCCCAGCTTCCCCTCGTTCCACCACTACTGGCCCAGCTTCCCCTCGTTCCACCACTACTGGCCCAGCTTCCCCTCGTATATATACTGATTCCCTTCCCTTTGCACTTGTGTGTGACTAGTTAATGGTTCAAGCCGGGTTATTTGTGTATTAGCGCTGCTGGTTTTGGACCAACGGTCCTGGCTTTACCTGCAACACAATGCCGGTTCCAAACTGGTGCTGCATACTCCAATATGGGCCTAACGTACACAGTGTACAGGGTCCTGAACGATTATTAAGATGTAGGAATGCTGTTCTTAGGTTCGCTAGGTGCCCATATGCTGCAGCAGTTATTTGGTTGATGTGCGCCTCTGGAGATGTGCCTGGTGTTATACTCACCCCAAGATCTTTTTTTTTTTTATTGAGGTTTGTAGTCTCTGGCCCCCCTAGACTGTACTCCATCTGCGGTCTTCTTTGCCCTTCCTCAATCTTAATGACTTTGTACTTGGTGGGGATGAACTCCAGGAGCCAATTGTTAGACCAGGCTTGCAGCCTGTCCAGATCCCTTTGTAGTTCTGCCTGGTCCTCGTCCGATTGAATTCTTCTCATCAACTTCACATCATCTGCAAACAGGGACACTTCAGAGTCTATTCCTTCCGTCATGTCGTTCACAAATACCAGAAACAGCACCGGTCCTAGGACTGACCCCTGTGGAACCCCACTCGTCACCGGCGCCCACTCTGACACCTCGCCACGTACCATGACTCGCTGCTGTGTGGTGGTGCGTGTGGTGGTGCTTTGTGGAGGTGTGTGTTTGTGTGGTGGTGCGTGTGGTGGTGTGTGTGGTGGTGTGTGTGGAGGTGTTTGTGTTGGTGTGTGGTGTGGTGGTGCGTGTGGAGGTGTGTGTGGTACTCACCTAATTGTGGTTGCAGGGGTCGATACTCAGCTCCTGGCCCCACCTCTTCACTGTCTGCTACTGGGTCTCTGCTCTCCCTGTTCCATGAGCTTTATCATACCTTGTCTCAAAACTATGTATGGTTCCCGCCTCCACTATATCGTTTGCTAGACTATTCCACTTCCTAACTACTCTATGGCTGAAGAAGTGCTTCCTAACATCCCATTGACTCATCTGAGTCTTCAGCTTCCAGTTGTGTCCCCTTGTTTCTGTGTGAACATCCTGTCACTATCTACCTTGTCAATTCCCCGCAGTATTTTGTATGTCGTTATCATGTCTCCTCTAACCCTTCTGTCCTCCAGTGTTGTTAGTCCTATTTCCCTCAACCTTTCTTCATAGGGCAGTCCCCTGAGTTGTGGAACTAGCCTTGTCGCAAACCTTTGCACTTTCTCTAATTTCTTGACATGCTTGACCAGGTGTGGGTTCCAGACTGGTGCTGCATACTCTAGTATGGGCCTGACGTATACGGTGTACAGTGTCTTGAACGATTCCTTGTTAAGGTAACGGAACGCTAATCTTAGGTTTGCCAGTCGCCCATATGCTGCCTCGGTTATCTGGTTGATGTGTGTTTCCGGAGACGTGCTTGGCGTTATACTCACCCCAAGGTCTTTCTCCTTTGATGAGATTTGTAGCCTTTGTCCACCTAGCCTGTACTCTGTCAGCGGTCTTCTTTGCCCTTCTCCGATCTTCATGACTTTGCATTTGGTGGGGTTAAATTCAAGAAGCCAGTTGCTAGACCAGATGTCAAGCTTGTCCAGGTCTCTTTGAAGTCCTGCTTGGTCTTCATCCGATGTGATTCTCCTCATTAATTTCACATCATCTGCGAACAGAGACACTTCTGAGTCTATCCCGTCCGTCATGTCATTCACATATACCAAGAATAACACTGGTCCTAGGACTGACCCCTGCGGTACACCGCTCGTCACAGGCGCCCACTGTAATAATAATATAATAATATATTTATTTACTACAAGTACATGTACATGGTATATAGGCCTAGCTGACATCAGTGACATACTACTATATAGAAAGTCCCTTGTTATGCTGAGCATTTCGGGCAGATTAGGTCTGTGATACCTCATCACGCACCATGACTCGTTGTTGCCTCCCTGTGAGATATTCCCTGATCCATTCCAGTGCCCTTCCTATTATACACGCTTGGTCTTCCAACTTCTTTACTGGAGTTTACCTGGAGAGAATTCCAGGGGTCAACGCCCCCGCGGCCCGGTCTGTAACCAGGCCTCATGTTGGACCAGAGCCTGATCAACCAGGCTGTTACTGCTGGCCGCACGCAGTCCAACGTACGAACCACAGCCTGGCTGGTCAGGTACCGACTTTAGGTGCCTGTCCAGTGCCTGCTTGAAGACAGCCAGGGGTTTGTTGGTAATCCCCCTTATGTATGCTGGGAGGCAGTTGAACAATCTTGGGCCCCTGACACTTATTGTGTTGTCCCTCAACGTGCTAGTGGCACCCCTGCTTTTCATTGGGGGATGTTACATCGCCTGCCGAGTCTTTTGCTTTCGTAGGGAGTGATTTTCGTGTGCAAGTTTGGTACTAATCCCTCGAGAATTTTCCACGTGTATATAACAATGTATCTCTCCCGCCTGCGTTCTAGGGAGTACAGGTTTAGGAACTTCAAGCGTTCCCAGTAATTGAGGTGGTTTATCGCACTTATGCGTGCCGTGAAGGTTCTCTGCACATTTTCAAGGTCAGCAATTTCACCTGCCTTGAAAGGTGCAGTTAGTGTGCAGCAATATTCCAGCCTAGATAGAACAAGCGATTTGTAAAGTGTCAACATGGGCTTTGCATCCCTGGTTTTGAAGGTTATCATTATCCATCCTGTCATTTTTCTAGCAGATGCGATTGCTACGGTGTTATGGTCCTTGAAGGTGAGATCCTCTGACATGATCACTCCCAGGTCTTTGACATTAGTTTTTCGCTCTATTGTGTGGTTGGAATTAGTTTTGTACTCCGATGAGATTTTAATTTCCTCACGTTTTCCGTATCTGAGTAATTGAAATTTCTCATCATTGAACTTCATATTGTTTTCTGCAGCCCATTTAAAGATTTGGTTTATGTCTGCTTGGAGTCTTGCAGTGTCTTCAACGGTGGACACTGTCATACAGATTCGGGTGTCATCTGCAAAGGAAGACACGGCACTGTGTCTTATATCCCTGTCAATGTCCGATATGAGGATGAGGAACAGGATGGGAGCGAGTACTGTGCCTTGTGGAACAGAGCTTTTCACATTAGCTGCCTCAGACTTTACTCTGTTGACTACTACTCTTTGTGTTCTACTTGTTAGGAAATTATAGATCCATCTACCAACTTTTCCTGTTATTCCTTTAACACGCATTTTGTGTGCTATCACACCATGGTCACACTTATCAAAGGCTTTTGCAAAGTCTGTGTATATAACATTTGCATTCTGTTTGTCCTCTAGAGCATCCAGGACCTTGTCGTAGTGGTCCAGTAGTTGGGACAGACAGGAGCGACCTCCTCTAAACCCATGCTGCCCTGGGTTGTATAATTGATGGTTATCTAGATGAGTGGCGATCTTGCTTCTTAGAACCCTTTCAAAGATTTTTATGATATGGGACGTTAGCGCTATTGGTCTGTAGTTCTTTGCCATTGCTTTACTGCCGCCTTTGTGGAGTGGGGCTATGTCTGTTGTTTTTAGTAACTGCGGGAACTGTGTCGAAGGCCTTCCTGCAGTCCAGGAAAATGCAGTCAACCCACCCTTCTCTCTCTTGCCTTACCTCTGTTACTTTATCATAGAACTCCAGGAGGTTTGTTACACAGGATTTGCCTTCCCTGAATTCGTGCTGTCTGGCGTTGATTATCCTGTTCTGCTCCAGATGCTCCACCATTCTTTTAACATAAGAACATAAGAAAGAAGGAACACTGCAGCAGGCCTACTGGCCCATGCGAGGCAGGTCCAAGTCTCCCACAGGCTTAAGCCAATGCCCCGACCCAGCCAGGTCAGGTTACATTCACTTAAGGAAGGAGCACGGCATCTGACCTAGTAGCACAAACTAGTCAGGACTAACTCACACCCACCCGCACCCACTCATATATTTATCTAGCCTATTTCTAAAACTACACAACGTTTTAGCCTCTATAACTGTACTCGGGAGTTTGTTCCACTCATCGACAACTCTATTACCAAACCAATGCTTTCCTATATC
The DNA here is from genome assembly GCA_009830355.1 of Cherax destructor. Classification (NCBI taxonomy): domain Eukaryota; kingdom Metazoa; phylum Arthropoda; class Malacostraca; order Decapoda; family Parastacidae; genus Cherax; species Cherax destructor. The sequence goes on from WNWK01001339.1 coordinate 148,551, forward strand.
CTTCCTGAATCTGAATTTATCCAACTTAAAGCCATTGCTGCGAGTCCTGTCAATACTAGATATTTTTAGCACGCTATTTACATCCCCTTTATTTACTCCTGTTTTCCATTTATACACCTCAATCATATCCCCCTAATTCTACGCCTTTCTAGAGAGTGCAGATTCAGGGCCCTCAGTCTATCTTCATAGGGAAGATTTCTGATACATGGAATCAACTTAGTCATCCTCCTCTGTACGTTTACCAGAGCATTTATATTCATTCTGTAATACGGTGACCAAAACTGTGCAGCATAATCTAGATGAGGCCTAACCAAGGATATATAGAGTTGAAGAACAACCTATCTCTTGTTATGAAAGTTCTAGTTATCCAACCTATATCTTGTTATGAAAGTTCTAGTTATCCAACCTATCTCTTGTTATGAAAGTTCTAGTTATCTAACCTATCTCTTGTTATGAAAGTTCTAGTTATTCAACCTATCTCTTATGAAAGTTCTAGTTATTCAACCTATCTCTTATGAAAGTTCTAGTTATCCAACCTATCTCTTGTTATGAAAGTTCTAGTTATCCAACCTATCTCTTGTTATGAAAGTTCTAGTTATCTAACCTATCTCTTGTTATGAAAGTTCTAGTTATTCAACCTATATCTTATGAAAGTTCTAGTTATCCAACCTATCTCTTGTTATGAAAGTTCTAGTTATCCAACCTATCTCTTGTTATGAAAGTTCTAGTTATCCAACCTATCTCTTGTTATGAAAGTTCTAGTTATCCAACCTATCTCTTGTTATGAAAGTTCTAGTTATCCAACCTATATCTTATGAAAGTTCTAGTTATCCAACATATCATCTTTCCTGGCAGTTGCGATAATAATGTTGTGGTGCTACATGAACATGATTGGTTTGGGATGTATGAAGAAAAGGAGAGAAATAGGAGGATCAGGGAAAAGGGGAAGAGGTGAAGGTAGGTGAGAGAATGTGTTGAAAACTTAGGTACGGCGTGAATAAGCACCTAAGTCATTTTGTTACTCCGTAAACGTTTTTCTATTCAGTGCTGTTATGGGCAGTATGTCCAGTAGTAAATAGACACCTGAGATGATAAATAGGTACCCAAGGTGACAAATAGACACCTGAGGTGGTAAATAGGCACCTGAGGTGATAAATAGGCACCTGAGGTGATAAATAGTCACCTGAGGTGATAAATAGGAAATTGACGTCATATATAGTCACCAGAGATGATAAATAGGCACCTGAGGTGACAGTCACCAGAGATGATAAATTGCACCTGAGATGATAAAAAGGCATCTTTTTCCTGATGATTTTTTCCAAGACTTTGCACACTATACACGTAAGTGACACCGGTCTATAGTTTAGTGCCTCCTTTCTGTCTCCTTTTTTTAAAGATGGGGACTACGTTGGCCTTTTTCCATATCTCAGGTAGCTGCCCAGTTTCAAGG